>JAJJMC010003936.1:3628622-3647050 GCA_023531435.1 Papaver californicum
AAGGTTCAGGAAAAACTACTTTAAATGTATGATTTATGCACCTATCATTATCCTAGCATAACGCTTGCGCCAGGCGGTCTCCTAGCTGAACGCTCGATGTGGGGCGGAAACGTAAGATAACGCCTGATAGTGGACGGTCTCCTAGGACCACGCCCAAGAGACGGGCAGAGCACTAGAAAATCGCCTGATGGGGCGGTGTGCTAGCATCACGCCTGATCAAGTAACCCTTATGCGAGTAGAGCGTGTGAGAAGAAAGGGACGGGCGGTGTCCTAGTGCCTCGCCTAGAATTCCAAGCGGAATGCTAGCGGCCTGCCCCATCTTCTCTTCTTTCGTATTCAACCGCGCCTATAACTGAGCGGTGTCCTAGGGCCACGCCTATAACTGAGCGGTGACTTAGTGCGACGTTAAGGTATGGGCGGTATCCTAGGGTTACGCTCAAACTGGGCGGTATTTTAGCGTTACGCCTGTTAGTGGGCGTGATCCTAGAGCCTCGTTCCATCAGGCGTAGTCCTAGGTTAGCGCTTGATCAGGCGTATTCCTAGATTATCGCCCGTGTTTTTGAACATTATCCTTGAATAACGCTCGATGCCAGGCGGTTCACTACGAAGCCGCTTGATGCTAGGCGCTTCACCACGATGCCGCTCGACTAAACGAAGTTTAGTCCAGAAAAAAGACCAGATTTAGTCTGCTACAGTCGATTTTCTGGACTAAAATCACAAATCTACTCTCCGCTGCACCTCACAATTCTGGACCAAAGACTTTTTTTTTATCTTTAGTCCATGTTTTGATCGTCCCATTATAAGCGCTCTAAGAAATTTATTAAATAATATAAGGGACAATGAAAATATAATTGTTTTTGTTAGAGCAATGATACTCAAATAATCATTGTATATTCCCAGAAGTAGAACCTAGCAATTATGGAAGCATGTATCTGACATTATTTTTTGATCGATAGCATGCATCTGACACCGCATTACACCATTTATCTAATACGATTGGAGAAATGCTGGTAGTATACGTGGACTCGTATCGTAGTTAAATTAAGGTCCATTCCAATTATTTAGACCTACTTGATAAGTTAATATAAAATTATTTACAATCGGCTAGTAAATAGGTTCACGTCCGTCGATTGTATCCTAAAAAAATACTAGAAAAATGAGTTTAGTAAATCAGAATCGACAGATATTTAGTGACTTATTTGTTAATTATGGATGTTGTTCTTCGTGCATATTAGCTACATCTGTTGATTCTGATACGAATATGATTTTCAAAGATATAAACCAAAATCGGCAGGTGAGAAGCATTTTATATGTAGATTGTATCCTAAAAAACATCAAAAAAATGAGCATTTATTTTAACAAGAATCGGCTGATATAATAGTCCACATCCACCGATTCTGAGAACAATCGGCCATCATACAAGTTTCGTATCGACCGATTGTTCCTGAGTACAAATTTTGTATAAACTTTAAAAAAAATAGTTTGGTATTTTTTTTCATTTTAAAATTTGTTTTGAGAAAAAGAAAAAAATAAAAATGAAAAAAGAATAAAAATTAAATAAATGAATAAATAACAAAAATAAGAAGTAAATTTTAGTACGAGGAATATATATATATTTAACTAATGATGGTAATTCAATAATTTTACCCTTCTTAGAATCCCTATCCTTGTCTACATGTTGGTACGGAATTTGGAAGGCTTTAGATAACTAAATTATACCTCAAATTAGGGAGGATTTTATATTCAAAACAAGTGAAAGAAAACCTAGGTGATCATTTTTTACCATACAAAAACTCCTTCCATATTATCCTCTAAAAATAAAAACCATTTGAATTAAAAATAAAATAAAAAACCCATTTTTATTTATAATATTTAAATTTAGTTTTTACCACTTCTTAAAATGGCATCCTTACCCTTTATTTCTCTTATTTCTCATTTCATCGGGTTCTCTCTCATTTCTTCTTCTTCTTCTTCTGCCTCATCCTCCCCACCACCATCACCAACAACAACAGTAGCTCCCCCGCCATCAAACAAGTGAGAAAAGATAGATCCGGAACAACAACACCTTCGTCTCCTTCACCAACACCTCTCTTTCTTTTTATTTTACTTTTATATTCACCAATAATAAATTTGTCACCCATATCTGCCACTAACAGCACCTCCGTCTCCTCCACCAACACCACCAGTACCTCCTTCCCCATCGCTTCCTCCTCGTTATTTTTTCTCCTCCACCACTACATGTCCAGATCCACCACCAACAACACCTCTTCTTCCTCCTTCTATCCTCTACAAACATCACCAACACCTCCATATCATCATCGTTGAAAATCATCATAAAAAAATAATGATACTTCATCATTGTCGAAATTAGGGTTTTTTGTTGGTGAAACGTCAGAAAAATGATGAAACCAAATTTGGTTTCATCAAATTTCACCAACAAAAAAATTGAAACCAATTTTTGGTTTGGTGAAATGTCATAACCAAAACAATGATGAAACTTTTTTTGGTTTCATCATTTTTTTTCATCTGGAATAAGGTGGAACCAAAAAAATGATGAAACTTTTTTTGGTTTCATCATTTTTTTTTTCATATGGAATAAGGTGGAACCAAAATATGATGAAACTTTTTTTTGTTTCATCATTGTTTTTCATCTGGAATAAGGTGGAACCAAATAAATGATGAAACTTTTTTTGGTTTCATCATTTTTTTTCATCTGGAATAAGGTGGAACCAAATAGATGATGAAACTTTTTTTGGTTTCATCATTTTTTTTCAAATCTGGAATAAGTTGTGTTAGTGAAATGCCAATTTTATGTTGAAACCAAATTTGATGGTGGTGGTGGTTGGTGTTGGTTCTGGTTTTCGTTGTTGCTGGTGGTGGTGCTCGTTGGTGGTGGACCTGGTGGTTGTTAGTGGTGCTCGTTGATATTGGTGGTGAAAGTGGTGTTGGTTGTTGGTGTTGGTTGTGGTGTTGGTTGTTGGTGGTGGTGGTTGGTGGTGGTGATGGGTGTTGGTTCTGGTTTTCGTTTCTGCTGGTGGTGGTGCTCTTTGGTAGTGGACCTGGTGGTTGTTAGTGGTGCTCGTTGATGGTGGTGGTGGGGTGATGGTGGTGCTGGTTGGTGGGGTGATGGTGGTGCTGGTTGGTGGTGCTCGTTGGTAGTGGTGGTTGGTGCTGCTATTAATTGGTGGCTGGTAGTGGTGGTGTTGCTGGATGATTGTGGTGGTGAGTTGGTGTTGGTAATGTTGGTGGTGAGAGAGAATAAAGATTAAAAGTAGGGTTGATTTTTATTTTTATTGGGTTAAATTAATGTAAAGGATAGTTTAAGAGTGGGGTTGATTTTTATTATTGTTGAGTTGAATTAATGTAAATAGTAGTTTAGACAGATTTATTTAAATGTGGTTTTTATTCCATTTTATTTTGATTGGGGTTCTAGTGGTAAGAGGCATAAAGTAGTGGGATTTTAACCCACATCTATTTTATATTTATCCTAATTAAACGATAAAACCCGTTTAACAAAAATAAAATAAAAATGATGAAGCCTGCAATTTAGACTTAAAAATTTCAAACTCTTACTGCTACTATTCTATTGGAAGAATAACATACACATATAGATACACTATGCTGTACATATATACCCTAGCTAGGAGAGTGAGCAGTTGGGATTGTAGGGTAAAAGTATCTTTTACAATACTAATTTATGAAATTTTCGAATGTTATTCCTCCCTATATAATAACACTGAACAATATTTATTTATTTAAACTATCGTCACAATTGCTAGATTAACTGTTAATGTGATATACAAATGTTGCTAGATTAACTGTTAATGTGATATGCAAATATGCTTAAGTATATGCTACTGTAGAAACAATAAAAAATGTATGCTACTATTTGTTGTATATATTTATATTCCCATAGACCAATAAATTAAAAGTGGGAATTAGTATGCTCAGTCATTTAAATGGTCAACAACCGATACGTTTCTGTTTTTGTTCAAGTATGAGTGTCAACAGGATCAAGCACGTCGAGATAGACGTGCAGACTAGCGGATTTCTAAATCCAAATTAAAAACAACAAAGATATAAAAAATGTCAAAAGTATCACAATATTTTATATGCCTATGGGTTGCAAGGTTTTATTCCGCCAAGGAATGAAATATAAATAAGCAATTTATAAGAAGAATGTTCAATGTTGTGTGATATTCGTTACAAGTAGTCGGCGCAATGGGAAATCAAATAACTGCCCCTTGTATACAGTAAAATCTCTTCAGAAGAATATTTTGTATTTGAATAAATTATATATAAAAATAAAAAAAAATCGGTTTTAATTTAAACCAGTTATATTTAAGAATAAATTCTATATCAAAAAAAGTCATATTTTTTTCTAGTTCCATCTTAATAAACTTACCTCCATATAAGAATAACTAATACTTTTACATGTAAATTAAACAAAAATTCATACATTTATATATGTAAATTCAATAAAAACTAATTAATATTGTATATTTACTAGGTACATATTTGTGTTTTTTTATGTATATGGATGTATTTTTCCTAGGTTCATATTGTGTTTTCTATGTACATGTATTTATTTTTTCTAAATACATGTATAATAATTTATATTTTTTTAATTTTTTTAAAAAGACATCAATATAAAAATAATCCCTATATAAGAATATTTTTTTCCAATCCCTAGAATATTCTTTTAGAAAGATTTTACCGTATATATTAGAATGTAACTTGTGATATAATGGCATGATAACAGAAGTGGTGGCAGATAATTTATTGTTTAATAAAAGTATTGTTTTTATTTTTTGGTTAAGTTCAAATGTAATAAAAAACAAAAAACTATTCACAAAGCAAATGACACCTCACAAACAAAGTGTTTAAAAAAGAAAAAAAATCTATTTAAAACAAAAATAACTTCTATCCGGCACTTTAACTAAAGTGAGAGCCTGGTCCATCATTATAACTTACATGAAGATTATAAGTGAGCTCGTTACTATATTCAGTTGACATGATTTTTAAAACAATATAACAATTAAACAAAAATTAACATTTCAATATTTTGTTTTGAGCAATTGGAGCTCTTTTGATACCATTGTCCGTCGATGCATATTTGCTTTTTATCGCCTCGGATATTTAAAAAAATTATATAAAAAGTAGTTGTTTATATCATTTTATACATAAATATATTTAAATTTTATTTATAAAAATATATGTGTTTCTTTATTATTCTTTAATTTTTCAAAATTTAATTAAAATCTTATAATAAAATAATTTATAAATATCTCGATCACTATTTATTTTTTATTATGTAATATTAATATTCTGTAATCCTTTAAACATATTCAATGAGATCAAATAAATTACGAAGAAGAATGAATATGTCTTGGATTACTTAAGTAAATTTCTTAGTATATTTTATATAACAAATGAGTTATAACAAATTGTAAAGTTAAATGATTCCTTTTTAAAATCGAATTAAGTAAATATCTAAAACATATCAAATGACATGGAAGAATTCTAGAATCACATGAATTTGTTACAGAATTGACTTATATAAATATGCAAGCATATCCATTGAAATCGAATGAATTATAGAGTCGGACGAGTCTTTCTTGAAATCGTCTTATGTAAATTTCTAAACATATTAATACTTGAATCGAATGGTTTTTTTCCTGGAATTGACTTATGTAAATCTTTAAAAACATCCTACGAGATCTATATAAGAATCGTTACTGTGATCGACTTATATATATATATGCAAAACTATATAAGTCGAGTGTGATAGATGGATATTGAATGAAACCGAGTAAGATCCATCTCAATATTCATCGGTTTTACTCGACCTCACTTGAAGTCACTCATTTTTCATCGATATCACTCGAATTCAGTCAATTTTCTATCGGTCTCACTCAGATTCAGTTTTTTTTCATCGATCTCACTCCAATTCTCATAATATTATTTAACCTTTCTTGAATTCAAAAAATTTTCATTGATCTCCCTCCAATTCACTAAGTATTTTTTCCAATCTCATTCGATTTCATTGAATTTTATTATATCTCAATCGAATTCAGTCATTTTTTTAATTGGTCTCGCTTGAATTTACTTATTTTTTACCGATTTCAGTCATATTCACTTAATATTCTTTGATCTCACTTAACATCTATAGTGAATGGAAGTTTTGTTAGATATTTCACAAAGTCAAGAATACTATTGAAGCTGAGTATATAGGGTTTAGTCTATTGGGTCTGAACTATACAAAGTTGTATTGTAGGAAATAGTGTAGCGCTTTAGTTCATTGGGTGAGTAATCTTGATTTTTCTGAAAAGAATGATTTGAATATGAGAATTTTGAATAAATTTGATTTCAAGAGTAAATCTGACGGAGAACGAAAACGTGGAATGGTAGAAAAAGATGGATAGCATATCGAATAGACTAATCCCTAGTTACCCAACTTCATTAGTATTCTAACGTTTTTATTTTTTCTACTCGATAATTTTAACCATCCTTTACTTTCACATCTAAAGTAAAGACTTTACATTTCTTCTCATTTTTATGTTTTTATGAATAATTTTAATGTGATGTCAAACCACTATAGACGTGTCTACTCATTTTAAAGGGAAGACTTGAACTCTTGTTATAAGAAAACTTTAAAAACCCCAACTTACCCTCTAAGTAATTTTAAAAATAAATTTCTCAATTCTAAAAATAACAGATACCTAAAATTATAATAATTAATAATAAAACATAAAGGCCACAATTTTTTTCTCAATTTCTCAAAAATTACCTCTATAGGTATCGAGTTGAGCTTTACCTTTTAACTATAGGCCAACAGATTCTCTCAAATTTTGAATTTATTTAATACTTATCCTATAAAGGCTTTAACATAAAAATACCTAACGTTGTTATCGGTAATCATTTAAGATATTATTCTCTTCCGTTTAGTAAATATATAGATTTTTTATTTTTGTAATTTTTAACTTGGATATTTTTTTTGTTTTATGTTAACCCGGTTGTTGAGTCAGACCAAATCAGCTTGTTCTTTGTCAGCAATCTCCAATGCTACTATAATTTTCCTTATTTCTAAAAATTTGATAATGAAATTGATCAAATTAAGTCGATTTAGTTATTCGATTAGAAATATTATTTGTTATAATTGTAAGAATGTGATGTAAAAATAGTTTCGGCTTGCTTATTTTGATGAAATTGACAATATTAGTTCTATCTTTATTTTTATTTTAAAATTGATATGAATTAATTAAATTAATACTTTTTATTTTGAAAATTTTGTGAATTATGATTTTTTCATCTGCGTTGAACTGAAAATAGTTTAAAAAGATTTTATAAAATCAAACCAATTTAATGAAATTATGATGAAAATGGAAAGAGAGGAGAAAAAAATGCGACTGATATTAATTATTTTAGTCATCCAAATTAAAACTTAAATATGATTTTCTTAATGGTCTTTAAACTAGGTGACATAGACCATCGTGATAAGTCGATAATAATTTTTAAATTGTATTGAGTAAATCTTTTTGAAATGAAATAATACAAAATAATATTATTATTTTATAAAATTGAAAATTTAATTTAATTTCTTAAAAGTTATAAGAATGTGTACCTCTGTACTAAAAAAAGAAAAAGTGTAGTTCTCAAAAATTAATCAGGCAGGTGCTTAAGTACTGTAGTACAAAATTTGGTAATAAAATACATCGGTACGTTGCTTTGCTTGAGATCTCAACAAACCAAAGTCCGATAACACCTCGTGCTAGTATCCAATCAAGCTAAGGTTGTTAATATATTAGTACATCCGCAATACACTAAATATATATTATATACCGTTTTCCATCGCAAGATGTTGGTGGTAAATGAGGCCCGTTAGATGGTTTTATATAAAGGCAAAATCCCAAAGCTGAGTCGTATTTTTTTTCTATTCTACTCCTCTACTACAAACCTGAGCATCCGTCTTCAAGAGCTCTGCAACTTTGAAGATTTTATCTATTTCTATTATCTTTCTTCTTTAAAACCCGACGTACACGCTTTCTTTTTCTTTGATTTTCCTGCATTTTAACTCTCTACTACGCTAAATGATCATACAAAATTCCTTACGTTATTCAACTGGTGCAGCCTTTTAACTTTGATTGAATTTTGTTACATGGATGATTGGTAGAATGATCAGATCTGTGTGACTTAATTTTTTATTGGGTATATAACGGAATTCAAGTTTGCTTTGGTCACTGAATCTGAATTTATACTATATGTGTGAGAGAATAAAATCTGAGGCACACGTGTTTGAAAACTATTAGAGAAGTAACGAGCTATGATGAGACGAGAAACACTGGAACAAAGTCTTTTGAAAGTGTTGAAATTGATAGTTACAAAATCTTTAAAGAGATCCTGACAGCGTTAGTGCATAACCGACACGTGGGTTGCGGGAAAGTAAGGCACACTGCACAAAACAGATAGCATTGCTGCCGTACTTACACGTAGGTTGCGGGAAAGTAAGGCACATTGCACAAAACAGATAGCCTTGCTGCCTGACTTACACGTAGGTAGCGGGAAAGTAAAGTGCACTGATCAAGACAGACAACTTTTATTGCTTGACTGACAACAGGTTGCGGAAAAGCCTGACACAATAAAGAGTAATAATGAGTATCGATGCATGACTTATACGTATCAACTCTCTAAGCAGCGGAACGCAAAGAATTAAAGCATGACGAATCACTTTAAATAACTACGTGTCTAACATGCCATGATTCAAATAAGGTCGCAACAGTCATTCCAATCTAAAATAATAACTTAACTACAAAGACAGCAGGAGAAGTGCGGGATAATCCGTAAGAAACTACGGGAAACAGGCAGTACGCAGGCTAAGACTTGCAGAAGGAACAATCAGACCGTGCGGGAATTGCAAATAGGCTTTGCGGAACTACACATCGCATTAAGAATGGATAATAATAAATATGTGAAAAGGTAGATTGGTGGGCTCCACCAACTAAGCTATAAATACCAACCTCATTAACAGCGAAAGGGGTTGGAAAATCTGGAGGGAAATTAGACTGAAGTCTTTGAAGTAATAGCAAATAGCTTAGGTATGAAATTTATGTAATTGTTTTAGTTCATTTGATTCATGATTAACATGATTATGATTTATATGAAGTCATCTCATTAGTATAGATTATTTCTCTTTTCTTTTCTTCTGTATAAATGTAAATTTGATCAATGCCAATGGATCCAAACTATTTAGTTTTGGATGTAAATAGATTTGTTGATTGAATCACATAAAGTCTTGTGTCATTTCATTTTACTTTGATAGATTTGTTTTTACTTTCAAAATGTCATGGTGAAGCGATTCAGGATAAGAAAATGTATTTTGTTAGAGTTTTTATACTTTTGGTTGTGATCCCAAAGATGCCAGATTTTTGGTAATCACAATTTGGCACTAGAAACAGGGGCGAGTAAAGAATTTATTTTACCTGACAAAATTTTGTTGTTAAAATATTGAGTCATATTCTATTAAAAAAAAATTCTATTTAAATAGCAATAATTTAGGTTCATATGAAAAGGTTGAAAAATATGATTTTTATTCTAAAACTAGACAGTTTATGAATACATAAATTTGGTTGGTATGATTAATTTTCTTTATTTTCACTATTCTGTACCATATTTCTCAAATTCAAGAAATGTTCACTTAGCAACATGTCATATTTATTAGGACCTAGATTTTTGTTTCCAACTAAATTTTTGATACTGCGATAATATGTACCATTTGGTTTCAACCAGATTGTGTCGTAAATTTATTGAGAAGGATAAAATCTTTTGAAACACATAATTCATTATTTGAGCTCTTTTAGAATACTGGACAAGAAATTCCCACACCAACACGAGTTTGAGTTCAGAAGAAATTTCATCACCATAAAAGTACATACAAATGAGGACGATGTCACAAAGAGGCATGCAGGATCAAGATGCCAATTCAGGCAATCAGGATAGTAATGCTATAGAAATTCCTCAACAGAAAGAAAGAACGAGAATATCACAAGAGCAAGAACCCAATAATGACCATATAAGTGATTCTGAAGGCCGCACAACTAGTCGTTCATCTCAAGAAAGTTCTCAAAACAGTATCGATCATGTTCAACAGTTAATGGAAGAAATGAATGCAATGCGAAAGGAACAACGAGTTTGTGAGGAACAAATTGCATTGTTGACCAGAGAAAATCAAGTACTTAAAGAAAGAGTCCAACAAGGTGCAGAACCGTCAATAACTAAAATACAGGGACAACAAGCAAGCTCCAGCTAGGGCTTCACATCGGGTGGGTGGGGTCGGGTTTGACCTCACCCGCACCCGACCCTCCAGCTAGTGGGTAACCATTTTTTCACCCGTACCCAACCCGCCGTAGGACGGGTCGGGTCGGGTATGACCCGAATTTACGGCGGATCGGGTGCGGGTCACCCGCCCAGACTTTAGTCCTCCATAGTTCCTGATTCCTGAGTCCCTGACATCATGTAAAACAGTTGTTCTAAATCTAAACTTTTTATAACTTCTAAACCCTCTTAAGCCTGACTAAACAAGAAAGATTTATGAAAGAAACCAAATACAAGTCATTATGATTGATGAAGTCACTGTGAAAGAAACCAAATACAAGTCAAAGTGACTACAACATTTATGAAAATGCAATGAATCCAATGCTCATTACAAGCACGACATTTGGAGAAATCTTCAGTCAATTAGGCATCCATTCTCCAGCTTCTGCTCTTCTTTTGATAAAGCTCTTTTAGCTTCAACCTGCAAACAACAAAACGAAGAGTTACAACATGAAAGTATATGGTATTACACAAGTAACTGCAAAACTAATGACAAGGAGATTGAAAAAGTCATAAATAAACTCATAGGTTTCAGGGTGCACAGGCACATCCACATTTTATTGAAAATCATGTCAAATATAATAAATCAGAAAACACTGTAAATACCTAAAACAATGGGGAAGCAGTCAACACAAAAGGAAGAAGTTAGTATTAAAAACGCATAGGCAACTAGTGATTTGATGTGGATAAAGAATTCTAAGTCGCAATATGATGTTGTGAGGAATTAGGATAAAGAGTATGATAATGTTGTGGTTAACTAATCAACTGCAAAAACTACAAATTGTACCTGAAGTTAACAATTTCCCTTCCCTCCTTGTGAAGTCTTTGTCATGTTTACTCCTAATGCAGGATCTGATGATCCAGGCACTGATAGTAAAACTCTGGCTGTAGCTCTCAGATACTACAGACTGTGAGCCTTATCACAACAAGTGTATGCGCTTAATCAATTTAAAGAACAAAAATAAGAAAAAATCAATTGCATTAATTTAATAATCAAATTACAAGGAGAATTAATGTTAACCGAATATACAAAATCCTCAGAAGTACAATATCTAAAGGTATTAATAACAGAGAAATAGCCTAGATATAGTTATGACTTAGAATAAATATGACTGAGAATCATACTGTTGCTGGAAATCACCACCATCACAGCTCATTAATCATGTTATGTTAAAAATATAGCAAAAACTCTGACTACGCAACATGCTTACATAGATAACAGAAGTATGTAACCATCCATAACAATGTTAAGAATATATCAAAAACTATTGATTTATATATCTAACTTGAGCATAATAGTACAGTACCTAATCGATCCACCAGTGGTGTCTATTTGGTATAGTAGTACGAGGGGTCCAAATCACTTGTGATCTTTTAGTAATTTATCTACTTAAACAATCTCTCACAAAAACCCACCAAATGCGCACAGAGCCACAGAGGGTCCATATCATGTGAACTGATCTCATGCATTGTTCAACATAAAACCCACCAAATGCCACAGTTATTTGCCTTCAGGACCCCTAAGTCCTAGTCTACTCACCTTAATGGATACTTAAAGTCCCAGAGACTAAAAGCAACTAAGTAGTCCAGTACACATAATGATCATATCCTCAGTGATCACAAGCAAGAATTCAAGAACTATGAAGCAAAAATATGAAGCCATCAATTGAAGATCCGGAATGGTTGGATACTAATTTCTACTTCCACAATGAAAAGCAGAGTAAGGATATTGTTGAACAAAGGAGATTTGTTAGTGAAGAAAAAGACAATTTTTAAGGTGGGTATTACTGAGCTGTTGGAAGACCTCGAGGCAGACGACGATGAGACCATTTGGGTATGTGATTCCTCACAAGCAAAAATTCAAGAACTATGAAGCAACAATACTTTGTGAAAAATTAAAATATCCTGTTTCAAATTAGTGTATTATCATGCTTTTAAGGTCACTTTCAATAATCAGAATGAGGTTTAAGGACTCTACAGTTGGCTGCTCATCTCCTCAAAATCTCAAAATCCCAAACTGAAAAGTATGTGTAGTACCGTACAAGAGGTCTAACAAGTAACAAACAAGTGCAAACATCCCTAAATTACAGAAGAAAAAAAAATCCTAAATTACAGAAGAAAAAAAATCCCCAAATTTTACTGAACCCTAAAATTTTAATTTCATTAAGTGACAAATTAATACAAAACATAAGGTGATTTATGGGAAATGAAGGTTTGGGTTACATTTACTTACTTGTTTCGACGTAAAATTTGATTCAAATTTTCTAGTTTTCTTCAACTATTTCTTCGAGTGCAACTGCAAGCAACCATTTCTTCGAGTTAGGTTACTTAGGTAGTCTCTGCAACTCACAAACTTAACAAAAATGGGAGTTCAGATGAAGAAAGAGTGTTACGTTACCTGATCGAAGCCTCTCGCCTTTCGCCTCTCGCCTTTAACATAGATGAAGAACCCTTACTCTACCAAAGAACAAACAGGAAGAGATACAAACATACAGTAAGTGTAAGTGAAGTGAATGCTGGAATCACGCGTGCCAAAGTAAAGTGTGAAATTTCGGCAGGTGGGCAGGTCAGGTCGGGTGAGAGGAGCTATCACCCGCACCCAACCCGCCAGATGACGGATTTTAAAAATATCACCCGCACCCGACCGGTTCATCGGCGGGCCGGGTAAAATTGGGCGGGTGCGGGTCGGGTTGGTGGGTTGGGTCGGGTTTGTGCAGCCCTAGCTCCAACAGACCTGCACGAAGAAAAACGAAGGTTAATAGAGATCAAAGAGTAATGGTGGTGCAACCCTTGAGTCAACAAAATGAACCAGACAAATTAAATTTTGATGAATCAAGGTTACATAACGACAGGTGGAAAAAATACTACGAGGATATGGAACAAATGCGGGAAGAAATTAAAAATTTAAAGAATAAAAAAGGTGGAAGATTAGAGGAAGTGTTAAAAGAAGCCCGAAGGACACCGTTGGCACCACACCTGGCATATACATCAATACCGCACGAATGTAATGTTCCCCTTTTCAAATGTTACGATGGAACGGAAGACCCAACGACTCATTTGAAATATTACAATCGCTGTATGACACGTTGGGAACAAGATGACGTTGTTATGTGCCGGTTTTTTCCTTCGAGTTTGAAAGGAATAGCTTTGGCGGGGTATGACAATTTACCAGAAGGGTCGGTAAATTCTTATACGCAGTTAACCCGCAAGTTCTTAGAAGCATACATGTACAATCGGCCCGCAGATGCAGGGATGGATAAGCTGTACTCACTTGCCTCATCAGCAGAAGAAACCATTCGAGATTATACAGATCGTTGGCAAACGATATGCCAAGCAATTGGGGATGTAACTCCAGAGGTTGCGATCAACAGTTATAAGTGGGGAATCGCCAATAGGAAAGCCAACTGTTTGTAGATATCCATAATACAAATCCAAAAACCAAAGGAGATATCATAGATATCATTGAAAAATGAGCAAGATTGCAAGACATTCAGAGGCAACATCTGAGAATAATATCATCACCACAAGGGAATGTAAAAAGGGACAATTCAATAGAACCATCGTCTGGAACCGGAAAGAGGTTTGCGGAAAAATATCTGAATAACGAATCAAAGCGAACAAAGATGGAAGAAATAAGAAATTTTATCCAACAATTTGAGGAACGAATCATTACTAAGCTCAATATTCCTTATTCTGAAATTTTAAATGCGATAAAAAATAGAACAAATTTTCATTCTCCACGAACAAAAGGACAACAACCTGAACATACACGAAATTCAAAAGAGTATTGTGAATACCATTTTTATCGGGGCCATTCCACAAACAGATGCAGAAATTTAATAATGCAGGTGCAAAGGTTAATTGACGCGGGGGAATTAAAAGAGTTCATTCAAACAACTGATCTACTACCAAGGCTTAATAAGGGAAAAGAAGTAAATATTCCTCAAAATAATCAAACTATAAACATGATCATATATTCTGAGTCAGGCCAATCATCCATGAGTGCAACGATCAATATGAAATTGCATAAAAGAGTCCGCGATCATGAAGTCTTCAAGGTTGCGGGAAGAGTTACTGAGTCATGAGAAGGATGGATGGCGTCCCCATTAACTTTCTCTGCAAATGAGGTTGATCAAGAGGTTGAAATCCACAACGATCCATTGGTACTTACACTGCCTGTATCGGGATGGAACGTAAGGAAAATTCTTATGGATGGGGGCAGTTCCCTAAATGTGCTGTTTTATGATACCTTTCGGAATATGGGATTAAAAGATGATCAGTTAACTACTTCTTGCTATACAATTTATGGGTTCAATGGATTAGCTTCAAAACCAAAAGGTGAGATCTTGTTTGATGTTGCGGCAGGTCCGATAAGTATTTTGACGAGATTCAGTATAGTGGAAGCTCCGTATCCATACAACGCCATCGTCGGTAGGCACTGGGTTCATCAGTTAAAAGGAGTAACCTCAACGTACCACCAATACTTGCGGTTTCCAACACCCGCAAGGAGAAATGAAGATAAAAGGAGATCAAAGTGAAGCAAAATCTTGCATCCTAGCTGAAGTTCGTATAAATGAAGAACGACAACAACAACAACAAAACAAGAAAAAGGATCGCAAAATGAAAGCAAAAGAAGATACCCTAGACCAGTATATGAGTCAGACTGATGGGAAAAAAGCGATAAATGAAATAAGTGAAGATGTTAAAGAAAAAGGAAGCACATCAAAAGCAGATCAAGGGAATCATCCAGCATAGCAACCAAAGGGGGATCCCACATTTTTAGGAGCTCCCAAACCCACATTTACCCCGATAAAGGAAACCAAAATTGTTAATATAGGAACAGAAGAGTTTCCCAAGATAATAAGGATTGGGACATTGATGGAGACGAAAAGGGAGCGAAATCTAATCTTATTACTTTGAGATTTTGAAGATATATTTGCATGGAAAATGGAGGACATGCCAGGTATCGACCCAAATATTGTACAACACGAATTGCATATACACCCCGATGCCACACCTTTTTGGAAACGTATACGTAAAGTTGCGCCCGAATACCATGAGTCAGTAGAGAATGATTTAAAAAAGCTCATGGATGCGGGATTTATCCGACAGGTGCAATAACCAACTTAGATCTCTAACATGGTGATTGTACCAAAGAAGAATGGAGGTGTTAGAATTTGTATAGACTTCACCAATTTAAATAAAGCATGCCCGAAAAACAGTTATCCACTCCCCAGCATAGATTAGTTGGTAGACGCTGTTGAAGGTCATGAAGCCTTATCCTTTATGGATGGACAATCAGGGTATAACCAGATCGCACTAGCTGAAGAAGATCAGGAGCACACTGCATTCTTTACTCCACGCGGTTTGTATTGTTACACCAGGATGCCATTCGGATTAAGAAATGCCGAAGCAACAAATCAACGGCTGGTTGACGCAATTTTTAAACCATGGATATGACATACTCTGGAAGTTTATGTGGATGACATGTTAGTAAAAAGCAAAATTGCAACAAATCATTTACAAGATTTGAAAGAGATATTTCAAGCCTTGCGGAAATATAGAATGAGAAATGTGAGCAAGCTTTTCAAAATATCAAGGTTTACCTCGTAACATTACCTGCACTGCAAAAGCCAAAGCTTGAAGAAATTATATCCTTATATATTACGGCAACCGAAGACGCAGTAAGTGCGGTGTTAGTCCGGAACAATGAAAAGACTGAAAAGCCAGTGTATTACATTAGTAAGACTTTGAACCCTGCAGAAACAAATTATACGAAAATTGAACAGTTAATCTTAGCACTGGTGTTTGCTACCCAAAAACTAAGTACATATTTTTTGACACATTATGTGCGGGTACCAACCAAAGCACCATTGGAGTCAGTACTAAAGAATACAGGAAAAGTAGGAAGAATAGCAAAATGGAATGCACAACTCGAGCAATTCAATATATTATTCGAATTACAAACTGCACAAAAGTCGTAAATTTTGGCTGATTTCCTTGCGGAATTTCCGCTAGACGATAACTTCGAAATTCAAGGTTTGCCCGGATTTAAAAATGGACATATTTTATTTTTCATTTCCAAATTTATATTGGCATTGGTTACTTATTATTTTATGATACGAAATTTCAAGGTTTACCCGGAATTGAAGATGGTGACCCTCAAAATATCTTGAATTCTGTAAATCCAAAAAGATGGGAAGTATTTGTTGACAGAGCCAGGAATAAAGAAGGTGCTGGAATTGGAATCGTAGTTACAACTCCTACAGGGGATAGAATGGTACATTCATTCCGCCTCGAGTTCGATGAACATACAAATAATATAGTGGAATATGAAGTTGTGGTTCACGCCCTCAGACTTATCATTGAGTTAGGGATAAGCGATGTCCGACTCATAAGTGATTCACAATTAATAATTCGACAGGTTGAACTAAAATATCAAGCGTATGATGAAGACTTGATAGAATATAAAAATCTTGTGCAAAAACTGGCGCTTCAGATTCCAAATATAACTTTTCGACATCTATCCAGAGATAAGAATCGACATGCTGATGCATTAGCATATATTTCTTTTAATGACAAAGGATCGAAATACATCAGCGGTAAAAATTGGGCGTATTTATGAACCATCAATCAAGTTGTGGGCAGTTGAAAATATGCAAGAACAAATGGAGAAAGATATTGAAGACGTAGCTATCAAAAATAAAGGAAATTTCCCGCACAAAATAGAAGATCATCAAACCGAAGAACATTGGAGAGTTTCAGTCCATAAATATTTGCAAAATGGAAAATTACCCGCAAATTCCAAAGAAGCATGGAAGGTGCAATCAAGATCTGTAAATTATCAGCCGCGGGATAAAATTCTTTACCGAAAGTCTTTTTAGGACCGTTACTTTGATGTTTATCACGAAAGGAAGGGATGCAAATTCTCAAAGATATACATTATGGTGATGCAAGAAATCATAGTGGAAGACGATCACTGGCTTTAAAGGCAAAGATGCAAGGTTATTATTGGCCATTTATGCATAAAGATGCGGAAAACATGGTAAAAAGGTGTGAAGAATGCAAGCGATATGCAAAAAAGATAAAAGCTCCCACAACAGAACTTAATTCGGTACTTAGCCCTTGACCATTTGTAAAATGGGGGATAGACATTGTTGGACCATTGGTGGAAGGAACTAAAAAGAGAAAATATTTGATTGTAGCCACATATTATTTCACTAAATGGGTTGAGGCCAAGGCTCTTGCACATATTAGAGATACAGATGTTTTTAAATTCATATTTGAGAATATAATCTGTAGATTTGGAATTCCGGTGGCCATAGTCTCGGATAACGGACAACAATCACAAGGAAAAAATATTGATATGCTTTTTGAAGCATTTAATATTCAAAAGAATAAGTCTACTCCGCTTTATCCGTAAAGCAATGGGCAAGCCGAAGCAACAAGTAAGACAATTGCCATGAATCTAAAGAAAACTCTAGATGGTCACCATAAACGGTGGTGTGAATGATGTAATTTTAATAGTGGTAAATAAAGTGTTCGATTCTCGAACTTGTGAAGGTAATGATTTTAGAAAATAATGGATTAACTCTAAACTAATAAAAATCAGGAAAATAAACTAGAGATGATTTTTAGAAAATATGGAGAAAACCAGGAATCAAGATTCAGTTATTTCTAACAATTTATGTGATTAATCGGGTAATTCTTTTAAATAAATTAAGCTCAAATATTGCCAAAATAGGTTTTTATGCAAACAAGCAGAGGTAAATCATAAGCATGGGACATCAGAGGTTGTCAACCCAGCATGACCCATCAAACAAAAACACCACTACTGAATGGAAACCGTTTTTCTATTACGAAACTATGCAATTTTAATAAGTAAAGAATTATAGATAATTAATTAAAAATAGACTTACCACATAAAATTGAGAGAAAAACCTCCTCCATCATCCCAGTAAATAAACTTAGCTCATGGTGGAGAAAACTTGCTCAAAAGATCTCTTCATTGCTCAAAATATTGATTACAAGGTGAAATAATGGTGTAACAGCTGAAC
>JAJJMC010003936.1:3687050-3725517 GCA_023531435.1 Papaver californicum
GCGATAACACCTGAGGATCAAGAGAAGACAACCTTCACATGTCCGTTCGGAACATTCGCATACAGAAGGATGCCCTTCGGCCTCTGTAATGCGCCGGCCACTTTCCAACGGTGTATGGTACGTATCTTTTCAGATTACGTCGAAAACATCATCGAAGTATTTATGGACGATTTCAGTGTGTATGGGGATTCATTCGATTTGTGCCTGGATAACCTTACATTAATTCTTCAACGATGTGTTGAGACTAATCTTGTGCTGAATTGGGAGAAGTGCCATTTTATGGTAACTCATGGCATTGTTTTAGGCCATATTATATCTTCTAAAGGCTTGGAAGTTGATAAATCAAAAATTGATATTATTCGTGCTCTTACCCCTCCCACCACGGTGAGGGAGATTCGTGCTTTTCTTGGTCACGCAGGATTTTATCGCAGGTTTATCAAAGATTTCTCAAAAGTTGCGGCACCACTATGCTGTTTACTACAAAAGGACGTGACTTTCAATTTTGATGAGAAATGCTTGGCTGCGTTTAATTGTTTGAAAAAACTTTTGATAACAGCCCCGATAATTAGGCCACCGGACTGGACTAAGCCATTTGAGCTAATGTGCGACGCGAGTGATTTTGCAATTGGCGCAGTGTTAGGCCAACGTGTTGGGAGGCTGCCTCACGCCATCTACTATGCATCTAGGACACTGAACGGAGCTCAGCAAAATTACACGACCACTGAAAAGGAGTTATTAGCAATTGTTTTTGCATTAGAAAATTCCGCTCTTATTTACTCGGTTCGAAAGTGGTTGTATTTTCTGATCATGCAGCACTCAGGTACCTATTGACGAAAAAAGAGGCGAAACCAAGGCTAATTCGATGGATATTACTCCTACAGGAGTTTGATATCGAAATTAAAGACAAGAAAGGTATAGAAAATACTGTAGCAGACCATCTGAGCCGTCTGACTATAGAGGAAGAGGCTGTCCCGTTAAGCGAAAACTTTCCGGACGAGCAACTCTTCAAAGTTACAGTTGCGGAACCCTGGTACGCAGATATTGTGAATTATTTAGTGTCTAAACAAATCCCTAGAGATTTGTCTCGTGCTGAGAGAGACAAGCTGAAAAAAATAGCACATCAATATATATGGGATGATCCATACCTATGGAAACATTGTTCGGACCAAATTATGCGAAGGTGCGTACCCGAAACTGAATACGCTTCTATCTTGTCTTTTTGCCACTCATATGCGTGTGGAGGACACTTCTGGTGCCAAGAGAACAACCCTTAAGGTTCTCGAAAGTGGGTTCTACTGGCCCACTTTATTTAAAGACGCGTATGTAATTTGCGCAACTTGTGATAGATGTCAAAGAACAGGCAATCTAGGTGCCCGAAATCAGATGCCACAAAAATATATACTTCACGTAGAGATTTTTGATTTTTGGGGTATTGATTTTATGGGCCCTTTTGTTAATTCTTTCGGTAAATTATACATCTTACTCACTGTTGATTATGTCTCTAAATGGGTGGAAGCTAAAGCCACCTCTACTAATGATTCTAAAGCAGTTACAGATTTTGTGAAAGAACAGATTTTTGCACGGTTTGGCACTCCGAGAGCCATAATCAGCGATGGGGGATCACACTTTCGAAACAAATTCTTTCAGAGTTTGTTGAAAAAGTACAACATATCTCACAAAATTGCCACAGTGTACCACCCGCAGACCAACGGGCAAGCCGAAGTCTCAAACAGAGAGGTGAAATCGATCTTAGAAAAAACAGTAAATCCTTCACGGAAAGATTGGAGTTTGCGCCTCAATGATGCTTTGTGGGCGTACCGGACAGCCTACAAAACGCCTATTGGGATATCCCCATACAGACTCGTCTACGGGAAACCGTGCCATCTTCCGGTTGAAATCGAGCATAAGGCTTTTTGGGCGATTAAACAGTGCAACATGGAAATGGACGGGGCTGGCATGCACCGGAAACTTCAACTGAGTGAGCTAAAAGAAATCCGGAACGATGCATATGAAAGCTCACGGATTTATAAGGAGAAAACAAAGGCTTTTCATGATAGTAGGATTTCTAGAAAACAGTTTACTGTTGGACAGAAAGTTCTCTTGTTTAACTCTCGCCTTTCCTTATTTCCTGGTAAGTTGAAGTCTCGTTGGATAGGACCTTTTCTGGTAACTAACGTTTTTTCTCATGGTGCAGTAGAGATTCGGAGCTTGAATACAGGAAAGGATCTTAAAGTGAACGGGCATCGCTTAAAGTCATATTACGAGCCGTTTGAGCCTGAAAAGGCTGAATTACAGTTAGAAGAGGCGCTCCCTCTGGAGGAGTAGCACAGAATGGCTAGTCGGGCTATAGACGTTAAACTAAGCGCTAAATGGGAGGCAACCCATTGGTTTTATATTACTTTCTTTTATTTCTGATTTTTATTTTATTTCATGTTAGAATTTCCCATCTTGACGTTACATTGGATGATTCAATTTACATTGAGGACAATGTAAAGTTTAAGTGTGGGGGAGTATTTAGGCATATAGATTTTTAGGTAGAATTTTTAAGCATACACACATTTGCATGAAAACCTTCAACTTTTAGAGATTTTAGCATACGGCTAGATACGTTTACATACGGATAGCTACGTTTACATACGGATTTCTACTCGAAACAACTGAACTTAGAAATATTAGAGAACTATATTCGGAGTGCTTAGTTTTTGAGAGGCTAGAGCCAATCAAAATGGACCTAAATTGCCGGTAGGAGAGTACAGGTTAGACTTGTGATCATTCAATACCCATCAGTGAGGCACCAGACCTTCAATTATACGTTTAGAGTGTTTCATCCGCGCTAATTCCGGGTAGAATGATGAGCTACCTAGCCTCGCACCAATTTTCAGAACTATTTTTGATCTCTTGAGTGCTATTTTTTATCAATCATGAGGGTGTCATCAGAGTTGCTAACTTATTCTTGTAGTTTGGTTTGCAGTTGGCATCGTTCTCTCGACAACGCCCATAGAAACATAGCATCATCAACAAGCGGAACATCAAAATTTGAAGGAAAGTTAAAGACCGTCATGGTGCAAGCGACAATTCAAAGAGGAAATTCATATTTGAGTAAGCAACAATACAATTAAACATGTTGAAGACTTACAGAAGCGAAAGAAATCGAAAGGTGTGGATTCTATACAGATTTAGAGACGAAACGAAACTCACGGGAAGAGAAAATACTCACGAATCAAGAAATTGAGAAAAATAGCAAAAGTATCCAGGAGAATAAGCATACTCACGTATCTCAAAAAAAAAAAACAAAAAAAAACGTGAAAAACAGTTGTTGAATATGGAATGAAGAGAAAAAAGAAGAAAATATATTTTTTGCTGACCCAGAGCTATTCATTCTGAGTTACAGTACCCGGAGATATTCATTCTGAGTTACAGTGCTTGAAGTAGTACAGGTCGTGAAGAGAAAAAGAGCTAAAAATCGTCAAGTTCTACGAAGTTTAAGAGTTCATTATCTATAGTTGATAACGAAGACGTTTCTATGGGATGTTGGGAGAGTGGTGTTGATTGTCGACCGGATGAGAAGGTAAGTAACAATTCCCATCTTCGCATAATGGTTGATTTCCTTTCGTAGAGGTCACTAGAAAAATAAAAAGGGGTTCTTTCTTGTCCCATTTTCTATGGGATCACATGTTAATATGACTCGGAAGGTTACCTTTCCTTCCTACCCATCAACATGTGTAGGCCCTCTATCTTTATTCTTGCCTACACATATGTGAGAACCATAAAGTGCGTCTTCTGAGTGTCAATTTCATAAAACCCTATTGGTGAGGCAGAATTATTCGGTCACTCTCGAACCGGGACTCTTTTATTTGGTGGTTTTATCCAAACTCAAGGATTAAGCATGAGAATAATGTTCTTTATATTTCTGACTTCTTATTGCTGGTATGTAGAAACTTTATGTCTTTGTAGCTTTTCGGATGCAGGTGCTTTGGAATTTTTAGAAGTTGAAGTAGGTTTTGTGGGTATATCTCTGGTAAACCCTCACGAGACTACAACTCGTCCACTAGGGACACCTAGGGTTTTAAAGGCTTGTTGCACATGCTAAGTGTAACCGTTTACTCGACGAAACAGAGTTGTAATTTAGATTAGTTTAGATTTGTAGTTTGCTCGAGGACTAGCAAAAGGCAAGTGTGGGGGAATTTGATAGGTGCATAAATCATACATTTTAAGTAGTTTTTCCTAACCCTTATTTGCTATATTTGAGTGAATTACTATGTTTTATTATTACTTTCGAGGTTTAGTTGTCTTTTCAGGTTACAGTTCAGAAACCCGCATAATGGAGCTGTATGAGAAGAATTACCGAGGAGCCAGTAAAACTCTGCTGAATTTAGGCCTTTCACCCTCCACAGTGTAGGAAATTGAATTACAAAGCCAACGGCGAAAGAACAAGGTCATTCTGATCTCGTATGAGGAAGTTATGGGAAAAGCCACATGGTGGCAAACTAGCTTGTGCTGCTAGCGCCCAGGCGCTAAGTTGGCTAAACCGCAAGTGCTAAGGTGCTAAGTGGCTAGTTGGAGGTGCTAGAGTGGTTTGGTGGACTAGTGGCTAGCCTTGGTGGAGTAGTAGCTAGCTTGGGGAAGTCATATGGGATTAGGAAAGAATTTGGAGTTGTCATATATGTGGGGCTGGAATAAGGGAACTTAGCACATTTCCTAATTCCACTAGGATTCTAAAAGTGGCTAACTCAAGTTCTATAAGAAATATCTTATGCCCTTCTTATGGGATTCTTTTTGGTGAAATTGGAACAAAAATATTGGAGGCCACTTGGAGGAGATATTCTCACGTAAGAAGAGCTAGAAAAAAGGAATTTGCTCACGTATCAAAACAAGTTTTGCTGGGAAGTTTTGAAAAACAAGGATTTTCACGAAAAGGGAAATATACTCACGTACAAAGGGCTGAGCATATATATATACAAGTTTGTGCTGCTGGAAAATCGATCTCATATACTCCATATCACACAATACACAACAGGAGCAAAGAAGAAGAGACAGAGGCGTAAACAGACACAATACAAGGGCTGGAGGCGTAAGTAGTGTTGCTGGCCACCACCATTGCTGCGTTCGGAAGCCATATCCGTTCTTCGTACTCTTTCCGGGTTTGAGTATTTATTTCTTAATTATTTTCCATGGGTTTTAAGAAACCCATGATGAGCTAAACCTCTCATATTGGTTAGGGATGTAATTTGAAGTTTGAAGACATGTTTATTAATTGAATGGCGCATATCTCATGATTTCATGTTATTTTTAATATCGTTCATGTTCTACTGTTTATAATTTATGATTCATTGTGTGTTTGTTTGAGTCATGAATTGAATGAGCATGTATTGATATCTACAACTAAATTAGAGTTTTCGATCCGGAATTATCGAAGGACTCTAGTTACGAGTAGTATAGCATATTTGTTAACGATACTTAAAATTGCCATGCGAATATGTGTAGAAGCTTGACCTAGGTTGAATCCGAGTTGCACTTTGCGCCGGGTTACTTAGAATAACCTCAACTCATAAAGACCATTGCTTTCATTGGGTTGAACTTGGTGTTTACGCCAAGTTATCCGGTGTTAAGGATTCAAAGAGTGGAGCGATACCCTTTCTGATGATAATAGGAGTTTTGCCGGAGTAGCCTGGTCGTGTCGTAATCAACCAAAATAATCGAGTTCTTACTCTTCCAAAATAGATTTAAGTATAGCAAATAAGAACAAGTTCGTTCCCACAAAGAGGCAGTGATTGTGATTTATTTTCAGTTACGTGAGTAAACAGGGGGGTTGTGTTGTGATTTAAACTAAATTAAACTAAGCAAACTAAAGCAAAATTAATAAAAACGTGTATCAGGGAAAGAAAGCATTGGTTAGAGAATTCATCGTCCATTTTCCAACATGTTATCAATCAAAGCATACTCAACATTCATGCATTAGTAACACCAATAACCCTAAAGCATCCTATCGCAGGGCTACTCCGGCAAAACTCCTAATATCATCAGAGAGGGTATCGCGCCGCTCTCTGAATTCTTAACACCAGATAACTCGATGTAAGCACCAAGTTTAACCCAATGAAAGCAATGGTCTTTGTGAGTTGAGGTTATTCTAAATAACCCGATTCATCGCGCAACTCGGATTTAATCTAGGTCAAGCTTCTACACATACTTGCATGGCAATTTTAAGTATTGTTAACAAATATGCTATACTACTTGTAACTAGAGTCTTTCGACAATTCCGGATCGAAAACTCTAGTTTAGTTGTAGATATCAATGCATGCTCATTCAATTTGCAACTTAAACAAACACACAATCAATCATACATGGCGTTATAATCAGTAGAACATGAACGATATTAAAAATAACATGAAATCATGAGATATGCGCCATTCAATTAATAAACATGTCTTACATCCCTAACCAATATAGAGGGTTTAGCTCATCATGGGTTTCTCAAAACCCATGGAAAATAATAAAGAAAAGTATAATCAAACCCGGAAAAGTTGCGACGAATAATTGTTGCTTCGAAGCGCAGCTGCAAAGATAGCCAGCAGCCTCCAAAAAGCCTTCAGCCTTTTTCCTTTTTGCTGTCTTCTTCTCCTGTTGCTGTCCGTGTATTCTATTCCCAATTGTGTATCTTAAAACTCCTGGAACTTAGCTATTTATATTATTACAAAAGCCTAAAATAGTTGTGTATCCTAGCTTGGGCGGAAATCCGATTTCTCTTGTGTTTTGGCTTTTGGCCGAAAATAGTTGCGCCTATGCTAGCTTTGTGTGGCCAACTCGTGTGCTAGAGTCTTGTGTGGTGAACCTGACCTCCAATAGTCCATTGGACCGTCAATATATGTTATATCTACCCCTCCAATAGGCTTCCCACGAGAAAGGCCTAATTTCTTCATGTGGAATTCGAGTTAGCCACTTAGCCAATCCTAGTAGAACTAGGAAATGTGCTAAGTATCCATATTTCACTCCAACAAGGTATATTAGCTCAAAATCCTTTCCTAAACCCATATGATGTCTAAAACATAGCTAATAACCCACCAAGGCTATCCACTATCCCATCAAACCATTCTAGCCCTTCAAATCATGACTTAGCACATTACCGCATCATGCTTCAGCCGCACTTGCGCCTGGCCGCTGGCAGCGTAGGCCAAATAAGCCACTTCGGGGCTTTGCCCATATCTTCCTCAATTTTGATCAGAATGACTTCAATCTTTCACCATTGGCTTTGTAATTCAATTCCCTACACTGTGGTATGTGAAAGGTCTATTTTAAGCAGAGTTTCACTGGATCCTCGGTGATTCTAGCTCTTAAGCTCCATTCTGGGGGTTTCTGAACTGTAACCTGAAAAGGCGACTAAACTTCGAAAGTAATCAAAATACCTAATAATTCACTCAAATATAGCACATAAGGGTCAGGAAAAACTACTTTAAATGTATGATTTATGCACCTATCATAGCCCTACGATAGGATGCTTTAGGGTTATTGGTGTTACTAATGCATGAATGTTGAGTATGCTTTGATAGATAACATGTTGGAAAACGGACGATGAATTCTCTAACCAATGTTTTCTTTCCCTGATACACGTTTTTATTAATTTTGCTTTAGTTTGCTTTAGTTTAATTTAGCTTAAATCACAACATAAACCCCCCTGTTCACTTGCGTAATTGAAAGTAATTAACAATCACTAGCCTCTCTGTGGGAACGAACTTGTTCTTATTTGCTATACTTAAATCTATTTTAGAGAGTAAGAACTCGATTATGACACGACCAATTTTGGTTGATTACAACACGACCAATTGCAGATACTCCAGAATACATGAATGAGAAATCAGGTGTCTTGTGAAAGAGTAGTTCTAACGGTGTTTTGATCTGAGTTTGAGTAGCTGGACATCTGTTGATTAGGTAACAAGCAGTTGTAAAAGCATCAGACCAGTAGGAAGTTGGCATGGACGCATGGAATAAAAGAGCTAGCTCTGACTCAGTAACATGTCGGATCCTATGTTCGGCTAAGCCATTTTGTGATGAAGTGTGTGGACAGGAAAAACGGTGAACGACACCTGTACTATTCAAGAAGTTTGTGAACTTTTTGTATTCACCACCATTGTCGGATTGAAACACTTTGATAGTTCTGTTTAGTTGGTTTTCTATTTGTAGTTTGAACTGAACAAAAACTTGTAATGCATCAGATTTTTTGACTAATGGGTAAACCCAGGTATAATGAGAGTATGCATCCATCAGCAGAAGATAGTATTTATATCCATTTCTAGATAAAGTTGGAGAGACACAGAGATCAGAAACTATTAGACGTAAATGTTCGTCTAATATTGTATTGTTAACACGAAAAGGAAGTTTGCAACTTTTGCTAACATGACACGACTCAAAAAACTGAAACGCTTTATTGGTGACTGGTAGAGAGTAATTCTTGATGACTCGATTTACTGTGCGCAACATTGGATGTCCTAGACGCTGGTGCCAGATGGGAACTGATGCAGAGAGATATGCAATTGGTGTTGATTGTTGGATGTTGTGAATATCGTTGAGCACATAGAGTCCATTCATATTCTTGCCTTGCAGAAGAGTTCTCCCGGTGTGCAGGTCCTTTACCAGAAAGTGGGTTGAATGAAAAACAAAGCACACATGATTTCAGAACAAAATTTTGATATTGACAATAAATTAGCTTTAATAGAAGGGACATGAAGTATCTTATTAAGGTAAAACTCTTTATTATTATGAGTGAATAAACCTTTACAAATGTTTGAGATGGGTAGAGCATTACCATTACCCACATGAACCGATTCAGTGCCATCATATTCATGTTGAATACGAAGATTATTCATGTCTGCAGTTATGTGGTGAGTAGCACCTGTATCTGTAACCCAGTTTTCATGCAAGTTTCTTCCAGGTAATGCTATGTATGCTTGCTTGTTGGACTGTTGGTTTGCGCGGTCCTCTTTGTATCTGAACCAGCACTTGCTTGCAATGTGTCCTGGCTTCTTACAAATCTGACACGCTCCTTCTGTTGATTCATATCTCCCAGGAGTATTGTTGTTGTTCTGAGCTCGACGATTTGAACTGTAGTTTCTTCTCTGTGGTGGCCTTGATTGGTTTCGTGGGTTTCTATATGACGCAACATTAGCAAGGGGTTCCTGTAGAACAACAAGTTGTTGCTCCAGACGCATATCATATATCAGAAGATGTGCAAGCATTGTTTTCATGCTTAGATTGTTAATAGTACTTAGGGAGGTGACTATTGCATCATAATCCTGATTCAATCCATTCATGACTGATTGTTTCTTATCTTCTTCTGTAATTGTGACTCCTGATGTAATTTTATATAGTGGTAAATAAAGGTTCGATTCTCGAACTTGTGAAGGTGATGATTTTAGAAAATAATGATTTAAACTAACTCTAGAAAATTCCAGGAGTAAGAAAAAGACTAAATAACCTAACTATGATTTTTAAATAATTTTAAACGTACCAGGAATCAGGAATCAGGTAATTCTAACAACCTATGTGATTAATCAGATAATTCTTTTTAATTTAATTGAAGCCCAAATAATTGCCAAAATTGGTTTTGTTATGCTAACAAACAGAGGTAAATCACAAGCATGGATTATCAAAATTAATTAAATAAGCATAATCCATCAAGCAAAAGCACAACTGTTGAAAGAAAACCGTTTTTACTATTCGAAACTATGCAATTTTAATGATAAAAGAATTATAAATAATTATTAGAAAATAATTAAATCACATAAAATTGAGAAAATTACCTTATCCATCATCCCAGTAAATAGACTTAGCTCATGGTGAAGAAAACTTGCTCAAAAGTTGATTTCATTGCTCAAAATATTGATTACAAGGTTGAATAACGCTGTAACAGCTGATTTGATACGCTTATAAGCGTTACAGAAGAGGGTTCAGCTGTTACAGAAAAGTTTAAGCAACAAATGGTTTGAAGCAATAGACGACAGGAAAATTCAAATCAGCAACACATATAAATGTTACTGAGTCTTCTTCTCCGGCAGTGATGGATGAAGAACACGCCGGCCGGTGCAGCAGCAGCTCGTCGGCGGTGACGGAATATTGACCGGAAATCTCTAAACTCTTCTCTAAGCTTTTGTGTTCGATTCTCTTGGCTTCTCTTGGTATTTATAGATAGTAGAAACCCTAGAGAGAGTTCTAAACCTAATAGAACTCTCTAGAACAGCCCACAAATCCCAATCCTAATCGAAATCAAATTCCGGCCAAATACATGATTTACACACTGATTTCACGGGATCTTTTGATGTTTCTCGATTGTTCTAACTTGTGTGGGTTATCTACTATCATTTGGAACAATCTGGAAGCAAAAGAAACCAAATTTTCACGTTGCTTTTGTGTTGCCAGTGAAACAGACGAGTCCGATGAGTTGACCCGGTGACGGCCCGATCCAACTCGCTGGGCTGACCCGCTGGGTTGACCCGATGGGTTGACCCGATCCAGGGGTGCCCCAATCCAAAGTGTGGGTGCTTTGATCCATTTTCCCGGGTGCCTTGAACACTTTTTGAGCCAATTTTTCCAAAAATCTTTATTCTTCTAATGTACCTACAAAAGCAATAAAACACGTAATAGACACAAAATCGAATACTAACTCACTAGAAATTAAGGTGCAAATTAGACACTAAAATGTGTCTATCAACTCCAGATGCTGTTAAAGAATTAAACAGAGTTTTTGCTTTGGAAATGTAGTCGCGCATAGACAGGTTACCTTTACGCAGATTATGTGTTTCTCTTTTAAGATGCATCTGATGAGCTTGGTTGTTTGGAGTAAACCGGTCTTTAAGTGCTTCCCAGACTTCTTGAGATGTGTTGAGACCAACAACACCAGTCATAACGGCTTCTGTTAAAGATGACAAGAGCCAACCCATGAGAATGTTTTCTTGTTCTTCATATTTGATAAACTCAGGATTAACCTCAGTTTGATTTGGTAGATGTTTTGGTGGTTTTTGAAAGCTTCCATCAACATAACCTGATAGGTTATAGCCTTTTAACAAGGGTTTGAATTGTGTTTTCCATAGTAGGTAATTTGATTATGTGAGTTTGGTGTTGATAATATGATTGATGTGAAGGTTTTGAAGCATTTTTGTTGTGTTTGCAGCCATTGGTGCGTGGTTTTGGATCTTTTGAGGCGCCTAATACCAAGTAGAGACGTGAATAATATGCTTCAATATTTTCTTGATAATTCAACTGTACAGAGGGAGACTCCCTTATATGGTGAGAGCAGTCTTTTACATTAGGAAGGAATTCTAAAGATAAGAAACCCTAAACATAATAGGAAATCTTAAACAAACCCTAAACAGAATATATTGTTGCCAAACCCTAGAGATTATTAGTTGGCAGGTGTATCGGGACTGGTGGCAGAACCGGCCTGTGGGCTGTATGGTTCAACAAAATGTACCTGAAACCATAAAAAATAAAACTCTATTGGTAAACACGAATGATTGTACAAGGGGATCAATGGAGCTTTACTGAGCACAAAGGTTGTTAGGATTGATGCTATAAAGAAAACAAAACGAAAACAATAAAACACACAAGATTTACTTGGTTCACCCAATTTAGATTACGTCCAAGGAGCGGCTGCGGTTTTCACTATGATCTCAAAAACAGAGTTCCAGAGGAATACAACGATGATAATAATAAGATACAAACCCTAGATAGGGCAACTCTCTATATATAGAAACTATGGAAATTTTTGGCCGGGACGCTGCCCCGTACCCCGTGGAGGATTGTTTATGTTCGCTCACGGGTCCGGTTCATCGGCCCGTCTCTCCGTTCCATAAACAAAACTCTCAAAAAGTTTCATTTAATTTCCCAACGGACCGCCAGTCGGATCGGATCAATTACGAAACCGGATCGTGCACTACCAGACTCCAAACAAACATAACAGAGGTTGGTTGGCTAGCTATTCTCTTCGAGAAGCGCTGTTAAGTGTAGCTATATTCAACTGCACCTGCCTAAATTGACTTGTAATGTTGGTTCTGTAAATGTTGGGCACTAACTATGTTCTGCTAGGTTTGCATCATTTAAACCTGAATGAAAATTTCCGTTATCTTATAAAGAAAAGAGCTTACTTCAGTTCTTCTAAGTAAGCAGAATGAAGCGTCTTCAATTCTAACTCTCCATGATAGTTCCGTCCTTATTAAGATTGATGAACCTCTTTCGTATCAGACTGTATGAATTCAGTCACAGTCCCACTCTCTATGATAATTCTGTTTATCTTTTTGTCCAACTATGATTCCACTGACGCTTTAATGTTGAAAGTAATTCCTCGTAACCGAAGTCAAAGAGTAATCATGGACAATGATTGAGGCATGAATTACGGAGGAAGTTACGTCCTAGCATTAAATATAGAGTTAATGTACAATGCCTATAAATAGGCTCACTCATTTGTAATCAACTATTAGCTCTGCAATTGAGTTTGTAGACCAATCTAAGAAATATCAGCTGTAACCTCTGAGTATCAAAGTAATACCAAGTTACAGAAACAACATCAATCTATCCACATCGTCTTCAAAATCTCCGTCCTTAACCATTATTCCGAGACCAAGGCTCAGAACTGAGCCAACATTTAATATATTTTTTTAATGTTGATACGGTCTCTTCCAAGAATGAAATGTTAAAGATTAGACTCATGCTGTCGTGCATCATTTTCTATTACTAAACAACTACTATCTGTCTGTACACTGCACCCTCACCATACTGTTATGGAACGGGTGTTTGTTGCTTTGGAAGAGTCCTTGTGGAACTTACTAAACCTGCAATCCCATGGAATGTGATACATTCCGTCAGCTCCAAATATTTATTTCAGGTTCTGAACTACCTCTAAAATATCTATCAAGTCTACCAATATGTATCAACCTAGAGCTAAAGCCTGCAAATCTCATTTTGCTGTGTTGGTTTTGAGCCTCATAATGGGGATGACATTTCCTATGACCTATAAACCATCCAAATACTATTTGTGCATAGGTTCCAAGAACAAAGATCTCAGTCGAAGACTGAAGCTGGCCACAACTACTCTTATTGACCCCATGTATCACAAACCGTATCTATGAGAGACATAGCCAGCAGTTCAACCAATGCACAGTATTGGCTTGGCTGGAAAACCCGTATTCTTGACGTCGTTTATAACCAGCTGGTTAGATCCCAGACTTTGGTTAACGGTGCTGATGTTCCTAAGAAACCAAAGGAAACATAATAGCCAGAATTTCGGCCGTGAAGTTTGTAGCACATCCCATGTCGTGTGGTCTAGCATGAAAAAGAAGCTAGCAGAAACTCATGTTGGTGACTTTTATAGTCTTCTCTCAAATAAGAAACAAACACTAAGAGTTTAATTAGATTTAAGGTTACACCAAATCGATCAACAGGATGGGTTGTATATAATAAAATTATTAAAAGTGATTTGGTTGTATTTAATAAATTATGTTTTTCTTTGGATTATATTTAATCAAGGTTGCATTTAATCCAAACGTGGGTTACATTTAGTCACCGTCTTAAGTTTATAGATGATTTTTTATATAATGGTAGCAAAATTGTGTTCGGAATAGTTGGAAATGAACATAATTTGAAACATATAACAGTACTATCTACCGGTTGGAAAATCAGTTGTTGAAAATCACATTTGAAATTAAAATTTATAGATTATAAGGTTTAAAAGGAACATGATTTATAAGGAATATATCATAAATAAATTAGTTTCAAATTAAATGTCGTTTATGGATTATAACAGAATTAGCCCTGAAATTATAGGTTAGGGAGGGAATAACCATGCAAATGGATCTCCCCTAATATTAAACATTAGTTTTATGCTTCAAATATTACTATATTTATATTTTTGTTGGGAATAGTTGAAAGGTATAACAAGAAAGAAAAAATATGAAAAATTATCAACATATAAATGTATACTAAATTTGTGAGAAAAATTCTTCCAGAACCTAAATAAAGCAAACAGAGGATTATCCCAAATGCTTAGAATCACAACCTCGAATATATTTTCTTGATTTATACACATATAATTAGACATAAATAATTTCAAGTGTGTGTGCGAAAAGATTATTTATACAAGATAACTAGAGCGATTTTTTTATCTTTTCTATTCCTTTGGTAAAGAAAATTGAACAGATACCATAGAATTTTACTGTGCCAAATTATTCAGGATTTGGTTTCCATGAACAGCTAAGTTAAACTGTTTGAAGTATACAAAGTATCTAGAAGAGACTAAATTAAAAAGAAAAGTAGGCAACAATGATTTGGCCTCACATTTAACATCTGGATAAAATGTGTCAATGAGAAAATAATATCTGGATAAAACTTTAACTTTTCATTAAAAGAAAACGTTAATACTTTAACTTTTTATTAAAAGAGAAAAAACAAATTTAAAAACAACACTTAAAAAACTGATTCTACTAAAATAAAATTTATTTGAAAATTAACTCTCTAATACTCACCGAGAAATATTTTTCTTTGAACCCGCATGTAGACCAACGTATTGGTTGTTTTATAGGCTTTCATTGTAATTACGTATAACCAGTTATAACGTACTTATATTTTAGATTATATAGTATTTTCAAATGCCAAATGTAGCATACAAATTTAGCTTATGCTAAATTTAATATAGGCGAACATGATTTAAGATCGAGCTAGGCATTTAATTAGGTTTTAAATACATTCAGGTCCAAAGTATGATACTAAGTTAGTGTTTGTAGCGACTTAATGCAATGTGGTGTTCAAACTACATTAAATTTAAGATTTATTCTTCTTAAATTTAAGGTTTGATTTCATATTTTTCTGTTAAGATGGTTGCATATTATTTAGTCATCCGCAATTTGCAGATGATACTTTCATCTTTTTGGATGCAGATGCAGAGCAGGTAGAAAATTTAGACTTCTTTTTTTATTTTTGAGCTTCTCACTGGTTTGAAGATTAACTTTGTAAAGAGCCAATTCTTCGATGTGGGATTTGAAGGAGATTTATCTCAATTATCTTTTATTTTGGGATGTTACAGTGGTTATCTTCTTAGAACTTATTTGGGGTTATCACTGATAGGTGCATAATATACATGTTTTAAGTGTCAATTCCATACTTGTTTTAGTTACATTTCTTGTATTATACCTTGTATTACTCTTGTTTTCTACATTGTTTCTCATGTTAGGACGAATTGACCAAAATTAGTGGAAATGGGTATAAAAGTATTAAGAAAGTGAAGTATACTAATGGAGAAGGACCAAATACCAATTTTAACTCACTGAAATCCAAGATTTCTTATCATCATCATGTAGATAATGAAAAGACGAAGCCAACGCAAAATAATAAGGTCATTCCGAGGTTGGACGAAGAAGTTATCAGGAAGATAGTAGAACCAACTTGAATTTGGTTTCTATAGAACTTGTTTTGTACCTGCGCGGAAAAGGAAATAAGAGATGCGTTTTTGGCTTGCCTTGGAGTGAAAAATAGGGTTTTTGATTTTGAGGAAGTTAAGTGTCCTAATTGGATAGGGATTAATAGGAGGTGTTAGTATTTGAGGATGTTAAATGTCCTAATTGGATAGGAATTAAAATGAGGTATTAGTATTTGAGGAGGTTAAGTTTTCTATTTGGATAAGGATCAAAAGAAGGTGAAAATATTTAATGGTTATCAAGTTTCCTAGTTGATAGACACCAAGAGGAGGTTACAAAATCCTATATAAATGGGAGCATAGATACAACTATCTACACATAAGAGGGCAGATTTTGGTTCTCCCCTTTAAAGGGAGTAACTAAGATATTTTCTCTCTTCTTCTTTTTTTTTTTTCTTCTTCTTCTTTATTTATATATTTTTCATGGGTTTTAGTAAATTCATATTTAGCTAATTCTCTTGTTGGTTGGGGATTAATTTGAAAGAAGTCATAGACATGGTGATTCAATCAATAAAGTAAGTTTTATTCTTTTATTCTCTCTTTAGTCGTTTATGTTCTATTACTAATATCGCCATGTACGATTGTTTAAGTTGCAAATTAGATAACCATGATAATGTATCTATAGATAGACTAGGGTTTTAGATCCGGAATTGTCGAAAAACTCTTGTTACAAGTAGCATAACATAGTTTCTAACGACGGGATATTGCCATAAAACTATGTGTAAAAGCGTAACCCAGGTTTAATATCAATGCTTTTATTGGGTTAAACTTGAGTGGCTCTTTCGCTAAGTTATTTAGTATGATGAATTCAAAGATTGGCTCTTGCGCCTTAAATGATTACAAGAGTTTAGCCGGAGTAAACCTGCGATAGGATGCTCTAAAGTTATTGGTATTGAGATAGAAATAAGAAGATAAATCTTACTTGTTGCGTAATCATATGTTTACTAACTGACTCTTTAACCATCGTTTTAATTTGCATAGTGTAGTTTAATAACTCCACAACCCCTTTTGGTTATATAAGAAGTCAAAAACAAATAACAATCACACATATCCTCGTGGGAACGATCCTTACTACCGCTATATTACTTTTTAGTATTACTGGGAAGTATCTTAATTAATTTGTTGTATCTACGACACGCATCAACAACTAGGTGATAAATATGAAGGAATAGCTTAATGGGACAAAGTAATTGAGAAGTTCATTTCTAGATTAGCTGGTTGGAAAAAGCCTCTGTTATCTAAGGCTTGAAAAATAACTCTAAACAATAGTGTTCTAGCTAGTCTTCATGTTTGTTATATGTCCTTGTATGAGGTTCCTATGTATGTTTTAAAAAAGCTTGTTAGAATCATGATAGATTTTTTGTGGAATGATTCTAGAGGAGGTAAAAAGCTCCATTTAGTGAAGTGGAATGCTTTATGTAGAAAAAAGAAGTGGGGAGGATAAGGTATTAAAAACTTGAAGAAGATGAATCAAGCTTTACTCATTAAATTGTCATGGATAATTTCAAATGAAGAAGAGGTTTATAGACAAGTGTAATTAGGGTTGTACATGGTAACGGGTTTCCGTGGAAACCCGCCAAAACCGAACCGAATTGGTCAAAACCGAACCGAACTGTTTACTAATGGAACGGTTATGGAAAAAAGGTATGGAAACCGGTAGACACGGTTTCGGTTTTGGTTTAGCCAAAAACCGAACCGTTATACCATGGAAAACCGACTATTTAAGACCCTTGATCTAGTTTTTGATAGATCTAATCTGAACCCTTCATTACCCTTGATATATAATCCCACCCTAACTTTCTAACCCTAGTTTTCTTCTAGTTATGGAAGAATCCACTTTTTTAAAAAAAAAAATGATTTTTTTGATTTTTTTTAATTTTTTTTTGATTTTTTTGATTTTTTTTTTTTGAATTTTAGTTTTCCAAACGGTTAACCGAAACCTGTTGGAAAAACCAAAACCGAAAGAAAACCGAGTAAAACCGAACCGGCGGTAAACGGAACGGTTTTGGAAAAATAATTGGAAAACCGACATTGCCGGTTTCGGTTTTGGTTTGGCACAAAACCGAACCGAAACTGGCCATGAACACCCCTAGGTGTAATAGCTGAGAAATATGGTACTGCAGATGTGAACTGATCGTCGAAAAATCCTAAATGTGCGTACGACAGGTCGGCCTGGAGAGCTATTATGAAGTACACTTATACTTTTCTTAAGCATGTGCCATTTAAAGCCAATAAGAGTTCTACTTGTAAATAAATTCTAGGAGGACAATTGGATTGATGATTCTCCCATTAAAGATTGCTACCCTAACTTGTATGTTTTTCCAAGAGCCGAGAATGCAGCTATTGCATACTTGGGAGTTACTGATGGTGATACTTTCAGTTGGAACAAGTGTGCCACAAAAATTATTTGTTGCTATTAATACGGAAAACGTAAATCTTATTTCTGATCTGATTTCTTTTAGCTTCGTTATGATTTAGATGATGAGCTTCAATGGGCCTTAACTGCAAAGCATACTTTTACTCTAAAATCCGTCTATAAGTCTTTGAACGACGATGACGATACTCTTTTAGCTGGTACCATTTTCACTTTTACCTGGAATCAAAAATATCCACCAAAAAATGCATTTTTCTTTTGGCTCACTACTTATGGAAGGCTGCCTACAAGAAATTTACTAAGGAAAAGACGCATTCATATACTTGTGTCTTGTGTGTTCTGTAATGAACGAGAAACAAATGCTCATTTATTTTACCATTGTATTTTTTGGACGACCAAAGGGAGTCCTTATATACTGTAACTATAGGAGCTAAAATGTAAATACACGTAACGTTATTTTTTTATTTTTAGTCGATTTAATTGAACATGAGTTGATCATTTTTTCCAAAATTAATTTGATAATTGAAGAGTTATAATCCCCAACTATCATTGAGCACCATCAAATCGATCAAAACTCGAATTGATCGTCAATTATTTCAACCAAACACCTTGAATAAACCCTCACCTGATCTAATTTGCATCGGTTTTATTTAAATCGATCAAATTGGATCGAAATTGATCATCTTTTCATAAAATTGATGTGATAATCAGAGATTTGGGTCCCCAATTATACTTCAACTACATCAAATAAATTGAATTCCATCAATTTCACCTTCAACTGCTTTAAATAAAGCAAAAAATTAAAAAATATGGCGTATAAAAACTGTAATGTAAAATAAAAATAATTAGTAACGAATATGTATGTTTCTAATTTATTTTTCGACCCAAAATAGAATATTTAGCTAAAACTAAATCGGATTGAATCTTCGGTTGGTCCCTCCATCGTGCACGGTCATCTAATACAAAAGTAATTTGGACAGGTTTTCATGGGAAGAAGGGTTGGTCTGTTCCATGTGGACATTCCTACAGCTCTTCAAACTTGGCATTTGGTTCAAAAGAGTAAGGTTATTATTGATGTATGAAATCTAATCCCGGTTGTTGTTATGTGTTTTAAAGGAGAAAATTCTATAATTTTTATTGACAAGACAATCAATTTGATGGGTGTTGTTAAGCAAGCTACTTATCAGTTGTATTCTTCCTCTTTAAGCATTAAGGATTTCGAGTATGTAAACTCTGCTGATGCTTTGCGGAATTGGTATAATATCTATTTTGATCTTCCCTCAGTAGTTGGTAGCATGCTATCTCTATCTTGTTTCTTTTTGCTTTCTTTTGTTCGGTTTAGAGTGGTATAAGTCTTTTATACCATAGTTTTTGATAAAGAATCTTTTTGTTTGTCGACCAAAAAAATAAAGTTAAATTTTTTACCGACTTAACAGTTGCGAATATGTCTTGGATTTACAATCTTGGTTTTTCTTAACTAGCTACGTCGACCACAGAGTCAGTTTCTAAACTTTTCAATAATTTCTTAAATATCCTTATAGAATAAAAATGTGTATCACCAATTATTATGTACTTGTTTGATGATGATAAACAAAGAGAGATTTACACTTGCAATGACAGTAAAACAACAACATATAAAACAAATACATGAAACAAATCAATATTACCAATTAAATGACCCAGTTGTGATCTTTTAATTAATCCTCCTGCAATTCACACGAGTTTGTCCCGACTTTCCTTCCAATGGCTTAATTCTTCCCATTTTTATTCATAGACTTTCCAAAATCAGCTGCAAAAGCGGCAGCGTTGGCACTGTACCTCGTTACCAATGCATCAGTTGAGGCACCGTTGAATAAAACCTGATCGGAATGAAGTAAACCTCTTTTCCTCACCAAATTTTTGAAGTACAACGTATCGAATTTGGCAGCAGTGTGTCACGGGGTCGGTCCGTCGCCTCGACTTTACTCCGTGCGGCACTTGTCTAGAATTTCGTTACTAGATAAGTAAGCCTCCCAAACAAAGTTGAACACAACTTTGTGTAACTACTCAAGATCAAAACTCACAAGAAACTCAAGAACGCTCAAGAACACTCAAGAACAAGAGAGAATGATTGAATGAGAGAATTAAGTGTGTATTGCTCTCTTACTTGGATTGTTGGATCATTACAAATGAGAATGGCATCCCTATTTATACTAGTTGGGAGCCAAGAATGTTCTAGAAAATTATCTAAGATCTATACAAGTGTACGGCTAAGATCTACTTCTAGATTATTCTACTCTTATCCATAAATATCTACACTATTCTAGAATATTCTAAGAAAAGAACAAATGAGAGAAGATTCTAGAATAGGAGGCTAGCTATTTAGCCAAAGGGGCTAGCCAAGGTGGTGCACAAGGGTGAATTAGCCATGTGTTGAGCCATTTGGTGCACCTTTGTGACATTCTCCCCCACCCGAATTTGCAGACGTCCTCGTCGCGTTGTACTTGTCGATGAGACCTTTGTGTTGCCAAAGTAAGTCTTCATGTTCCCAACTGGCTTCACTGTCTGGTTGATCCTTCCATCGAACTAGATATTCTTTGTAAACTCGACCCGCTCTTTAGACACGTCTGTGCGACTCTATGCTTGAAATCTGTTTGTCTAAAGAGGTGATCATATTGAACGGGGCTCTCTTGGTAACTCCTCTAGACTCGTCATCTTGATCCGCATAATATGGCTTCAAGCAGCTGACATGAAAGACGGGATGGATCTTCATGTGGCTAGGTAGCTCCAATCTATAGGACGCCTTCCCGACTTTCTTGACGATGCGAAATGGTCCTCCGTACCGTCGAATGAGTCCCTTGTGTACCTTTCGAAAAGCTTTGAACTATTGCGAGTTCAATTTCAGCATGACTAAGTCATCTTCTTCGAAAGATATGGGTCTCCTTTTCTCGTCCGCCCATTTCTTCATTCGCTGAGAGGCTTTCTCCAAGTATGCTTTGGCCAAGTCGTGTTTCTCATGCAACTCCTTAGTGAATTGAAAAGCAGCAGGGGTCTTTCCTCTATATCCTCCAGCGAGTATGTGTGGCATCAAAGGTTGTTGGCCTGTGGCCAACTCGAATGGACTATGGCCAGATGATTCACTCTTCTGCAAATTGTAGCAAAACTGAGCCACGTCCAATAATTCCACCCAATTTCTTTGGTTAGCGTTCGCGAAGTTTCTCAAGTACTCCCCCAACAAGGCATTGGTGCGCTCCGTTTGTCCATCTGTTTGAGGATGAAAGCTTGTGGAGAAGTTGAGCTCGGACCCAAGTAACTTGAACACTTATGTCCAAAATTTCCCCGTAAATATCGGATCGCGATCGCTAACTGTGATCTTTGGTATGCCCCAATATTTCACCACGTACTTTATGAACAGTCGAGCAGCCTGTTCCGCGGTACAGTCTGTAGGTGCAGCGATGAAGGTAGAATACTTGGTGAACCTGTCCACGACCACCAAGATTGATCCCAAGCCATCTACCTTGGCTAAGGTAGAGATGAAGTCCATCGATAAACACTCCCACGGTCTATCTGGCACTGGTAATGGCTCTAGAAGTCCTCCTGACTTCTTGTGTTCTACCTTATCCTGCTGGCATACTAGACACGTCCGAACATAGGCATCTACATCGTCCTCCATCTTTGACCAGTAATAACTTGCTTCCAGCAAAGCCAAAGTCCTTCTCTGGCCAGGGTGGCCTTCCCATCGGGTGTCATGACACTCGTGCATTAGTTCACGCCTCAGGTTCCCATGCTTAGGTATGAACATCCTGTTCCTATGTGTGAATAGAAGACCGTCTTTCAACCAGAACCGACGAGTCTTCCCCTTATCCACTGCATGAATGAGGCTCTTTGCAAAAGTGTCTTGTTCCAAGCCTTCCCGTACACGATCCGGAATGGTGCCCGATAATTTGGCAATGGCAGCTACACGTTCCAATGCAAGACTAGCAAGTTCCGCTTTTCGGCAATGCATCAGCAACATAGTTGGTGCGGACTGGCTTGTACTCAAGCTTCATGTTGACCTCGGCCAGAAAGTCTTGCCACCGTGCTTGCTTTGGAGACAACTTCTTCTGAGTCTGGAAGTAGCTAGTAGCCACATTGTCAGTGAAGACCATGAAATGTGACCCAAGAAGGTAGTGCCTCCATGTCCGAAGACAGTGTATGATGGCAGTCATCTCTTTCTCTTGCACCGTGTAGCGCCGTTCCGCATCGTTCAACTTCCGACTTTCATATGCAAGTGGGTGTCCTTCCTGCATAAGTACTCCACCAATAGCAAAGTCAGAAGCGTCAGTGTATACCTCAAAAGTCTTGGCATGATCAGGTAATCTTAAGACTGGCTCCTTCATCACCGCGGTCTTAAGATCATCGAAAGCGGCTTGGCATTCTTTGCTCCACGTCCAAGTCCTCGCTTTCTTTAACAAATCCGTGAGCTGTGCTGCTCTCTTCGAGTATCCCTCGATGAATCTCCGGTAGTAGTTGGAAAGTCCTAGGAAGGACCGCAACTGAGCCACTTTGGTAGGCGGTTTCCACTCCTTGATAGCCTTGATCTTCTTTTCCTCCATCCAGATTTGGCCATCACCTATCCAATGTCCAAGGAAGGACACTTTGGGCTGAGCGAAGCTGCATTTCTCCTTCTTCACATATAAAGAGTTCTCCCTCAGTATTTGGAACACGACCTGCAAGTGTTTGAGGTGCTCATCCAAAGTGTGGCTATAACGACGATGTCGTCAAGGTACACGACTACGAACCGATCGAGATATGGGTGGAAGACCTTGTTCATCAAAGTGCAAAATGTGGCAGGAGCATTGGTTAGACCAAAAGGCATAACTAAAAATTCGTAAGCTCCGTACCTCGTGACACATGTGGTCTTTGGCTCGTCCCCTTCTGCTATTCGAACTTGATAGTATCCCGACCTCAAGTCCAGCTTCGTGAAGTATCAAGCACTACCCAATTGGTCGAACAAGTCTTCAACTCGGGGAATTGGATACTTGTTCTTCAAGGCTCGGTAGTCGATGCACATCCGAAGACTTCCGTCCTTCTTCTTCTGAAACAGCACCGGGGCTCCGTAAGGGGCCTTGGAAGGTTGGATGTAGCCGGCATCCAAAAATTCCTTGAGTTGCTTCTTCAACTCCTACAATTCTGGCGGGGCCATGCGGTATGGGGCTATGGTGGGCGGCTTTGCTCCAGGTTCCAGCTCGATCTGATGATCCACCTCCCTGTTAGGTGGTAGTTGCTTGGGCAACTCGGCTGGCATCACGTCATGGTACTCCTGCAAAGCTTTTTGCACCTCCAATGGAACGACCTCGACCAGTTCTTCGCTTTCCTCAATGATGGCTGCTACAAAGGTGGGTTCTCCTTTCTGAACACCCCTCTTTAGTTGTAGAGCCGACAGTGCACTCGAGCAAGTCTCCTTGGTCCGGGTGGCTGGAATCACACATGGAGACTTTTCGTCACTGATGCTGACTACGCCGAAGCAAGGCACCACGGCAACTTTGGCACGATCCAAGAAATCCATTCCGAGAATAACTTTGAAATCGTCCATCTTTACTACCATGAAGTCGGTAGTTCCCTTCCACGTGCCCACCTTCATTTCGACCCCCTTGGCCGCTCCGTGAACAGGTATGGCTTCTGAATTTACCGCCTTGATGGTGCTTGAATCAGCTTCGACCTTCAACTTCAATCTATCGGCTTCTCCTTTTGAGATGAAGTTGTGTGTTGCGCCAGAATCGACCATTGCCTTGGTCTTCTGCTCTTTTAGACTTATGTCCACATACATAAGTCCTTTTTTCTCCTTTGGTGCTGGTCGTTTTTCCTTGGGCTAGCTCTTGATTGCGCTCAACCGAACGGCTCCCAAGTGCGAGTCTTCGGTTCTCTCTTCATGCTCCGCAATCAAAAAGTTGAGCAAGTTCTTTTTGGGACAACTATGAGCAAGATGGTCACCTTGGCAAATGAAGCATTTCTTCACACGGTTATCTTGCCTTCCTCTCCACCCGTTGTTTGGCTTGGACCCTTTGCGGCTAGTTTGTGGCTTATCGCGGTAGTACCTGTCTCCCCCACCCGTTCCTTGTGATAATGGCTTGGATGACTTGTTCTTAGCAAGTTGATCAGGTTTGCTAGAAAAGTCATCAAGTTTCTCGACAGTGCTTAATGCGGTGGACAAGTCAGTAATACCTCTTCGTTGAAGTTCCATAGAAGCCCAACGAGGTAGGCCACGATTGAAGTGGTAGAAGCAGTCCTCGTCTGCCATTGTTAATATGTCTAACATGAGGGAATTAAATTGCTTGACATATTCGGAAATGGTACCTGAATACTTCAAGTTTTGAAGTTTGACCCGAGCTTTATACTCAACGTTCTCCGGATAGAACATGGTTTTGATCTCCCTTTTGAACTCCGCCAAGTAGTGATGGTGCATACTCCTCTCTCGATTTCTGCATATTTTCTTCTCCACCACAATAATCCATCTTCTATCAGGTACATGGTCGCCGTATCGACCCGTTCTTGCTCGTCATCAAGGCCCGTGGCCCTGAAGTATCTTTCCATGTTCCATAGAAAGTTTTCCATCTCCTTAGCATCCCTTGCGCCGGAGTATTCCTTTGGTTCTGGCACCCTCACTCTAGATGGTCCATGAACCGCATTTCCTCGGATTAGGGTCTTTAGCTCATCGATTTGAGCTTGCAGCATCCTCACATGAGCATTTACCTCATGCTTATGTGCACCCATCTCGTTCAGATACGTCTCAAAAGAGACCTCCATCGATTTCTCCAAATCGTCTTGTTGCTCCATGGATTCTCCTAAATCCAGGTTCAACTTTTCTACCTTTTCTTCCAGTGATCCAACACGAGATTCTAAACAGGGGCCCACTGACTTATCCCGTTGTTGTTTCTTTGTCTTCTTAACCTTTTTATTATTGTTAGTGATAACAACATTTGCATCATTTGAAGACATGGTGAGAGATCTTACCGAGAGTAGTATCAACCTGGCTCTGATACCAGTTGTCACGGGGTCGGTCCTTCGCCTCGACTTTACTCCGTGCGACACTTGTCTAGAATTCCGTTACTAGATAAGTAAGCCTCCCAAACAAAGTTGAACACAACTTTGTGTAACTACTCAAGATCAAAACTCACAAGAAACTCAAGAACGCTCAAGAACACTCAAGAACAAGAGAGAATGATTGAATGAGAGAATTAAGTGTGTATTGCTCTCTTACTTGGATTGTTGGACCATTACAAATGAGAATGGCATCCCTATTTATACTCGTTGGGAGCCAAGAATGTTCTAGAAAATTATCTAAGATCTATACAAGTGTACGGCTAAGATATACTTCTAGATTATTCTACTCTTATCCATAAATATCTACACTATTCTAGAATATTCTGAGAAAAGAACAAATGAGAGAAGATTCTAGAATAGGAGGCTAGCCATTTAGCCAAAGGGGCTAGCCAAGGTGGTACACAAGGGTGAATTAGCCATGTGTTGAGCCATTTGGTGCACCCTTGTGACATGTGGGATCGAGTGGAGCAATTTTGGTGTCACCGCCAGAGCGAGGATCTTCTATTCTTGGAAAATAGTGGGTCAATGTTGGATTCATTGCACTGAGCAAATCCTAAGGTATGGTATCCAACTCAAAACCAATTGGCAAAATCCTATGGTATGGTATCCAACTCAAAACCAATTGGCAATGAGTGGAGTGGCCCTTTCATATTATTTTTTAAGTTTATTATGGAGATATTGGCAATGTGGGACTATTATCCTTCACACGCCCCTTACGTGTAGGGCACTTTCTGCGGGCCTCTAACACGTGGACCATTATATGTACGGGTAGCCGTTGGGCTTACTCTCGTAAGGGTCTGGCTCTGATACCATGTTAAAGTATGTGGGCATCCAACTCAAAACTAATTGGTAATGAGTGGAATGACCCTTTCATATTATATTTTAAGTTCATTATGAGGATATTAACAATGTGAGACTATTATCCTTCACATATATAGAGATAGTATCAGCAACTCATTTATTTTCTTTATTAGATGTTAAGTTACCCTGAACGAATGTAGTTTATTTTTCGTTTACCTGGACGACAGAGTCGCGTGAAGCAGCAGCCAAGATATCGGCACAAGAGACAACTTGGGCACCACATACTTTGTTCACCTCTGACTTGATCACGTCGATCACTTCAAATCCTCTTGCTGAGTTGTTGTTGCCGAATGCAGTCTTCTCCCCATCTATTGTTGGTGTGTCATCAAGAAGAAGTGATCCATCACAACCCTTTAAAACGCCAATAACAACGTCACGATATTAGTTGTCATTAGAGTTTTTGATTTTTATCACCCTTTTAACTCAGATACAACTTAACTTGGCATGATAATTTACTTGATAATTAACAACTAACCAATATTAATTCAAACTTACATTAACGAAACAGTCGTGGAAATGGAGGCGAAGTAAAGAAGCGCCCATTCGGCGCTCACGGTTGACAGCATCCGCTACCACTTTCTTAATAGTCGGAAGGGCCTTTGGACAAACTTTTTGATAAAAAGTGGTCGAGAGCGCATCTGAGGAAGTTACTGCCACCGATACTAAAACTATCAAAAGTAGGAAGTAAAAGAAACAACTACGATCTTCCATATTGATTGTCTGATCACCAATTCTCAAATTAAAGTACGCTTATTGTTTGTGAATATTACTTGTTAGCTAAAGGGTCATCTGTATTTATAGCTTGAATATACTGATCATTAGGAAACGTGCATGCATAATAACGATGAGAGTAGGTTTTGAATAGTCAAAACATTGTATCAAATCCCCACAAAAGTACAAGGGAAGAATAATCAAGGATCTTGTAAAATTAAAATCCAATGCTAAAAAGAACCGACAAAAAACCAAATGTTTTATTTCTCAGTAAATATGAAAATGATTTTTTAACTTTTTTAAAATTCAATGACAGACTCTAAATTTATACTGAAAAACAATAACTGATTGAACTCCACTACTCACATATTCTCCTAAAGGTATTGAAAAACAATAACTGTTTGAACTCCACTACTCACATATTCTCCTAAAGATCTTCAACCACTAACCACTACTAACAAGTTATTGACAGAGTGAGATTCACATTTGCGATAGTAGAAAAACAACCTAGGAGTAGGATGCACTATCTGTGACACTCCCCCTTAGTGCAGACTCGCGACTAACAAGACCAAGAGCACTTCGAAAATTTTCAAACTTCGAACGTGAAAGAGCTTTAGTGAACACATCCGCAACCTGATCATTTGTCCCAATTTTCTGCAAAACAATCTCTTGATTCAACACTTTCTCACGAACAAAATGATGATGAATCTCGATGTGTTTCGTACGGGCGTGAAAGACAGGGTTTCCAACTAACTTGATTGTGCTCTCATTGTCACAAATAGGAACCAGAGAGTTCAAGGCAACACCAACATCTTGAAGTATCCTCTTCATCCAAATACATTCCTGAGTAGCCATAGTTGCAGCCACATATTCAGCTTCCGTGCTCGAAAGATATATTGTCTGCTGCTTCTTACTACACCAAGAGACTGCAGCAGAGCCAATATTGAAGCAATAACCAGTAGTTGAGCGTCGAGTTATAACATCTCCCGCCCAATCTGCATCTGCAAAGCTTTGCAAAGAATAAAGCGCGTCTGATTTATAAAGAAGACCAAAGTACATGGTACCTTTCACATAACGCAGAATTCGCTTAGACGCAATCAATGACCCACACAAGGGCTGTCCATAAACTGAGAAACAACTCCAACAGATTATGCCAGATCGGGTCTTGTAATAGTAAGGTAGAACAGACTACCGACAAGCTGACGATACTTCGTTACATCATCCAGCGGCTCTCCTTCTATTTTCTATAACTTGAGTTGTGGTTCAATTAGAGTGGAGATAGGGGTTGTACCAGCCATGCCAAAGCGTTCCAATATGGATGTAGCATAAGATCATTGAGATACAAAGTAACCATCAGCTTTAACAATTTCCAAACCAAGAAAAGACTGAGCTTCTCCAAATTCTTCATCTCAAAACGAGTGGACAACTCATCCCGTAAATGGGAAATTTCCACATCGTTATCACCAGTAATAATCATATCGTCCACATAAAGAAGAAGTATTGTGTACATAGATGAAGTAACCTTCACAAACAAGCTAGGATCTGAGCTGGAAGAAACAAAGCCACAAAATGAAAGATATTTTACAATTTGACCGAACCAGGCGTACAATGACTTCTTTAGACGACACACATGATTTGGAAACTCATATGAAACAAATCCTTGAGGCTGCTCCATAAAAATTACACGATCCAATTCACCATAAAGAAACGCATTTTTTACGTAAAGCTGCCATAAATTCCACTTGTTACTCGCAGCCAATGAAAGAATTGTTCGAAGCGTTACCATCTTGGCAACTGGGCTGAATGTCTCCTCGTAATCCAAGCCATGCTGCTGAGAAAAACCACGAGCAACCAAGCGTGCCTTGTACCTATCAACAGTACCATCAGGCTTCGTCTTTACTTTGTAAATCCATATACACGTGATTAACTCAGCATTCTTTGGCTTCAGCACTAACTCCCATGTATCATTTTGATACAGAGCTTGAATTTCCTCCCGCATAGAAGCGTCTCATTCAGCTACTCCTTGAGCCTCCTTATAGCATTGTGGTGCTTCCTGACATGCTAATCCCATTAGGAAACACGAGCTCTCACTAGAATAATTAACTTGTACCTCATAATCAGCTAGATAATCAGGATGCCTTCTTTCTCTTGTGGACTGACGAATAGGAGGAACATCTTTCCCTTGCCGGAATAGTGAACCGGGAGATGAGCTACAGCTGCCCTTGTCTTCACGAATAATAGAATTAGAAAATGGCTCAAGTAGTACATGATTTCTCATTGAGTCGGGAGCAACATAATATGAAGACACATCGTCAAAAATAACATCACGGGAGATAATAAACTGATGGAATTCAGGATCCATACAGCGCCAACCTTTCCTTAGGGAATCATACCCAATAAAGATGCACTTTCGGGCCTTTGCATCTAGCTTTGTGCGGTTACCTTTAGAAATATGAACATACCATAGAGAACCAAATACCCGAAAGTAACTTACATTTGGATTTTTACCATAAACAACTTCGAAAGGAGAAACTTCTTTACCGGGCCACGTAGGTAGGAGATTGATGACGTGACGGGCACATTGCATAGCTTCAGCCCAAAATTCTCTGGGATGGTGCTTCTCATGTATCCAAGACAAACAAACTACATCAAGGTGTGCCAACTTCCGTTCAGCTGCTCCATTTTGCTGTGGTGTATCGGGACAAGTCAGTTGTCGTTTGATTCCTTGTTCCTCACAATATATGAAAAACGCATCAGACATGTATTCCCCTCCATTATCAGTGCGTAGACACTTGATATGGAAGCCAAACTCTGTCTCCACCTGCTTCTTGAACTGGATGAATTTAGAGAGAGCTTCAGTTTTGTGTTTGAGAAAATACACCCAAGTGAAGCGAGAGAAATCATCCAATATGATCATCATATATGTGAAGCCGCCGTAGCTAAGTGTTTTAGTTGGTCCCATTAAATCCGAATGGACCAAATCAATAAGAGTTGAAGCTCGGTTACACGACCGCTGAAAAGGAAGCCTGTGAGATTTGCCATATTGGCAACCAGAACATACCACATATGGCTTGATATCCTTGATAAAAGGAACCCCATCAAGAAGATGCTTTGCTGAAATCTGCCGAAGCAATAACCAATGTGGCCAAGACGAGCATGCCAAATGGAAGGATTATTGTTTAGACTTATTTTCCGAACATACGCTTCACTTGCGGAAAATACATATAAAGAATTCTTTCTTTTCCCAGTGAAAAGAACATCGCAACAACATGCTTCACATTATCAAGAATTTGAACATGATGTGGACTAAATAAAATTTATTTACCGGAATCAGCAATTTGTGACACGGAGGCGAGATTCTTCTTTAGACCGGGAACATGATACACATCTGTAAGATCTACACCTTCAGTATCTGACTTACTCGTCGTAACACTGAAATGCCCTTCCTTCTGTACACAATGTAATGAATTATCAGCGGTGACGATAACTCTATTGCCTTCATATGGACGAACGTCTGAGAGTAAGGTAACATTTCATGTGGAATGATGGGATCAACCTGAATCAACTATCCATTCTGTATTATAATCAATGCAACCACTAGAATTGATATTTGCACCATGATTTTGCTCCACAAAAACAATAGTATCTTGCCCATTCATGATCTCGGTTGTGAAACATTGCTCCCACTTTGGCTCATCAGGAACATTGGTTGCATGTACAACATTTGCATCTTCATTTGCGAGTTTTACCTGACAATTTTTCTTCATATGGCCTGATTTGCCACACCGGGTACAAGTCAGCTTCACCTGGCAATCCCGCCTGAAGTGCTCTGCTTTTCCACATCTATAACAAGACTTGGTAGAACCTCGCTCCTCCCCCTCATTCCTGAACTGCTTGCTGTTATGTGAAGCATTCTTTGAAGAAAATCGACCTTTTTCTTGTTCTCGAGTGAACAAAACTTCGTCTGCTTGAGGATGAGCTTTATTGGACATCTGTTTCACCAAGCTTCCTGATTTGAAAGCAGATTTTCCAGCTCAAGGATAGAGGGTTGCACTAGCCATACTTGTACTGAGGAAACGAACGATATAAACTCTTTCCGGAGTCCACGAATGAGATAACGACGCATTCGTCCATCACTGATCGGTTCCTCCTTATCCAACTCTGAAATTTCAGAGCATAAATTTTTAATTTTCAAAAAATGCTCTGAAATGGAAAGATTACCTTGATCCAGCACACCAAGTTCATTTTCCAAAAACTGCAGCGCATTGTATGCTTTTGAGAGAATAGATTTTCAAGTGTCTCCCATACTACCTTCCGTGATTTCGCACCCCGAACATGCTCGATATACTCCTTGCTCATCGAGGTTCGCATAGCAAATAAAACTTTGCCACATTTGATATTCCACTTCCGCCGTAACTCAGCATTTTCTGGAGTATCTGCAGGAATAACTGTGCTTTCACCAGAAATCAGCTCCAATAAATCTTGCCCCTGCAAATAAGCTTCCATACAAAGCCTCCAATAGTTGTAGTTGTTACCTACCAACTTCTCAATAGCAGATGGGGATGAAATATTGAGACCATTCATCTTAAAAAAAAAAACAGAAAAATACTTCAACAGAAACATACAAACTAATATAAACACAAGCACCTTCCTAACAATTGTACTCTGATACCATCTTATAAAATTAAAGTCTAATGCTAAAAAGAACTGACAAAAAACCAAATGCTTTATTCCTCAATAAAAAGAGCAAATACGAAAATGATTTTTTTAACTCTTTTAAAACTCAATGACAGACTCTAAATTTATATTGAAAAACAATAACTGATTGAACTCCACTACTCACATATTCTCCTGAAGATACTGAAAAACAATAACTGTTTGAACTCCACTACTCACATATTCTCCTAAAGATCCTCAACCACTAACCACTACTAATAAGTTATTGACAGAGTCAGACTCACATTTGTGACAATAGAAAAACAACCTAGGAGTAGGTTGCACTATTTGTGACAAAGGATGGCTTTTTTCTTGGAGTCCAGTAAGTAGCAAGTAGTGACCAATATTATTGATTTGATTCCCATAGGCATATCATTGTTGATTAATCGGCACAATAATTCATGAAACGCCAATCTCCATACAAGCAAGTAGCAAATAATGGATGAAGAAATACAAGATAAGTATGCGCCAATGTTGAAGCAGTCTTTCACAGCAGCTTCCTAGCTAGTTAGAAACGTTTATTCATACACAACTGATGGAGCCCCCCGCGGCTGCTCGATCTCTAATTAAGTTTTGAAAATTCATTTTCCATTATTTCCATCAGTGAGTAATTAAGAAGGAAAATAGTATGAGCGATGTCAGTGTTTTTCCTTGGTTTCTCATAAGCTTAGAAAAATTATCACCTTGTCCTAAATCAATGACGCATACTTGATGGAATTTGAAAAGAAGAATAATAAACAAAGCAATTAACATCTCAATATCTTCAGCAAATACTAACCATGTCATTGCCTTTGGTATTATAATAGACCTTACGAAGCTATTAATCGAGATTGGATTTTTATGGAGATTTACAGGCAAATTATTACTTAGAAAAGAGTCTTTCTTTTTCAAAAGTATTATTTACATGCCCCTCTATTTTCCTATCTAAATATATCCCTAAGGGGTGTATATTAAGTTCTAGTGAAATTAAATTAGTATTTTATTGACGTGCGAATGTGAATTTATATATTTTGATTCGTGGGTTTATTTAAGTGAAAGATCCTGAAAATAATATTTTTTTGTTTTATTTTAAATGAAGATTTATGTACGTTTATGTAGACTAAAAGAAATGAGAGAGATTAAATTTTTTCTAAAATATATCCTTTAATATTAGTTTTTAAAATATTTAAATTTTTAAATTTTTAATTTTTTATTTTTAATATCTGATTCCAATATAAAAATAAATAAAAAAAATTAATAAAAAATATAAAAAACTTTATCTAATTTAGTACTTAAAAAAATCATTCTGCTTCACCTAAAGTACTGAGGAAGTAAATATCTTTTAATCAAAATATTTATCATTTTCCCGAAAAGGAATCCCCTACTAATTTACTCCATTTGAGTGGGATGGTGTTGGTTTTGTTCTAAACAACGATTTGTTTAGTAACACTCATTTTTATCTCCCTCTCTTTTTTATAAGAAGGTTAGAATGTAATGAGACAAAAGACACGGTGTCATGAAAAAGGTAAAATAGGCAAGTCAAATAAATCAGTATACGATATGTTGATTGAGAGGTCAAATCTAATATGTGCAGGACTGAGCGTGGCGAAAAAAAATTCGGATATTGATTTTTATTCATCTGTAGTATAAGAACATATCTACATTTCATTAAAAAAATCAACAATTTCAGAGGCCTAAGTTAAACTACCATGTTTGCATTTGCACAAATAATCGACTTTAGTCATAGAACTCGAACAAAATAATTTATAAAGGAAAAGAGGAAGTTAATATTCCTACTCGTATGATTCATTCCGTTTGACGAAGTAATCTTGCTTAGGATTGAACTATTTAAGCTAGGGTTTTTGCAAGTTATTGAACAACTATTATGTGCGTGCATGTGCATTTTGGGACGGACAAAATAAACGTCACCAAAAAGCGTCGGAGGTAAGTTCAATATTTATGAGTTTCACACGGAAGTAAAAAGTAAAAACTGCCGTATATTGGTACACAGAGGAGTTTTAACTGTCAACATGGGGAATATATTTCAAATAATTCTAGAGTAAATTTAAATATTTCCGTGTTTAGTTATAAAGGCCAGGGAAAAAGAGAAAATGTGCCACATTTACTGATTATACCTAGTATGAGTATGGTAAAGTGGCAAACATAATGGGCCAAGTGGCAGCCCATCATGATATCGTCTCTACCAAGCGATAGACATTCCATCGTTGGGTGGTCACTATAACGCTCGGTCAGGTTTATAGGTCTTGGTCGATGGATATTATGTTCGTCACTCAATTATTTTTCATATAACGGTCACAAACCCATCTCCTATAAATATTTAATTTTAATCTTATTTCAACTTACACCTATTTTACACTTCTATATCTCTCACTTATAATTCTTTTAATCTAAAACAAAATGCACTATTTGTACTCAGACCTTCTCTACACTATCCAATTTTTTAATTTTCTGTAATATGACTTGTCAATCTCAATCTGGCCGAAGTAACAAAGTTCGGGTACAAGATTTATTATAGCCTAAGATGAATATATTTGTCGGAATCATTTTTTTTACACAAGATAGTATCAGTGGCACACAATTACAAGGTAACACCACGTGGAGAAACATATTTCAGAAATATCAGAACATACAATGAACATCAATAATCGTGATGTAAATGGGTTGCCAGGTCTCTTTGTTGTCAACAGTAGGGAAATAGTCTTATATCTTGTTATGATAATGCAATTCGAAGCCGGGAGAGCGGTGATGTTAGTGTTGATGTGGAAAGAAAGTATCATGTGGTTTTGCAACACAAAAACGGAAAATAATTCGCATTCGAAAATTGTTATCATATTTTAAAAGTGATTTCCAAATATAAGCCAACCTTGTTAGTAAATAATTAGCAAGTACCTGAAAGATCACCATACATTTCATCTCCTTTAATACCAAATTCATAATCATCTCATCCCATTTCACCAAATCCGCTTTCTTTATCAGTTATCACAATAAACACAAATGCCAACTTAATTATCAATGTTTGGTATGTCGAGAAAACAATTAGGGAGAAACAACACAGGACTAACAAGCAAATTAGCCCACAAAAGAGGATATGAAGGTTTTAACATGGGAGATATTATTAATTATCAACGAACATTCAACAAACAAAGAGCAGTTGACCAGATATTTCAAAATAAGGAAATGAAAAAAAATCGTCTTTTTCAAGACAAGTTTATCTACATCTATGACAAGCATTAGATTTTTAACGCGGATATTACAACAATAAACCAACAACAAAAATATTTATGAAAACTGGTTTTTGAGAATCTAGAAAGAGATATGGAACAACGATTGCATCTAACAACCCAATTAGTGATAATGATGATAATGGAAATGATGAAATAAAACCTCTTAATTGATGTATTAAGTTGAATTTTAAAATGTTTACTTAATTCTACTTAATTTAAATTTTAAACTATAAATTTTACTTAATAAGTTTTACTTAATACTACTTAATAAATAATTTTTGAACCACATTAAGCATCGTTATACCGTATTAAGATTAAATTATACTTTTTCCAAAGTGTTACTATTACTTTTTCATTTTGACCTATTTTTAGACTAAAATGAAAAAGTGATAGTAACACTTTTGCTGAAACGAAGATAGTAATAAATTTCTTAAGGATGTTGAAATAAACTTCGTATTTGAAAGTCTTTCATTTCTATCTACTGAGTTTTTATTTAAGTTTTTCGCCAATCGGTCTGACCATTTCTATATATAATCTTCGAGTGGGTATCTCTTATATATAGTATATATATCTTTTATATACATGATTGTAGAACGAGTTTTGGTGTACAATTTTAAACTCAGTGGTGATATTATAACTCTGCAAACAATTTTTATGAGTTTAGAAAGTTAGGAAAGTTGAGCGAGATAAATCATGAAAAAGAGTAACTTTTGTTGTTGGTTCTTGATGAAGAATTGAGTTCTTGATAAATCGTGATCTAAGTAGGTTGTTGTTGAATTCGAATAACAAAGAAGTCAATCGATATTATATTCAAAATCTCATATACAAGGGAAGATTAGTTTAAAAGATTGCAAAACAGAGAGGTAGATTTGAAGAGTGGAAGTGGTATTGTTGATTGAAATGGGAAGGTTATGATTGATTCACGACCAATCTTTTCTTTGGATTAATTAGTTTCCTCAAAATCAGTTGCAGAGAGTCCTTAGTCCCTCTGTAGGGAAGAAGAAGAAAATAAGTTAGGATCTTACGTTGTAGAATTGGTCAAGGTCTTTTGACTTATGCAATGCTGAAAACTATTCATAAGAAAACTAAGTATCCGCCTAATTGTAGTCAAAAAACCATAATGATTGACTTTTTTTTCTTTTTTGGATTGGCTGGATCGTAGAGAAATGGCCAAAAAAATCAGCTCATACTTCTTGCTTTTATCGAATAAACATTATTAATAAAAGATACAAAAAGGGAGGATAAACTCATTTTACCCTTTAAGATTGCGCAACAATCACCATGTGATTTTCTTGTTGATCGACTCATCATATATTATTGAATTTTTTTTTCCGATCTCTTCTTTAAAATCATCTAAATTTGAAATTTGTCAAACCCATTAAAAAAAGATGGTGGTGATAATACTTCTTAATGAATTAAGGATCAAGATCCCGAAAAAACATCCCAATAGAAATAAAAATAATATTTTTACGCTAGTAACATTAAAAATATGATCAGAATCCTGAAAAATATTTAACCTGAAAAAAGACGAGTCGACTTTTTCACCAAGAACACAAAAAACACGACCAAGGAAATTATTTAAAAAAGGATACCTAGGTTTGAGTCATTTGGTGAAGAACAAATCCAAATAAATGTCTATTCTTCATTGTTCAGATTGGATTAGTAGAATCCATATGTATGGATAACAATTGACAAGCTAATGGTGTTGGGACTTTTGTCTACTTAGAGAGATTCTTAAAATAAAGTATTAAGAACACGAAAAATATCTCAATAAAAAAATTAAGTCAAATACTTTCCGCACTCTAGGTTTGTATTCTTGGCGAAGAAAAATTCCGGACTCTATACTTGGAATTTAAAGAAAGTGGTTCATACTAATTAAAATTGGAACCTACGAACTCAAAACCTCAAATAAAATATTTGGTCAAGATTTAAACTCAAATAAGGACCGGAAAAAAAAGTTGTAGGTTCAGATTTGTTTGTCTAGAAAATCTCAAAACCTCTCGAATATGTTTGCAAATTTATCAATTATTTTCAATCAATGATGAATCATTTACTAATGATCAAATATGGATAAATTATACGTAACACTCCACCTCATAATTCTAGGTCGGCCGTTCTAAAATAGAAATATGGTATACTCATGGAAAACTTTACACACTCAAACCTTCAAGCAAACAAATGAAGAACCGACTATCGTGTGGGTCTTTTGAAGAGGATAGGTTTAAAAAAACAAAGAGTCTTATTTTTGAAAACGAGAGTTATAAAAGTTCTGGTAAAAAGAGAAGTCTTTAAAACAAAAGTGTATCTTCGACACACAGGTCAGTTATTTAAGTTAAACGATAAGAATCATACTTAAAATGAAGAAGTCTAGAATTAAAGACAAACTATAAAACATTTGGCTGTTTAAGCACCTTGAAGACGAAGATGATATAGCTTTCCGGAACAAAAAGTCGTCCTAATAGTTAGGTTGCTCCGCGGCCACCGTTTCCTGAAAAAATAATAATAAGTTGGGTCAGACCCCAACTTGAAGTAGGCTCTTGCACCCTTATGCCCTTTACAAATAAACTAGCAAACCAAGGTCCATGAAATGACTTCGTAAGGTGAAAAATAGTTTATAGGAGTATCTCTTTGAAAGTAGCAAGGTCGACGATCTAAACAGAAGTATAAAACTTTATAAAATCCAGGAAAACACAAAGACACACAAAACAGTTGTATATAAAAGAAGCGAAAACAGGTTTCCCACCCACGAAACTAATCGACTTTCCCTCTCTATAGTTTCATTCTCTAACTGTACGACGACACATATCGACCCTTGCGTAATCCATTTAATTCCCTACAATGCGTAGGAAGATAAGTGTTGTCGACCCCATTCATGATAATAGATCCATATTTTCTAGGCTACCCCTCGGTCATTGCCCAACAACCTCTGGGAGTCGAGCCAACTACGAGTCTTATTCATCTTCGTGTAACATTTTTATGTCGACTGCACTCGTATAATTAATCATGAAAACACCGAGAAATATGGCAGAACCAAACAACAGATAACACACTATTTATTCATACAAAGTAGTGATAATACAACTGTCAACACCACAAGTTGGTTGTCACCAACAACCCTACACATAATCCTTTAACCATCGAAATACTATGACAGTCAAATGAGAGTATATCATTCCCTGTACAACCCTTAGTTGTCTAAAATACAAACTACAAACAAAATCTTGTTAGAAATCACAACCCACATATCAATGTTTCGAGATTCATCTCATAGTAAGTCTCATATTGCTACAAGTACTTCTACCGTATCACAGATGCTTAGCCTAAGTCCGAATCGACCATTAATTGACGACCCTAGCATACTGTACATGCTCATGAGATTAATTATCTATGCCTAGGTGTACAGATTTTTAGAAAGGAAGTAATTCAGGTCTTTTAACTCTTAAGTTTTGTACCAAAATACAATTAATGATGTCATAACACCTCTTATGCAGTGGACGTTATATGGAGTCAAACAAATCTCATTCAAAAGAAGACTAACGAAGCCTACCAGGATGGTTATTAGCAAGATCATGGTTATGCGCACATCATAAGAATAATGAAGTAAACATCTTAGCCATACATACAATACACAGACTACTAGTAGCTTTCTAATCAAAAGTAATCTTCTACGTCTCAGATGTAATCAACACAAATAATGAACAAAAACTCTACACAGTCCTTAACAAGATCCCAGGCTAGACTTGGAGGAAAAATTCAACTACAGACATTTCTTCTTTGTAGTCTGTTTTCATTGAAACTTTTCTAAACTCACTAGATCATGCTTAAAAGGTATAAGAGTTAAAGAACCTACCTGTTTCTATGCTGCGAAGATTTCCTTATGAACTTCAATTATGTTTTTCCTAACTTTTCCTCCCTTCTTCTCCTAACTTTTTTTTTTCTTCCGGGCCGAACAAAACTCTAACCTCTCCAAAAACTCTTAACTAGACTTCCTATATTTACTCCCCCCACGTAGTCCTAATCTATTGTTTGGGCAGAAAATCGAATCAACCCAAAACAACCAAAATTAAA
>JAJJMC010003936.1:3741568-3801960 GCA_023531435.1 Papaver californicum
CCTAAAAATAAATGTTTTTGTCCTTGAAATGAAACTGTACTTACCATATTGTTGAAGAAATCAGGGTAACGAGTCACCATGTCCTCCTCACGTTCCCAGGTGAATTCCTTGTCATTGTGATGGTGCCATTGAACCTTAACCATAGGAATGGTCTTCCTTCGAAGGACATGCTCTCAGCGATCAATGATTCTATACGGCTTTTCTTCATAAGATACATCCTTATGTAATTCCAGGTCCTGATAGATACGTGAACCTTAACCATAGGAATGGTCTTCCTTCGAAGGACATGCTCTCGGCGTCCCGCATATTCTTTCGAAGCATAGATACGTGAAAAACATTATGAACCCCAGCTAACACTTCTGGTAGAGCAAGACAATAAGTCACTTTCCCAATCCTTTCCACAATAGGAAATGGTCCTATAAACCGAGGAGCAAGTTTTCCCTTTTTACCAAAACGTAACACAACCTTCATGGGGGATACTTTGAGAAGTAATAGGTCTCCAACATCATATTCTCGATTCTGACGTTTCTTGTCCGCATAACTCTTTTGTCTACTCTGTGCTGCACGCAACCTTTATCTAATCAGTGCAATCTTTTCGGACATCTCACGAATAATTTCTGGACCCGTGAGTTTGGATTCTCCAACTTCTGTCCAACATAAAGGTGAACGACAAGATCTGCCATACAACGCCTCAAACGGAGCCATGCAAATGCTAGAATGGTAACTATTGTTGTATGAAACTCTACTAAAGGTAAGTGATTCATCCAACTACCTCCAAGATCAATAATAATGCGCCTCAACATATCCTCAAGTAATTGGTTCACACGTTCGGTTTGTCCATCAGTTTGAGGATGAAATGATGTGCTAAAGTTCAACGAAGACCCTAAAGATGTCTGAAAACTCCTCCAGAACCGTGATGTAAAAGATGAATCTCTGTCAGAAACGATAGATACTAGGACACCATGAAGCTTAACTATCCATCCCATGTACAAATGAGCTAACTTTTCACCAAAATCATTTATCTTGACCGGTAAGAAATGTGTTGATTTCGTCAATCTATCTACTATCACCCAGATTGCGTCGTGACCTTTACTCGATCGCGGTAACCCAGTAATAAAATCCATGGATATGTTTTCCCAATTCCACTCCGGAATAGGTAAAGGATGCAACTTACAAGCTGGGTTTTGGTGTTCGATCTTTACTTGATGATAAGTCAGACACTTTAGGACGTGGTCTGCTACATTACGCTTCATCCCAGACCACCAATATTGCCACTTCAAATCCTTATACATCTTATTACCACCAGGATGTATAGTATACTTCCTTCGGTGTACTTCTTCTAAAATTGTTCGTCTCAAATCCTTAACATCTGGTACGTATAGCCTTTCACGATACCTCAACCCGCCATCTTGACCAACAACAAAGCTCTTATCCGTTATTTCCTGTATTTTCTCTAGTTGAATCTTACACCACTCATCCTCATCTTGAGCTTCCATAATACGACGCAATAGAGATGGACCGATAACCATACTACCAAAGAAAAAGTCTTGACCTTTAGTCGTACCCATGTCGAAATCAAAACAAGCAACCTCTTCTAACATACTCCACTGTTATACCAACAACGAAGCTACTATTCCCATTGGCTGTCGGCTCAGAGCGTCAACCACCACGTTAGCTTTCCCTGGATGATATTCCAACTTGAAGTTGTAATCTTTTATTAACTTCATCCATCTCATTTGACGCATATTCAACTCTTTCTGACAGCATAGATACTTGAGACTCTTGTTGTCAGAAAAGAGCTCAAACTTCTCACCATACAAATAATGTCTCCAAACCTTAAGCGCAAACACCACAGAGGCCAACTCAAGGTCATGTATAGGGTAGTTTCGCTCATGAGGTCTCAACTTTCACGAAGCGTAGGTAACTACCCTGTCATTCTGCATCAACACACATCCCAACCCCTGAATCGAAGCATCAGTAAAAATTACCTTCTTCACTCTACTCTCCGGAATGATCAAAACCGGTGCAGAAGTCAGCTTGCTTTTAAGTTCACAAAAAGCCCGCTCACACTCAACACTCCACTTGAAAGGAACATCCTTCTTCGCCAGGTTCGTCAAGGGACCAGCCAGAACTGAAAATCCCTGAATAAACCTACGGTAATAACCAGCCAACCCCAAGAAGCTACGGATCTCAGTCATTGTTCTGGGTTGCCTCCAGTCCGATACGGCTTGAACCTTAAAGGGATCAACGGATATGCCAGAACCTGATACTACGTGACCCAAAAATTTCACTTCTTTCTTCCATAACTCACACTTCTCGAGCTTGGCATACAACTGATGCACTTTCAAAGTCTTAAGTACCTGATGAAGATGATTTTCGTGATCTTCGGAAGTCTTAGAGTAAATCAGTCTATCATATATTAACACAATCACGAAACTATCCAGAAATTCACGAAACACACGGTTTATCAAATCCATGAATACTTCCGGTGCATTTGTCAACCCAAAAGGCATCACCAAAAATTCAAATGAAACATAACGAGTCAAAAGCTGTCTTGGGAATATCACTTTCACGAACTCTTACCTGATGATACCCAGACCTCAGATCAATCTTGGAAAACCACTTTGCACCATTTAGTTGATCAAACAAATCGTCTATCCTTGGTAAAGGATACTTGTTCTTTACTGTAACCTCATTTAACTATCGATAGTCAATACACATTCTCAACGACCCGTCCTTCTTCGCCACAAACAACACTGGTGCACCCCATGGAGATCTGCTTCGTCTAATGAAGCCTTGACCTAGCCATTCCTCCACTTGTTTCTTCAGTTCGCTCATCTCCACATGTGCCATACGGTATGGGGCTTTGGCTATAGGTGCAATGCCTGATTCCAGTTTAATACAAAAATCTACCTCCCTCTGCGGTGACAAACCATGTATCACCCCAAACACCTCTGGATACAAACATACCACTTCGATAGACTCCAAAGGTGAAGTCTCTGATGATGACCCCTCCAGTAAAGCACTACACAACCTACTGGTCTGTTGTGGACTACTTTCTTAGCATAACAGTCTAACCTAGCATGATGAGCCGCAAGCCAGTACATGCCTAAGACCACATCGTACGCATCTAAATTCATAACAAAAAGGTCTGTAGCAAAATCTATAGTGCCAATACGAATAATGCACGATCTAAACATGTGATCGATAGATGCTGAACCACCCATCGGTGATGAAACAAAATAAGAACACTTTTCTAACACAACTTGCAACATTTTCACAAACATAACAGATATAAAAGAATGGTAGCTCCAGTATCCAACAATACTCTACCATGACGAGTGTGAATAAAGAAGGTACCTTCCAGTATTACCACCGGTCCTCACCATTCCGAGGCATGACAGCATTCAACCGAGGATGAGGCCCTCGTCCCTGTGGTTGGTTCTGTCCTTGACATCGTTCATCTTCCGCTAGAGTTTTGCCCTTTTTTGGACAATAACGAGCCTTGTTTCCTTTTTCTTGGCAGTGATAACATGGTCCCCTAAATACCTATCCCTCTGTTCTCATTGTTTGATGGGTTCGGACTATGGCACCAGTATTACTATTTCCCTCGTCTGCTAGTGGTTTCTTCCAACCCCGATTACCCCAGTGGAAATGACGTTTCTGACCACTAGCATTCCCATACTTATTCTCCCTTTTTTTCGTACCCTTAGTATCCACTCTTCTAGTTTTCTTCTTCTTTGCCTCTTGAATCCTCAAACAATGTGCCCTAGAATAATTCACAACCTTGGAATACGTATCAAAACTAGGATTTGTAATGATATGACGAGCAATCCCACCGTTCAAACCACTCAAAAACCTCGCAATTCTATCTGCTTCCGTAGGGATGAGGTGAGCAGCTAATAAGGAAAGTCGGTCAAACTCACACTCATACTCCACAATCGTCTGATCCTTTCGTAGGTTTTCGAATTGTCCGATCATCTCCTGACGCTCGACGGGAGGGAAATAATGCTCAAGGAAAAACTGTTTGAAAACTATCCACTGGCACTCCATAGGATCAACTATCCTACTCATGGACTCCCACCAGGTTGCTGTATTTTCTTCCAGTTGAAACGCAGCCATTCTCTGCTTAAATGCTCCTGAGCAGTCAAATTGAGATAATATCTTGTCCATTCTGTTGCACCATTAATGTGCTTCGATTACACCTCCCTTTCCATTGAATGTAGGTGGTTTCATCTTCAGAAACTCCTGGTAATACTGAACCCAAGACTTCCCATTTTGTTGTCTCTCACTAAGGAGTGGTTCATTCCTTGTTGCGGTCTCTACATTCTCCCTTCCTTCACGTGGTCCAAGCCTCTGATCAAGCGTTGCTTTAATCGCATTGTTCATCATTGTCTGGAGATTCTCTAGAGTTGTTACCTTAGGTTCAGCTTCACCTCCGTCAACCCGTATCGTCCTGGAACTACCATAGGACCTAGTCCTACTACCAGACCTCATATCATCCCTAGAAATATGGTTTCCACCATAATGAGGATACTCAACAATCTCTTCAACGGAAGTCTCAGTCAGATTTTCATCTTGCCCACGACCTCGTCTTCGGACTCGGCCACGACCTTGCCCATTAGCACCTCTAAGTCTACCGCGACCTCGAGTCACATTGTTCCTATCTCCATCCATTCTTTTAAAGACAAAGAAAACAAGGAACAATCAACAAATTGTTTCATAAAAAAGAAAAAAAATCAATGTGCTCCTAGAAATAACTTGTGCCTATGTGAAACAACAAGACCCTACACCCGCTCCCAAGGATTTTTGGTAACCAATTTCTCTGATACCACTTTGTAACGCTCCACCTCATAATTCTAGGTCGGCCTCCCTAAAAATATAAGTGTGGCATACTCATGGAATACTTTACACACTCAAATTTCAAGCCAACAAATGGAGATCCGGCTATCATGTGGACTCTTGAAAATAATAGGTTTAAAAAAATCTTATTTAAAAATGACGAGAGTTATAAAAGAAATCTAGTAAAAAGAAAGCCTTTAAAACAAAAGTCTATCTTCGACACGCAAGTCGGTTATATAAGTTAAACAATAAGAATTTTACTTAAAATAAAGAAGTCTAGACAAAAAAATAAATTATAAAAACATTTATCTGTTTAAGCACATTGAAGACAAAGATGATGTAGCTTTCCGGAACAAAAATTCGTTAATAAGGTTGCTTTGCGGCCACTTTTCCCTGAAAAATAATAGTAAGTTGGGTCATAACCCAACTTAAAGTAGGTTCTCGCACCCTTATTCCCTTTACAAATAAACTAGCAAACCAAGGTTCATGAAATGACTTCGTAAGGTGAAAAATAATGTATAGGAGTATCTCTTTGAATGCAGTAAGGTCGACGACCTAAACAGAAGTATAAAACTTTATAGAATCCAGGAAAACACAAAGGCTCACAAAACAGTAGTATATAAAAGAAACGAAAACACGTTTCCCACCCACGAAACTAATCGACTTCCTCTCTCTATAGTTTCATTCTCTAATTGTACGACGACACATATCGACTCTTTCGTAGTCCATTTAATTCCTTACAGTGCATAGGAAGTTAAGTGTTGTCGACCCCATTCAAGATAATAAATCCATATCTTCTAGGCGACCCTCGGTCATCGCCCAACAGCCTCTGGGAGTCGAGTCAACTACGAGTCTCAAACAGATGTACACACACCAATAATATCTTTTCTAATTAGCGTTAACGTGTTGGCTACTGAATATCCACTGTATAACATCATCTATAGAAGGTACATACATATACTCTCATATATGTGCACCGAAATCTACAGAGCCACAACAAGAATTAATTCATCCCTTCACAATCTCACACAACCAGAGTATGAAGTGTACAAGGCCATAAAACACAATCTCACACAACCAGAGTATGAAGTGTACAGGGCCATCAAATGCTTATAAGCCACAGTCAATTACGGTAAGCAGGACTAAGAAGTATACAGGACCATTAAATACTTATAAGCAAAATCTAAGCATCTAGAGTATAAAGTGTACATGGCCATCAAATGCTTACAAGCAACGTTCAACTACAGTAAGCAGGACTATGACGCATCAGCTCCATCAGAAGTGAATTCTGATTACAGTCAATTAGTATATACCATCAGTTTCACAGGTAACATACGGACAAAACTAGCTCAGCCAGAGAGGGGACATGTCCTCGGGCTTTATCTCTAAAAGTCAGCAATAACATTTTTTACTTACGCATTGAGAAGCGAAACAGTATGACAAAAATAGTCTGTGACGGTTTATCTGTTCTATTTTGTTTTCACCTGTATACTTGAGGATTTTCATGGCAGCCTAAACTTACTTTAACAAACAACATATCATAATGTATAGTTCATAATTAACTATGTTAATTAGACCAGAAAGTCTTATAACTGTATCTTCAAGTTAATAACTGTAACGTAAGGATTAAGCCTGAGATTTACGTTAACACTTGAGACACAAGATTCAGTGGCACTAATTAACTAAAAGCATTTTAGTTCATGACAATCAAAAGCCTATATATGAGCATACATCCAGTCTACAGTACATCTGAAACTAACCAGTAAAATACATTCGCATGTATGAACTAAAAATCTCAACTATAAGTAATCATTCAAAACCCAAATGAACGCCAATCAATTTCATGGAGTCTATATAACTTAGCCGTTCGTTAAGTATGTATTTTTACCTATTAAGCACTAAAGATATTATCTAACCCATAAGACCATTCACATGATTGATTGTCCTACTTGATTGATGTCAAGTGATGAGTATGCATGCGAATCAAATCATTATAACGCCTATTGTATACATGAAAATTCTAACACGGTATTCCACATTCATAGTTAATCAACAAGAACGAATAAAATACATACTATACCTTAAATCTTTTTCTTTCTCTTTTTAAACTAATCCATAAAGAATATAAGAGTTAGAGAACTTACCTGTTTCGACGCTGCGAAGGTTTCCTTTGAACTTCAATTATCTTTTTCCTAACTTTGCCTCCCTTCTTCTCCTAAGTTTATTTTTTCTCCCACAGAAAAAAACCCTAACCTCTCATAACTCTTAACTAGACTTCCTATCATTACTCGGATTTTTCCTCCCACGAATTCCTAACTAAACCCACGTTCCTAACCGTGTGGGAGTCATTAGCCTACCAACTAACCTAAGTCAGACACTATAGGATAAGTTGTTCTAGGATAAGGGTTTTTACATATAGATTGTAAGTATTGGAGTAAGGATCATATTGTTGTCTTTGCTGATTTGGGAAAATAACATTGATTTGATCATTCCCCTCTTCATAACCTTAGGTAGATGATGGCATCACCAAGGATGCAATTTGTTGAATCATTGTTTGCTGACGAAGTTCAAAAACTTTATTCATTTCATTGGATCTTCTGAAGAGTGGTTCCTACCCATGAATTGAGAATTATTGAGAATTTGTACTCATGTTCTCAATTAACTCTCTAGCTTGAGATATTGTCTTATTCACTAATGCACCACCACCTGCAGCGTTGAGAAGATTCTTGTCACTTGCTTGAAGTCCCTCATAGAAGTACCAGATGATCAATAAATCACTGAATTGATGATGCAGACAGCTAGCCACCTATCTCTTGGTAACTTTCCTAGCATTCGTACGATGTTTCACTTTCTATCTGTTTAATGCTACAAATCTCTTTCTGAATCTGAGTTGCCTTTGATGCAGGAAAGTATCTCTCTAAGAAGAGTTTCCTCATCCCATTCCAAGTTGTGACAGTGACATAAGGTAAATACTATAACCATTCCTTAGCCGTGTCCACCAAGGATAATTAAAAAGCTCGTAACATGACTCCATCAGCATCAGTGTCTGCTGGTAGCATAGCCATGAATATGTTATGTAAATCCATTAAATGTTTATTTGGATCTTCATTAGCCATTCTATATGAAACTTTGGTAGTTAACGAATCAACCCTGGCTTGATCTCAAATGTAGGTGTTGTTTAAATACACCATTGTTGTATATACATATTGTGAGAAGCTAAGTCCTTGGGTTTACGGTTTGCGTCACCCATTGCTTCCTCTTGTTTGTCTTCTATTTTATCCTCCGGTATAGTTCCTCTCCGAATATCGATTCCAATCCGTGGATACCCGATAGGTTTGGTTTCAGTTACAGTTTAGAAGCCAAAAGATAAGTACCTGAAATAACTTTCTTAAAACTAAGTTAAAAACTAAAAATCAAAAATCAAAAACAAAATAACAATCCTCTATGTCTCCCCGGCAGCGGCACCAAAATTTAATTGATTATCAACCAAGGAAAATTTTTCGCTCTCACACTGTGAGAGCTTATCTTAAACTAATAGTTCCAAAACAGATCAGCAAACTTGGATTTAACCCTAGTTATATCTTCTCCATTATTAGTGTATCTAAACAGATACATTGATATGTTAGGTGGCGCATTCTGCCATCCCTCTTTCCTGTTTTTAAGATACACTTGTATTTAGTATCGTTTCTGGATTTTTATGATTGATCAGTATCTTTTCTGAACTGCATCATAGTATATATAATGACAAGTTTATTCATGTTTTCAAGATTCATATCCGATTAATCGTAGTATTTAAAAAAATAACATCTCTTTCAACAACCTTTATAAATAATTTACAAGCCTGATTCAAACTCCCACGTACAACATAAAAATGAATCAAGAATTAAGAAATGTAAATATTTGAATCAAACAAAGCTTTAATAGCTATCCCATGAAAAATTTCTCCATTGTCTTAAGTCTGATACCTCCAAAACTACTTCAATCAAGAAAAGAAGTTAGAATAATCAGGACATTCATAAGAGTGAATATTTATTGTTCAAATACTTTCCACCTTTCCGGTGTCATCAATATAGATGTGGTCTAAAACGAGAAATGAACGCTTCAACCAAATTGTGAAGTGGTCAGTAGTGGAAAGCTGCAAGCAATCTTATTTGTTTTATATGTCCCTTATAAATAACTTGAGCTAAAATTGGTGCATATAGATTTTGATCCCACAATTGTAAAAATTATTTGCAACACTTAGCTTGAAAACATTAAGGAACGCTCATAACCTTTATGTTTATCCATGGGCCATAAATAAAACAAGTAGAGTCCAATCTTCAATAGTTGGGCAATTAGAAAAGAGTTTCTCTATTGAATACTTATATGTAATATTATAGTAAGATATATCGTTTTAGCCAGGTATTAGTGTTGGAGAAAATGAGTTTAAACTAAATGTTTTTTGATCTTGGGGTGATGTGAATGAATCTCTTTAGTTTAGTCCCACATTGGGTATTCTAGAGAAGGATGTCCACTGTATAACTAATCTCATGTGGATAGTTAGAGAAACAAGAGGGTGGAATGGGTTAGGCAAACAATACATAGGATAACTAATGTATTGGGCTTTCCAATGAGAAACACATCAACCATGATCTATTACTTTTACCAAAAATAGTTTTACAAATCCGAAACCCTATATAGTTTTACAAATCCGAAACCCTAAAGGATTCTTTTTATGTTTTGGGAAAACTTGATTTACAAGAAATCCGAAACCCTAAAGGTTTTTTTTTCCCTATAAATACAAAACATTTTCAGAGTTAAAAATCTATCCCAGAAGCGGCTACTATCATGTCTTCTTTTCACCATCTTCTCGCTTTGTTTTGCGCTTTGAGTGTTTATTTCCCTTCCTTCCCTGTTGCTAAGTTCAAGAGTGGGTAGTCTGTATTGTGCTAATACAAGCTATATCGGGCAGTCTTATCCTGGAAACATCTTCGCACGTTGGGGTTTAGCATTACTCTTCTCGAGTATACCCGCGAACTAATGTGTTAAGGACAACTTGTTGAACCTGTGATTCTGCCCTCGTAGTTGTCCGTGGTAGAGTTGTTTTCAATTCAGTTCTTTATATATTATTCTGATACATCTAACGCTGCTGTTCATTGTTGCAAGATTCCAACAATCTTAATACATTATATTTTATCTTGTAACAATGGAAAAGAATGATGTTGAAAAACCATAGAAGTTCAACGGAAAGGATTTTAAAAGATGGCAATCCAAGATGCTGTTTTTCCTGAGTTTTCATGAGTTAGACGTAGTACTGGTTCCTTTTGATGATTTGATGAATATTGAAGAAACTACTGAAGATGATAAACCGTTTTACAAGAGGCAGAATTATGTGGCTAAAAATCATATTAAGAACTGTTTGGAAGATGCGATGTATGATTTTTATAATGCTAAAGAAACTTTCAGTGCTTATGATTTGTGGACTGCGTTAGAAGCAAAGTACCAGGCAGAGACTGCTGGTAGCAAGAAATTTCTGGTCGCGAAGTTTATGGATTTCAAGATGACGAATGATAAGTTGTTGTTGATCAATTCCTTGAACTTCAAAAAATCATCAACGAGATTCTTGCTGAAGGTATGGTCATTGATGAGACCTTTCAAGTATCTGCGGTAATTAAGAAGTTACCATCTTCTTGGTCAGAGTACAAATGAAAATTGAGGCATGAAACGGGTGAAATCAACATGGTTGAATTGGGAAAGAAGATTCAAGTTGAAGAAATGTTATGCACCAAAGATAAGAATGTTTTTTCTGCAAGAGATATGACAAATAAGGCTCATATGACTGAACACAAATCTGGAAAAGGTGATAACAACAAACGCAACCCTAAGCCTGGACCGCACAAGAAAGGTATTTTTCCGAAACCCAAATCTGGCATTGGTAAAATTAAAGGTGAATGTTATGTTTGCGGTATTCCTGGCCATATGGCAATTCACTGTAGACAACGTAAGGACCTTAATAAGAAGAATAATACAAACTTGGTTGCTGAGAATAAGAACGAGTTTTCTGCTATGGTGTCTGAAGTTAATCTGGTGACAAATGTGAGGGACTGGTGGGTAGACTCTGGAGCTACCAAGCATGTATGTGGAAGCCGAGACCTGTTCACCTCCTATCATAAGGTAGGGGAAGGCGAGAAACTCTATATGGGTAACTCATCTGCAGCAGAGGTTTCAGGAAAGGGAAAGGTCGGGCTGAAACTTACATCTGGCAACACTCTCACATTGAATGACGTTCTTCATGTTCCAGACATCTGCAAGAATCTTGTTTCTTGTTCTGTTTTAGATGACAAGGGTTTTAAAGTTGTAATTTGAGTCTGGAAAAATTATAATAACTAAGGGCAAAGAGTTTGTGGGTAAGGGTTATAAGACTGAGGGTCTATATAAGCTTAATGTGAAATCTGATGAAATAAATATGAATGATTCTTCTGCTTACATGTGTGTGTCATTGAATGTTTGGCATGGTAGACTTGGTCATGTAAACTATAAATTAATGCATAAATTGGCTAGCGTAGGCTGCATACCTAAATTCACTATTGAAAAGGATCATAAATGTGAGATTTGCGTAGAATCTAAGCATGCTAAGAAATCATTCAGTAAGAATATCCAGAGAAATTCTAAAACCTTAGAATTAATCCATTCTGACCTATTCAATATGAAGTCAGTTCAAACTAGAGATGGTAAGAAGTGGTTTGTCACTTTTATAGATGATTGTACAAGGTAATGTCATTTTTATTTGCTTAAAGGGAAGGACGATGCCTTAGAAGCCTTTAAGATATATAAACTCGAAGTTGAAAACCAATTGAATGCTACTATTAAAACTATTAGGTCTGACCGCGGTGGTGAGTATGAAATTCCTGTAGGAGATTTTTGCGAAAAACATGGCATAATACATGAGACAACATCCCCTTATTCACCTCAATCCAATGGTGTAGCTGAACGTAAGAACCGTACCCTTAAGGATATGATGAATGCCATGTTGATTAGTTCAGGATTACCTGCAAACTTGTGGGGGGAGGCCATCCTCTCAGCTTGTTATATCCTGAATAGAGTACCCTTTAAAGGATTAGATAAAACTCCATATGAGTTATGGAAAGGTAGACAACCATCTTATGCTTACTTCAAAGTGTGGGGGTGTCTGGCAAAGGTGGCCATACCTCCTCCTAAGAGAACTAAGATAGGACCTAAAACTGTTGATTGTGTCTTCATAGGGTATCCTGAGCATACTAGTGCTTATAGGTTTATGGTTGTGAGTTCTGAAATTTCTGACATTGGGTTGCATACTATTATGGAGTCTAAGGATGCAGAGTTCTTTGAGAATGTTTTTCCTTTGAAACTTGGTTCTCGAAAGAGATATTTAGATGAACCTCTAGATATGCCTTCAACCAGTCAGTCATTAACTTTAGAGGTGGATGGACCAGAATCTGAACCTAGAAGAGGTAAAAGGGTTAGAACTGAGAAAACCTATCCTGGTTGCATTACATACCTAGCCGAGTCTGAGCCACAGACTTATAGAGAAGCCATGACTTCTTCTGAAGCTCCATGGTGGAAAGAAGCCTCAATTAGTGAAATGGATTCCATCCAAAAAAACGGTACTTGGGAGATTATAGATTTACCTCCAGGGTGTAAGGCCATAGGTTGTAAATGGATCTTCAAGAGAAAACGTAATATAGATGGAATTGTTGATAAATACAAGGGTAGGTTGGTAGCTAAAGGCTACAAACAGAAAGAAGGTATATATTTCTTTGATACTTATTCACCTGTGACTAGAATTACTTCCATTAGGATGTTAATTGCTATAGCCTCTGTCCATAACCTAGAGATACATCAAATGGATGTAAAGACAGCGTTTTTAAATGGTGAATTAGATGAGGAAATTTACATGGAACAACCCGAGGGTTTTGTAGTGAAAGGTTGTGAAAATAAAGTATGTAAACTGATTAAATCTTTTTGAAACAAGCACCTAAACAATGGCATTAAAAATTTGATCATGTGATGATTTCTAGTGGTTTTAGGATTAATGAATCTGACAAGTGTGTTTACACTAAACTTGTTAAGGATGCCTGTGTAATTGTATGCTTGTATGTTGATGATATGCTGATACTAGGTACAAACATGGATGTTATTAATTCCACTAAGAAGTTGCTGAATGAGAACTTTGACATGAAAGACTTAGGCCCTGCTGATGTAATCTTAGGAATGAAGATTAAAAGGAATTTTAATGGCTATAGTTTGAGTCAATCTCATTATGTTGAAACTATACTTAAGAAATATAATCAGTTTAACTGTAAACCTGCTTGTACTCCATATGATTCCTCTTGTAGTCTCAAGAAGAATAAGGGTGAGGGAGTTAACCAACTTGAATACTCAAGAGTCATAGGAAGTCTGATGTATTTGATGAACTGTACGAGACCAGACATTTCCTATGCAGTGAGTAGGTTAAGCAGGTATACTTGTAATCCAGGGAAGATGCATTGGGATGCACTTATTAGAGTGCTGAGGTACTTAAAGTACACAATGTCCTTCTGTTTGAGTTATGAAGGATACCCTTCCGTCCTTGAAGGATTTTGTGATGCAAAATGGATAGCAGACTCAGAGGAGTCTAAGTCTACGAGTGGGTATGTATTCACTCTAGCAGGAGCGTCTGTTTCTTGGAAATCTTCCAAACAGACATGTATAGCTCGTTCCACTATGGAATCAGAGTTTATTGCGTTAGATAAAGCAGGAGAGGAAGCCGAATGACTAAGATGCTTTTTAGAAGACATTCCTCTTTGGCATAGGCCTGTGCCAGCTATATCTATACACTGTGACAGTATGTCTGCGATAGCTAGATCTAAGAACAGTGTTTATAATGGGAAGTCTATACATATTCGTAGAAGACATAATTCTTTGAAACAACTTATCTCTACTGGCGTTATTACCGTTGACCATGTGAGGTCTAAGGAGAATATCGCAGATCCTTTGACGAAAGGATTGTCTAAAGAGATAGTTAGTGCTGCATCGAGAGGGATGGGACTTAAGCTCATAAAATAAAATTTCCATGAAGGATACTCAACCTTACTGACTGGAGATCCCAAGACGAAGGTTCAATGAGATAACTAATTTGTGGTGATTAAAGGTATGCACTATCAAGAGAATTACATTCTCTGTCCCTTCCTATGGTGTATTGTTGTGATAGTGTGACTGCATGTGAAGGATGACTTTTAAGAAGTCTTAATGAGTTCTATAGTTTCAATTTTAGATTGAAGTGGGGTGTAGCAGTAACACTCTTGATAGAACTCACCTATCTGAATGAGGAAGTGGGCCGCTTCCTATGAGAATTTGAGCGAATTCTTTAGAGCATTCTGAGAAACGGGATACGTCCAGGGCCAAAATGGACACAATGGCATGAACTTAGCAAACCCAGGAAGATATCATGCGTGGTTGTTATCGCAAATTGCATCAAACGCTAGCATTTCAAGACATCGCGTTCACTGTCTCTAGCAAGTAGTTTCGTAACTTCTCACTAAGTAAAGGTTCAAGACCTGATGGACACCTTTGCCTATATGGTATTTTCCGCATTCAGATTTTTTCGTTTTTTACCGAGATTTCATTCATGTGGGGGATTGTTGGAGAAAATGAGTTTAAACTAAATGTTTTTTGATCTTGGGGTGATGTGAATGAATCTCTTTAGTTTAGTCCCACATTGGGTATTCTAGAGAAGGATGTCCACTATATAACTATTCTCATGTGGATAGTTAGAGAAACAAGAGGGTGGAATGGGGTGGGCAAACAATACATGGGCTAACTAATGTATTGGCTTGCCAATGAGAAACACATCAACCATGATCTATTATTTTTACCCAAAATAGTTTTACAAATCCGAAACCCTATATAGTTTTACAAATCCGAAACCCTAAAGGATTCTTTTTATGTTTTGGGAAAACTTGATTTACAAGAAATCCGAAACGCTAAAGGTTTTTTTTTCCTATAAATACAAAACGTTTTCAGAGTTAAAAATCTATCCCAGAAGCGGCTACTATCATGTCTTCTTTTCACCATCTTCTCGCTTTGTTTTGCGCTTTGAGTGTTTATTTCCCTTCCTTTCCTGTTGCTAAGTTCAAGAGTGGGTAGTCTATATTGTGCTAATACAAGCTATATCGGGCAGTCTTATCCTGGACACATCTTCGCACGTTGGGGTTTAGCATTGCTCTTCTCGAGTATACCCGCGAAATAATGTGTTAAGGACAACTTGTAGAACCTCTGATTCTGCCCTCGTAGTTGTCCGTGGTAGAGTTGTTTTCAATTCAGTTCTTTATATATTATTCTGATACATCTAACGCTGCTGTTCATTGTTGCAAGATTCCAACAATTAGTTGGAGAAAGTTTAACAACACGTCAATGTATTTACATTGATATGCTAAATAATAAGGAAGAGATAACCATAGTTAACTCCATAGTTTGTTGATGTTAGATCTTGTGGATCTGACGGTTTTGGAACTACCAGTTCAAGATAAGCTCTTGCCGTACGAGAGCGAATTTTTTCCGTGAACCAAGAAAAATTATTTCAAGTTGTAAGAACAAGCTTGTTTCTCATAGAAGTATGGGTTGTTATTCGTATTTGAAAACTTATATAACACGGGGAATTTTATGTTTCAAGAATAACGTAATTAAACATATTATACTAGCAAAGATTGAATAAAGAGAATCAATAGATTGAGAGTACTGGTTAAGGGTTCATCTTCAATCATAAGACATGCACTTTAGCTGGTAACTAAAGTTGACACTTAATCATTCATTATCAACATTCCTAGAGTATCCCATCGAGAGCATATTATGGTAGATTTATTATGTCATCACATACCATACGATGTATATGCAATTACGATTCAAAGAATAACCTAATGCAATGTGCTATTAGGTTTAATCCCCCGAGAGCATTAAATTCTATGAATCAGACCAATCAATGCAATAGATATACTACGAGTAGTCTATTTAACATATATCAAGTTTCTATATGCGATCATATGAAGGTTTTGAGTACAATCAGTAATCACACTTTACTACTTATGAAAAGTTTCATAATTAGTAGCGTTCTTAATCAAATATTCACATAATCATACATGGCGTTATTAATTAGTAGAACAAGAACAATAATGATTTGATTAAGATAACGAATCTAATATGTGGATTTAGTAACATGTTTATGATATCCGACTACATCCTTAAACCAATATAAATAGTTTAGCTACTCATGGATTTCTTCAAATCCACGGAAAAATAACACATAGAAAAGTATAGCTAGCAAACCCTAGTTTTTGTTGAAGTATCTCCAAAACCCAAAGCTCATTCTCTTCTCTTCAACAACATATCCTCCAAATATAAGTGAAATTGTCTGTTAAATAGATATATCAAAAGTAGAAATGCATGTGCTAGAATCCCGGACAAAATAGGTCATCAAACTCTCTCCAAAACACTCAAAGTTAGCCAAAAACGTGAAAACAACCGTCTAAACAATAATACCCATCCAATGGACCACGTCAATCTTGAAGAAGCGCATCCCAAATTGGTTTATCATTTCAAATTAGCCTGTCAGTTATGCGAAAATGACAGGCATAATATCCCCCTTCTCCTTGATCCTTAATACATAATTCCCCTTAATGGTTTTCTCATTGCGATAATTTTTTTTTTGAATTCCTTTCTTTTCTTTTTATTTCCCTCGATAACTCACACTGTCGAAAGAAATTTTTCTTTCTGACTTTTTCTTTTGTCATCGAGAGAAATCTTTTCATATGAGTTTGTGAAACTTAGTTCTGTATTTTCTCTATACCCAAAATACTCGGTATAACTCTCTTGAAACCCACAAAATCAGAACCTCTCACTGTCGGTTCCGTGAAATTGACAAGTTTATCTTCTCTTTTCGCCCATAACTTACTCATACAAAGTCAGAATGACTTCATTCTTTCTTCGTTGGCTTTGCTTTCTCGTTCTCTTTGACATAGTGAGAAGAAATCTCGTAGTTGACTGAGTACCTCTGGTCTTTGGCGTTTCTTTCTTTGTAATACTCTATTTCCACTTCTTTTAGAGATGTAACCTAGTAAAAGACACAAACTACAAAAGTAATAATAATATAAGGTAGTGCACACAAAATCTAGCAAATAAGTGTAAGAAAATGATACTTAAAATATGTAAATAATGAACTTATCAATAATCCATCATCAAACAGTAGGAAAAATCAAACAATAAAACTCTGAGAAATATATTAAAGGTTAATACCCTAATCATTAGAACACAAATAAAATCTAGGGTTCCTAGTACTATAGATTACCGGGGCCGTTTCCTCGGTCGGGTTAAATTAGTCGTGAATTAGAAAATCTAGGATCAAACGTAATGCTTATATTAAAATTAGCCATGATTAATTAGGTTGAAACAAGGGGGTTCAGCCTATTAGTTAGCCGGGACTTATTGCCCCAATGATTTGTTGGTCGGGTCAAATTAGCGGAGGCTTACAACTGTGAAAAGCCTAAGTTAATAACAAATTCAATACTTAAAACAAACCAATTCTTCACCAAAATTCTTATTCAATACGTTAAACAAACTAACTCTTCATAAAAATTCTTACACCTCAATTAGAGTTTTCACTTAAGATCCCAGAAAAGTAACTTGTGCTACAAGGGTATTGATAAACTTATTACTTTGTATCAGGACCTAACATTTTGTAGTGTGATTCCGAATCCTAAACCAACAACTCTACCAGGTCGGTCTACACCTCTAGCTTGTTCAAGAAGATCTTTGTCAAGTAATGTTGAAGAGGATTGGCCATTGTTCTGTCTCTGCAACATTTTCTTCGCTACCTATATGGACACACAAATTAAAATACAAAACAATATCAAAACAGTCAAGGCATGCATGTTCTTACCAATTTATGCGCAATAACCGAGTTTTTTTTTTTGCCTTTCCATTTTCTTGTTCCATCTTTTTACGAGCTTCTAACCACAATTTTTTTTAGGGATATCCTCATTTGTATATCGTTCCTTTTTCTACAAAAATTTCAAAAATATTAGCATCCACACACTAGCTAATCACATAACCTAACATTATATGATGAGTTTTACCAACTCATCTTCCAGCCTAATATAACCACGTCTTATGGCGTATGGCTTTGTACGGTTTCGCCTCAGTTATGACATGTATGCGTTGTTGGCCTAAACAAGAAACCAAATAATCAATGAAGGCCAAACTACCCTAAAATTAAATAATGTTGATCTAGGATAAAAACATAGAACAAATTAGTATTTAGGTCATATATTTTGATATGTCTTAGTGGTATGGTCTTTAATTTATCTTTTTTAATGCTTGGGTCGTTGATCTGTTAGTCAAATCATTCAATTAATGATTTTGGTTAAACTGTTAGATTAGAGTTAACTTCAGCTAGTGTATGGTTACACGTGCACATTTAATGAAATAAAGTATCATTTTTGTGCAAAAATTATTCTTTTTTTTTACAAGAACATATCAAGGTCATAGAGACTCAACCCATCAAGGGTTTATCAAATCTTTGCAAAAAGAACTGAAATTGAACAAAATCAATCAACAAAATTCAAAAAAATTAATCAATTTAGATCAAATTTTTACCTAAAATCCAAACCCATATTTTGTTTTCAAAACTTGGTTCCGATTTAGCAGACAAATACCAAATGTTTGCTTCAATTCACAAATCAAAACCCCAAAAGTTGACCAGCATAAGAAAATTTCGATTCAAATATAATGTTGCATTTTTATCCAACATTTTGGTTACATGCTCAATTGATTCGACGAACAAAACTGGATAGTGGGAATATGGAGGTGATGACGGGAACAATCTAAGAATCCATTATTCTGATGCCTTTTCTGTTTTTGAGTTTGCGTACTAGTTCACAAACTACATGAATGAAAGTATACATAAAATCTCCTCTTTTGCATGGTTCGCAAACTGGTTGATGAAGTGGTCATATGACTTTTCTTGCTCTTCACGGTTTTGTTCACAACTTTTTTGTTCGACGTCCGATTAAACTCTTTTTCTTTCTTTTTTTTATGTTGGCTTGGTATGTTTCTTACCTATGAGATAAAGGTAAAGAATTATGGATTTGATCCTTATTCTTGGTCTTTACTCTTTAGTCCTTCTTCACTCGTATAGTATCATTTTTTTAATATTTTTATAGTCGTTTTTATTGATTTTAGATGATTCACCTGGAAAAATAGATAAAATAGAAAACAACAATAATACAAGGTAGATTGTAAAAAATATAACTAAAACAAAAATAAAATTGACACAAAAATTATATAAATTAAGCACCTGTTATACGGATAGTTGCGAAGGGGACAAGTGTAACCAATGGCGCAAGTGGACCATAACTCTCATCCATCAACAAAGAGGTATTTTGAGGAGTAACGACTGTCGATAAAACTGAATGCCCTAAAAAAACTGTCATGGAACTCCATACAGAATTTCGCTAAAAATCCAGACCTCAAGGGGTTATGACTGTTGACGAGGCTATGCGCCTCGATCAACAATTAGATGACTTACTGTACATGCCCCAGAATAAGAGAGGCATAAGATGTCAAAGGTCAAGGACTACCCGAGTAATAGCAGGGAAAGAGGAGATGTTGCACCTCCCAGGAGGAAGCTCCGGATTCACCAAAAGATACAACTGAAAATGGGCGAGCGTGGTAGATTGAGGTGGCCAGAGGAGCAAAGGTTTACCCTTTTGGAAAAAATAAGGGGTATTCATTAAAGGACACTCAGAAAACACACGTGTAAAAGTAACAACAATATATTTGGAAAAGAGGGTCTCAGAAGTACACTGTCTACCATCAAGAGGGCCTCCCTCCCTATAAAAGTACACTATTAGTTGAGAGAAAGACTGGACATATTTTTTTTTTGTAGTATTGTGTATTGTGTTTTAGGATCAGGGAAGTACCCTATATCATTCATGGGTATTATAAAAAAGAAAAAAAAAAAAAAAAACTTCTGTACATTTTTTTGTTACTTTTACTCTAACGACTTCTGTTGTATAGTGTAAGCGAAGTACATTTGTTAGGGTATGTGACTGAAATTTTGAGCGGGCTGATTGGGAGGGAAATCTGGGGTGACCCAAAAATTGAATCCACAAAAGAATTTAGGTACAAAATTTTGACAATATTAAAAATGTTGCAAGTGCGTATTTATGGGGCATACTCGTCATTTTGGACACCAAAATACTTCGTGCCAAATTCCACTTAGACGTCGTAAAATGTTCAATATGCGTTCACAAAAAAATCAATCACGTGAGATGAATATATTAGGGGTGGTTAGCCTCGACTAACTGAGTTCTACTCGTTGACAACAGTTAAATACAAACGAGAAAGAATGGTGGATATATATTGAGCGAAATCACATGGAAATATAGAGTTGGATCGAGGAGTGAGCTTGGATAATAGTGGAATTGAGCGAGTACAATAGATATCGAGCGAATCCGAATGAGATCAAGCAGCATTATATGCACAATTTATATTTTCTTAAAATGTTTGAACAGCTTACAAGATTTTTTTCTTAAACAGGGTACAGAGAGATCAAGCCAAGCAATAACCAGAAATTTAGTACCTTAGTTCTTGAACTTTTTATTAATTTCTTAAGTATCTTTATTGAATTAAACAGAGGAAGATTTTGTACAATAAAAAGAAAACAAACAAACAAACAGCATATAAAATAGATACACACAACAAATTACAAAAACCATTTGTGACCTTTTAATTAATCCTCCTGCAGTTCACACGAATTTGTCCTGAGTTTCCTTCCAAGGGCTTATTTCTTCCCATTTTAATCATAGACTTTCCAAAATCAGCTGCAAAGGCACCAGCATGAGTACTGTAAAACTTCACTAATGCATCAGTTGATACATCGTTAAACAAAGCCTGATCTGAATGAAGTAAACCTCTTCTTTTCACCAAATTTTTGAAGTACAATGTATCAAATTTATCAGCTGTGGGATCCAATGGAGCAATTCTTGTGTCGCCACCAGAGGGAGGACACGTTAATTTCCGATTCTGGGCAAATAATGGGTCAATGTTGGATTCATTGTAAATTCGGTTTTTGAAGCTGTTGCACTGAGAAAACCCTATAGCATGTCCTCCCGATAATACAACTAGGTCTGTTTCATCTAAACCTGCATTTTGGAAGTTTGTTTAGAGAGCTGGAAGGTCCATGAAAGGAGCTGGTAAGGCATTGTTGGCATCAGTTCGGCTGGCTGTAGTCGAGTCTCTTCGACCTAGATCTACCTCCCATGTTTGTCCTCCTAACTGTAAAAGCATATGCGCATGGAGACAATATCAGCAAATCATTTATTTTCTTTATTTTTAGGTGGCAATTTAATTAGCCTGAATCAATGTAATTTTCGTTTTTGTACCTGGACGACAGAGTCGCGAGCAGCAACAGCTAAGATATCAGCACAAGAGACAACTTGAGCACCACAAACTTTGTCCACCTCTGACTTGATCCTGTCCACTACTTCAAATCCTCTTAATGAATTGATATTACCAAATGCAGTTTTCTCCCCATCTATTGTTGATGTGCTATCAAGAAGAACTGATCCATCACAACCCTTTAAAACGCCAATAACAAAGTCAAAAGATCAGTTGCCATTAGGGTATTGGATCTTTATCACCCTTTTAACTCACATACAACTTAACCTGACATGGTAATTAACTTGATAGTTAACAACTAACCAATATTAATTCAAACTTACATTAACAAAGCAATCGTGGAAATGAAGGCGGAGCAAAGAAGCGCCCATTCGGTGCTCACGGTTCACAGCATCATATACCACTTTCTTAATAGTTGAAAGGGCTTTTGGACAAACTTTATGATAAAAAGTGGTTGAGAGTGCGTCTGAGGAAGTTATTGCCACCGATACTAAAACTATCGCGACAAGGAAATAAAAGAAACCATTACGGTCTGCCATATCGATTATCTGATCACTGTGCTCGATTACAGTACAAAATCAAACTATGCTTATTTTTGTGGATATTGCTTCTTTGCCAAAGTGGCATCGGTATTTATAGCCTGGATACTCATTTTTGGAACGTGTATGCATAATAATAATATTGTTGAGAGTAGGTTTTGAATAGTCAAAACTTTGCCACAAACCCCATGTTATAATAACGGAAGGTTACGGAGGGCGTTGTTCTTCGAATGCAGTGGTAACAGATATTGTTGATTTAATTCCCGTATGCATATCATTGTTGATTAATTAGCATAATAATTAATAAGACGCCAAACGCTATCTAATCAAGGAACAAAGATTGAATGAAAAAATAAATAAATTTTAAGTGTGCGCCACAATTGAACCAGTCTTCAGCAGCAGTTACCTAGCTGCTAGCTAGTTTGAAACGTTACTGTAATCTGTACCTACACATGCTATAATCAGCTTGCTGTCCTCGGCAAATATAAATAACGCTTACATTTGTCCTCGTCGCAAACTGATGGAGCCGGCGGCTGCTCGATCTCTAATTAAGTTTTAAAATATTAGTATACCAATAATGGCAATGAATTAAGAAGTAGTATAAGTTGCCTTAATTTGAATAATTAATCTAATTAAGTTTTTCTTTGGAAATTGGATTTGTATGGAGGTTTTAGATAAGATTTTTTTTTTATATAGAAATGATAAAAGTTTAACGAGAGGGAAAGATAGATAAGTCGGGATCAATTAGTATATGTATATTGAGAGGTCATATCTGATATGTGTAGGGATGAACGTGGCTGAATTATTCGGGTATTGATTTCCTTCATCAGTAGTAATTGATAAGAAATATATTCATTGATTAAGGTTCAGTAACAGAAACTTTAATTCATGAAAAATTTTCAGCCATTCTAGATAGCTAAGCCAAAATACCAAGCTTGTATTTACATACTTTCTCCATTTCAGTGTGGGGGAATAATTTTAGATATAGCGTTCTTTGATCATTGAAGACCCGGCAAATGCACAACCAATCTGGTAGGTTAGGGTGTAATATTGTAAGGAATTTGGTGCTGACTAGTTTCAAACTCAGTTCACTGATATCATTATTACCCAATGACTTTACCACGATACTATGGTAATATCTATGATTATTCGAAACTCTGTGAATGAATAAAATCAACAGTGTCAACTAGATTGTTTGGATGTGCAGCATTCATGTATCCTAGCTATAGAATTCATGTTTCCCTTGGAAACATATACAGATACTACATTTAGACACAGCGCAAGTATGCGTTTTGAAAACAAATTCTTATTCTTATTGAAATAATTACCACCAATTATTGTTTTCTTCTTGATGGTGATGATGATAAACAAAATGGAAACTTTTACTTACACTTCAAAAAACAATAAAAAGAAAGTCACACACACACAAAGAAGAATATGAAACATACATACAATCAAATAATTCAAACCATTCCACTTGCGATCTTTTAATTCGTCCTCCTACAGTTCTTGCGAACTTGTCCTAATCTTCCTTCCAGTACTCTAATTTTTCCCATTTTAATCATAGACTTTCCAAAATCAGCTGCAAAAGCGGCAGAGTTAGTACTGTATCTCCTCACTAATGCATCAGTTGATCCACCGTTGAATAAAACCTGGTCGGAATGAAGTAAGCCTCTTCTGTTCACCAAATCTTTAAAGTACTGTGTATCAAATCTTGTAGGTGAGGTATCTAATGGACCAAGTCTGTTGTCACCACCGGTGCGAGGACATGTTAATCTTAAATTCCTGGCGAAATTGGGGTCGATGTTGGTTTCAGTGTAAATTCGGCTTTTGAAATTACCACATTTGGAAACCCCAATCGAATGTCCACCTGATAGCGCGACTAAATCTTGTTCGTTTAATCCAACGTTTCGGAAGTTAGCTTTGAGAGCTTGAAGGCTCATGCCAGGACCTGGTAAGGCATTGTTGGCGGCAGATTGACTTGCTGTGGTTCCATCTCTTCGGCCTACTTCTACATTATATGATCGTCCTCCTAACTATATAAGTATGTCCATGAAAACAGTATTAAGATCAATGCACAATCATTTTGACCTTCTCTATTGAGGTGCTAAAACAGCTTGGTTGGATTTTTTATTACCTGGACAATAGAGTCGCGAGCAGCAACGGCCAAGATGTCAGCACAAGATACAACTTGGGGACCGCATACTCGGTCTACTGCTGCCTTAATCCTGTCCACTACATCGAATCCTCTTAATGAGTTGAAATTCCCAGCTGCATTCTTCTCCCCGCTTATAGATGATGTGCTATCAAGAAGAACTGATCCATCGCAGCCCTATATATATGAAACCAAAAATAAAATTACCAGATTAGTTGGTAATGATTTACTTTGCATGTGAAATTAGGTTGATAAAAAACAGTTGGCTAATTAATCTTACATTCACGAAACAGTCATGGAAATGAAGACGAAGCAAGGAAGCACCCATACGACGCTCACGATTCACAGCAGCAGTCACCACTTGCTTAATGGTTGGCAGGGCATTTGGACATACTCTATTGTAGAAAGTGGTTGAGAGTGCATCTGAAGAAGTTGCTGCTATCGATACTACAAGCATTGCAAGAAAAATGTAAGCGAAACCATTACTACCTGCCATACTCACTCTGCTTTTTAAATTGTCAAAGTTGTATATACTAATTTAAGCAATGTTTGCTGCTATCTGAATATATTGCATCTTGGCTATAGTAGCTTTGGTATTTATAGGGTACTAATGTTAGGGGTTTGCAAGTCTAATTATGTTCGGTGGGTTTTGAAGTCAAATTTCGCCACAAACCCCAGCAATAGAAAACTGAAAGATACTTGTGTACTTGGAAGATAGTGATGTAGCTTAATGTGAAATGCACCTACGCAAAGATCATGGATTGATCAAATGGAAATTATTCGGTAGTTATGCCAACCAGTATTGCACAGAGTAACAACTTTAATAATTGTTAACGTCTCTATAAACATACATGTATATGTTGATTGTTAAGAATATATGTCCACGATCAGCTATAGCTGCCACTGGCAATATATGATTAGCGCCATCTATTGCACTCATCCGGTCGATGAAGGGGCATGTGGAGTGATATACCATCTCTAGCTATTTCGTGGAAGTTTAAGAGGAAGCAAATCCGACCAAAACTAGTCAAACTAGTACAGAGAGATTCACAACATCAGAATTGGTGAATTATGTATAACTCGGATATGATATTGAAAGAAAAAAAAAAGGAAAGGAAATGCAACATCATTGACGAATTAAGGCCCAATATTTTTTATGTAGGGTGATCTTGACGAGTTAATTCGCCTACTAAGGCTCGGGAGTGGTCTAGGTTTGGCATAAACTGTTTGATGAGTTGAGTCCATTTCGAGGGATTATAGTTGTATTACACTTTTTTTTTTTGGTCGATAGTCGGGTTCCTAAGGGCAACCACAATGGGCGATCAAATCCTCGATCATCGACTATTTTTGATCGATGGTCGCCCAAATTCATCCACATCCGTCGATTATATTTAGTATATAATCGACGGATTTTACTGTTCCAGATGATAATTGATCGAAAGGTCGACGACGAAAATTATAGTCAGGCGATATCCTAGGACATCGCCTGATGACAAGCGAGACTCCAGCATCCCGCTCATTTATACGGACGAAGAGTTAGGATTCCGCCAGCGCAAGCGAGCTTCTAGCACATCGCCCCGACAAACGGAGTTCCACCACCTCGCCCGTTCGTAAGCGCTAGCTTACAGACCCGCCCAGAAAACTTAAAATGGAGCGAGACCTTGGGACGAGCTAGTGGGGTATCGCTTAGGGCATGAGCGAGATCCTAGGACCTCGCTTGGTTTTTTTTTTTGACGCGCGGTCTTGTAGTATCTCGCTTGTATCGGGCGAATGGTTGGATTCTCGTCCGTTTTTGTGGGCGACCTTCTAGCATTTCGCTTCTTTCCAAGCCCGTTCCTAGGACACCGCTTGACTATATCCCACTGATTTCACCCCCGACCAAAGATCAAAAATTTTACTCTTTGGTCGATGGTTATACTCTCCCCACTGTGGTTGCCCTAACCAACTATAGGCTAGTCACGTTAGTTTAGTATTTTCTCAAACCCAGAAGTAAGGGAAGAAAAAAATCGAATGACCCCTTAATTCAAATTTTATAACTTAATTTCCCCGGATATAAATGGATGGATGATGGATTATACTATCTCATCTTGATTTTAACCATACATCTATTTATATCGGGTGGTTAAAAATTAAATAAAATATTAAATTATATAATCTAAATCAAGAAGTTTGTTCCCAAAACAAATATTTTGTTTTTTATTTTTTATTTCCCCCAGTGGGGGAGGTTTAAGTTAAAAGTTGAGTTATTGTCACCGTGCTTAATTATCCATTGATTTTTATGCTGGGTTGAAAATAAGATTTATAGCCGATTCTGAAATTTAAGAAGCTAATGCACACTATACATATGATGATCAAAACTCAGAAGACTAGAAACTAATAGGCAAGCATAACAAAAAAGTATTTTTTTTGGCTAAATAATAGTCAAAAGCAACTACCAGGACATAAATTTTTTCTAAAATGTAGATTATAACCAAGCTTCGTAGGTGTTAGAAATATACAACACCCACTTGTCAAGGCTTGGTTTGTGAAAACTGAGTTCCAGTAAGGTGTCATATAATTTTTTCTTTATAGAAACTAAATTTTCGTCTCCAGTTATTTATTTATCTATTCATTTATAATTTATATCTTTTCCTATTTATATATTAGTCCATGGGTTATAACCGCACTAGTATAAACCTCGTACCACTAAAATTCTAACCAAAACAAAATAAAACGAAAATTTTATTTGAACAAATCTGTCTAAACTATCTTTTAAATTAATTCAATCTAACAAAAATAAAAATCAACTCCACTTTTAATTTCTATTCTCTCTCACCACCAACACTACCAGCACCAACTCACCATCACCAATCAACACCAACCACCACCACCACCACCAACCACCAACTAACAACAACACCAACCACCACCACCAACGAGCATCACCAACCACCGCCACCACCAATGAGCATCACTAACAACCACCAGGTCCACCACCTACCACTACCAGCAGTAACGAAAACCAGAACTAACACCAACCACCACCACCAACCAGAACCACCAACAACCAACAGCACTTCCACCACCAACACCAACACCAGCACTATCCTACCACCACTGACCAACAAACACCACCACCGACCAACACTATCATCAACACACCACCACAAACCAGCAGCACCACCATCAAAAACTTACCATATTACTAAATATTGGTTTTAACGATAGAAATTAGGCAGAAAAATGATGAAACCGAATTTGGTATCAATATAAAATTGTTATTTCACCAACATAACTTCAACGAAGAAACCAAATGCACCAAACTGAATAAACTAGGAAAAAATTAGTTGAAACCGAATCTGGTTTCAACATAAACGTATTGTTTCACCACTAAAACTTTGGGTTCACGATAAAAAAATAGGCGAAAATCAAATTAAACCAAATTTGGTTTCGCTAAAACTTACTGTCTTCACCAACACAAACATTGCTTTCAACGTTCTTTAGTTTTTGTAAAATTTGATGAAACCAAATTTAGTTTCATCATTTTTTTGACATTTCACCAACACAAACGTGGTTTTCAACGTTGTTTAGTTTTTATAAAATTTGATGAAACCAAATTTGGTTTCATCATTTTTCTGATATTTCACCAACACAAAACCCTAATTTCGACAATGATAATGTTTCGCTATTTTTTATGATGATTTTCGACGATGATGATCTGGAGGTATTGGTGATGTTTATAGAGGATAGAAGGAAGAGGATGAGGTGTTGTTGATGGCGGATCTGGACGTATAGTGGTGGGGGAGGAAAGATAAGGAGGAGGCGATGGGAGAGGAGGAGGTGTTGTTAATGTAAAATCAGGACATAGAAAGAGAAGGAGGTGATGCTGGTGTTGGTGGAGGAGGCGGAGGTGTTTAATTGCGGATATGGGTGGCAAAGCTACTTTTAGCAAACATAAAAGTAAAAGAAAAAGAAAAAGAGGTGTTGGTGGAGGATATGAAGGTATTGTTGTCGCCGATCTATCTTTTCTTACTGGTTTGGTGGCGGCGGAGCTACTGTTGCTGGTGGTGATGGTAGTGAGGAGGAGGATGCAGAAGAAGGAAGAAACAAAAAAGAAAAAAGGAGAGAAGAAAAAGAAAAAAAAAAAGAACCCGATGGTAGAAAGGAAAGAATAGGATTGGCATTTCAAAAAATACTAAAAACTAAATTTAAATATTATAAATAAAAATAAAATATTTGTCTTATTTTTCTTTCAAAAGGTTTTTTTTTACAAATAATAATATGAATAGAGTTTTAATACACTAACAATGATTACCTTGATGTTTAACTTCTTTTTATATTTATGTTGTCAGATGTCCTTAAATCAATCGGCGGTAACGATGTCCTTCTGGCTCTATATAAGAGTCTAGTTTTCGGGAACTTCTATCTTTCAGCAGTAGCATATTGTTCCATGTAGCTAAGGTCAAAAATGTGGAAGAAACAAGTCTTTCCACGAGTCTACCACCCGGTCAATTCTGTTCCATTGAAGAACTAATACATCGGATTAAAAAACAACTCGACGGACATTGAGTTTCCATTTATCACAAGCGTATGTGTAAGTCCTAATAACATAGAACTTTGATTTTTCTTTCTTCTTAATTTTGTCCTGATATATAAATCGAACTTATAACAAAAAACGGTTGACCATAGTGCTTGCTCCAACCTTTTCTCTAGACAACAAACAACTAATATATTTATCAAAAGAACACATTACCTGCTCTTTTGGATTCAATTGCAGAACCCTAGTGGAATATTCAGCAAAAGGAATAAAAAATCATTATCAAGCAACTTGTTTTTAGTTTATATAATTATTTGTTGTTCTTCAATTTTCTAAAAATAACTTTTCTTGCTTCGTTTGTAAAACAAATGATTTCGCTGCTATTGGTTAGAACTTGTTGTTTGAAACCATGTTCTCGATATTGTCAACCCACCTACTTGGATGTTTAAAAATAAAAAGTGAACTAAAGTATTATCAGTTGACTATTCTTTTGGCATATTAATTTCGTTTGCTACTTTAAGGTTGAAATTGCTCATTGTAATGCATAATTATGCATCAAATCCTGTACAACTTAATATTCCATTATAGCACGACCTCGATAAACAAATTTACATTCACTTGTAGTAATTTCTCCGATTCCCTATTACTTTGATTTAACTTACAGTTTCCGAATGATGTTAGCTTATGGAGGTTTAGCAGATGACCCTGACCACCTGAGATTGAAACTCGTTAACAATAACTGTCATATGTTTACCTGGATAAGTGGATTTATAGGTAGTACACTTCTTCTTATAAATTTAAATTTTAATAATAACTTTACGCTTTAAGCCCTTTGAAAAAAAAGAAACAACAAAAAACTAGATATTTATAGAACTTGAATTTTTAAACAGTTTGATTACCATGTCCAGGATTTGGTGCTAAGGGGTAACCTAGGAATAAGTAATTTACTAAATTAACCCTGATTAATTTAAATTATAAAATCACCTTTTTACTAAATTGAAAAAAGAAATCCAATTTATATCAATTTTTCCCCTTTCCAAAACAGCCAAACCCTAACCAGATTTTTATATTTATCTTCGACTCATAAAACTTTGATCGTCGATTAAACACAAATATAAAATAACTTCACACGAAAAATCCTGCCAGAAATAGGATTCCAATTGTTCTTATAATTCGAGAATTTGTGAAGAAGAAGAAGAAATCACTTTGAGCGACATTGGAGAACGAGAACCAAATCCTTATTGCAAGGAAATTAATGTACATTAAAAGGTATTTCCCACAAACCCATTTCTTATTTTCTTGTGTTTGAATGATAAAATATGTTTGAATACGATAAAGTAGGGTTTTAGAGAAGTTACAGAGTGTAGTTCGTGCGGTTGAACCTATCAAACGGTGATATGTCAAGTTTAGTTCCAAAACTCGAAGTCGCTTGAGTAGATTACTAAAGTGAACTTCGTTAGGTTAGACTATGAACATAAAAATATAGAGACTTGCGCTCTAGTTACTCTTGAACACCTGAAGACATATCGAAGACAAAACGAAGATATAATCCTTAAGTTGAAAGTTAGTAACCACAAGACTTGACTTATTCCATTCCTATTTATTGTTCATATAAGTTTTTATTCATTGAAAACATAACAACGAAGTTGCCTTTGTTACAATGATTTTAGTATTGGTGACGTGTTCACTGTATATGTAATCAAAGTATCAAAATATAAAACATACATAGTTTCTTAGACAACTAGTGTATACATATATAAAGAATAGTTAATTTATAAACTTCATTGTTTAATTATGACATTTCACTAATTGGTAACTTGTTACTCCCTCTGTCCCAGTTTAATTGCTTAAATAAGGTTAAACACACATATTAAGGAATGTAGAGATGTATAAATTCTTTTCATCTACACCCTTGATAAAAGTTTCAAACATTAATTGCTATTAGTATATTAAAAAAAACTTATATTTCCAAGATAAAATTTAAGGGTGGCGTTGGAAATTATATGAAAAATATCAATTTAAGAAAGCGTTATGGAACAAGAATAAAACCATATTGAAGCGATTAAACTGGGAGGGAGGAAGTATTATTTAGTGAATTGAACTTCCAGGTGAATCCAAATCTTAATAAGTATGTTTGATAGCAATTTCAGAAACACGGTTTAAGGAAGTAGACTAAAGAAACTTGTTTCAAAGTCGAAATGGGATTCACTATCGATCTCTTGAGCAAGACCCATCTCATGATTGATACCTAGAACAGGACCGATCCAAGCTAGGATCGATCCCTAGTGGGAAGGATAAAATTTTTTGTTATCACCAAGTAATTAAACAACTAGATCTATGATATGATCTCTTGTTATCACCAATATTTATCAAAATTCTTTTTTACTTTATCTTCTTTTGTGCTACAATTGATAATCATCTTAAATAAATATAGAATCCACGACAATGTTATCCCTTTTTCATCAAGATTCTTATAATTATCTTAAACAATTATAAAATCTAAATTTTATCCTTTTTCTGTTAGGATTATTATAATTATCTTAAATAGTTATAAAGATTATCTTAAATAATAATTAAATAAATTATAAACATTGATACTACCTTTAAATATTTTGATCCTCGGCATAACAGTATCATTATCCAAATTTGAACTCTTTTTTCAGAAAGAAGGTTAATTAGGCTTAGCGAATTAGGCCATGGGTGCTAAAGGTTAACCCACATATTTTTTGTTTGACAAATTTTTTGTTGGGCCTAGAAGACCATTGGGCTTTCATAATATGTCAATTTGACTTCCAAAATAAGCCAAATATGTTTCTATAATAAACTAAATGGGCTTCAATTATAAGCCAAATGGGCTTTCAGAAAAAACCAAGTGTTTCCATGATAAAAAAATGCGCTTCCCTAATAAGTCAAGCGGACTTCCAAAATAAAATAAATGGGTTTCATAATAAGACAATCGGGCTTCCAAAATTAGTTGATTCTGTTTTCATGATAAAAAAAGGATTTTTGTAATAAACCAATTGGACTTTCAAAGTAAGTCATCTGGGCTTCTAAAACAAACCAAATAATGTAATTATGGAAAAATTCATACGTCTTCCACGTGTATTGTTTTTAAGAAGGTACGAATAGGAGGTAACAAACAATTGTATCCCATCATATCAATTACGTACATTTCTGTGCACGTACTCGGAGCTTGATCCAAAGATTCTCTCTCTATTTGCACCAAATCTCAGAGGAACTTTGCGCCAACTCCATTAGATGTTTTTATTGTTGCTTGGTATATATTCTTCTTGCTTAGCTCTAGTCCTCAAGGATTTTTAGTGTTTTTTTATGAATAAAAGTAGTTTAATTTATATTTTTAGGTTTTATTTTTATTTTTTTTGGTATCTATGGACATATTTCTTCGCTATTTGGGCGATCTTTTCTTCGTCTTTAGGAAGATTTTCTCTTTGCTCTAATAGTGATTCTCTAAAATCCCCATGGTGTTTCTTGGCTTGATATTCTCGATTCATCAAGAACATCAACGATTCTGCTAGGCATCGTTTTAGATTCAACTTCAACAAGAGGGATTTAGGGCATCCGGATTCGTTCGGATCTACAAAATTTTGGGGAAAATACTTCATTTTATTTGGAGTGTCTCTTATTGAAGAAGATAATAATTTTAAATGGTCAGAGTTGATTCCAGTTCACATGCACCATCATTCATCACTACTACATCTATAAAAATTGGATATCTTTGCGGTTCATGGCTCTTTCTCTTCGCTGTGTACTTGCAATTGGTATCGTCATTTGTATTTGGGTTTTAATTATCTTGTATTTTTATGTTTTTTATAATCTTGTAAGCAATCATGTAATCATTATTTGAGTTTAAATAAATTAAAATGTGATTTCTATTAAAAAATAATAAACTAATTGTTACTTTGTATAAAAGTGACACGCATACGAAAATAAATAAATCACAAAGCCTTATATAAATGAGAGTTTGATGATCCTATTTAAGAATTTCCTTACCTTTTAAGATAAACACTCCATGCTACTGAGAACGATGTTATAAAGACTTGTCACAGTCAACTAATTGAGTCAAGGGCGTATAAGACACGTAAAAAATAAAACATTCATAACAGTTACATGGCGTGTTTGGTCTAGTTGGTTACATGGCGGAGATCTAAAGTGGAATTCATAAGACTAGGGAAATTTTAGGAGCTATAACTTATATTTCCTTTAGTCTAGTTGGTTATTTAGAACTTTGAAATTTATAATTTCATCAAATCTATCATTTTGCATCCCTCTTCCAAAATTTGGTGGAAAAAATTAAAAGGAATTGATAACCCTACCTCTTATCATTATTATTGTCTAATAACTTTTATATCTCACATATCCATCACCAGTTATCCTACCTTTGAGCATCATTATTGTCTAATAATTTTTATATTTTATTATTAGATTCGAGGACTAACTACTTTTTGATGAGTTTCTTGTATGGTGTTGTGACGATCCAAAATCTAAGTACTAATTAATCAGGATATTAATCTAATATCAACGCATTAATAAATCTAAACAATCAATTTAGATAATAATCCCATAAACTAAAAACCAACCATTCACTCTGGTATTTATAAATAGAATTTTTTCATTCATTCACATCTACAACCACCTGCAATTCAATTTTCAGCTCATTCAATTACCAATACACAACACTTCAACTCTATTGAATCATATTGTTCATCACAGCAGCAACAAAGCTAACACAACAACAATTTTGTTAACTGCCTAAGTTAACTGTTTTTAGTCCACATATGTGACGCACACATGTTTTAGTTAGTTTTATGTTTCACACTCACACATGTAAGATGCACATGTACAGATCTGCTTTATTATGATTCACACGGTCAGTGTGCACATGTGCACTTGCTTACGGTTAATCCACCTATATAAACTGACTTAAGCTCAGTTAAGAAAAGGTTTATTTGTTCTGTAATTCAGATGAGATTTTCTCATCAAATCTCCATTATTAACATGGTATCAGAGCAGGCCAGAGTTCATTTTTAAACTCCTTTTGATTCTGGTAAAAAAAAAAATTATGCTCATTCTTCTTCCTTAACAGAGATTTTCTTTCTTTGTTAGCAGCATCTGTTTGTTTCATTCAGATCTATTCATGATTGAAACCTTTCCTTCAACTTCAAAAATGGAGAATACTACTTCAATTTTTCTTTCCAATGTTCCACTAAATCAACTCACCAACTTTGTTCACCTTAAACTCAAGGAAGACAACTATATTACGGCGTAATCTAATGAATCTTGTCATTCAGAAATTCAAACTCAAGAAGTTTCTGGATGGAACCTATGAATGTCCACCACAATTCACAAATCCGAGAAACCAAATCAATGGAATTGAGAATCCTCTCTTTACTGACTGGTTAGATGAGGATTCAACTATCACAATGTGGATTAACTCCATAATTTCTGACTCAGTGGTAGCCTACTTTTCTAGATCCACTTCTTCTGCTGATCTATGGAAAAGTATTGAGGATAGATTTGGAAGAGCTTCATCAACTCACTCCATTCAATTACGTACCAAACTTTTATCAATCACTCAAGGTAATAAATCAATAACATCTTTAATAAATGAAATAAAACTTATGTCTGATCAGTTAGCTGCTGGTGGAGAAGTTATCTCTGACAAAGAGCTGGTAGTAATCACTCTCAAAGCTTTAAATGAAGAATGAATTCCATTTGCAACATCCATGAGGCATATGAATCCTCTAGTTACTTGCATTGAGCTGCACAACAATCTGCAAAGTGAAGAGTCTGTCATTCTTGAACGATCCAAACACCTCAAGGATGATCATAATGCTAAAGCCTTTATAGCCAACTCAAGTAGAGGTTTATTCAGAAACTCCTACTCAAATTCAAGAGGTTCATTCAGAAACTCAAGCAGAGGTTCTTATAATGGTCACAGATTCCCTAATCCATCTATCTTTCAAAGAAACTCATCTGGAAGAAATAACTTCTCCAATGATAAACCTATTTGTCAGATCTGTAATTCCCCCGGACACATTGCTACTACCTGCACTCATAGACTGAACTTCTCCTATCAAGGAAGGTCACCTTCTTCTAATCTAAGTGGGATGTTGGCTGCTGCTGACATTTTTGATGATGAGGAATGGATTGCATATAGTGGTGCCACACATCACATTGCACCAGACACTAAGGTTTTGCAAGAAGCTACACCTTATGATGGATCAGAAACAATTCATGCTGCTAATGGTGAAGGTATGCCTATTACTCACACAGGAAACTCAAGTAAACTTGTTTATGATCACACTTTTTCTCTTAATGATATTCTCATAGTGCCTTAATCATCTTACAACTTATTATCCATCCACAAGTTCACTTCTGACAATAATTGCTCATTAACTCTTGATTTTGCTGGTTTCTCTGTGAAGGATCAGATCTCTGGGAGAGTTTTTTTCCAAGGTCCACATAGACATGGCCTGTATCCCATTCCTTTCAGCCATGCACCTCATGCTCTTGCCTCCACACTAAGTAACAATGTTATTCTCCAAAGAAGATTTGGCCATCCCTATTTTCAAACTATGCAAAAACTTTGCTCCTTGTTGCATTTATCTATTACAATAAATAAGTCTTTCTTTTGTAATGATTGCAAACTGTGTAGATGTCAGAAGCTACCTTTTCAATTGTCTAGTTCTGTTGCTCAACAACCTCTAGAGTTGTTGCACATGGACCTTTGGGGTCCTTGTCATGTTGCATCTGTTTCTGGTAGTTTGTATTATGCCAACATTGTTGATGAATATACAAAGTATTGTTGGATCCTTCCCTTGTAAAACAAATCTGAGTTTAAACATGCATTTGTATCCTTTGTTACTAGAATTTAGAACCTCTTGTCCACTCATGTCATCACAATTAGAACAGACAATATTGGTGAATTTTGAACTCCTATCTTAGAGAATGTTGTGCTACTAAAGGCATAACACATGAGCTGTCATGTCCTCATACTCCATAAAAAATGGAGTTGTTGAGGTAAAACACAAGCACTTGTTGGGAGTCACCAGAACTCTCTTATCTCAGTATAGTTTACCCAATGTTTTTTGGGTTGAGGCTCTCCAAACTGCAAATTACCTCATAAACAGACTTCCTACCATATTTATTCAATACATGTCTCCTTATCAAAAGCTGTTCAACAAATCTCCTGATTATGGATTTTTAAGAGTATTTGGATGTGCATGCTTTCCTTGATTGAAGCCTTACACTAGCAATAAACTTGAACATAGAAGTAAGCATTGTGTCTTCATTGGTTACAGTCTCCAACATAAGGGCTATATATGTTTAGATCCAAGCTCTGACACTATTTTTTTATCAATACATGTTTCTTTTGATGAGAATTCATTTCCATATCACATGTTAATCTCATCTTCTGCTCCTAAGTCTACCACAGATCTCACATCCTCCACTTCTATTTCACATTCAAATGTCATTGTTCCAGAACTGGTTGTTTCTCATTCACCAGAAAATGACCCTCCTGTCACTAGGAATGCTCATAAAATGCTAACTAGAGGCAAAAGTGGAATTAGAACAACTAAAGCTTATCTCTCTTCTAAGTTTCCTCTGGATGTAACTCTTCTTAGCAAAGTTGCCATTGTTTCTACCTGTATTAGTGCTGCCTTCATCTGCTGAGTACAAGGAATTAGTGGATGCTGGCACCTGGTCTCTGGTTGATTCATCTGGGATCACCAATATTGTTGGGTGCAAATGTGTGTTAAGGATTAAGTACAATCCTGATGGTTCTGTTGCTAGACACAAAGCCAGATTTGTGGATAAGGGCTTTCATCAGCAGCAAGGAATAGATTATGAGGACACGTTTAGTCCAGTAGCCAAACCAACAACTATTAGAGTCATTCTGGCATTGGTTGTTCAATTTGACTGGAAAGTTCATCAGCTTGATGTCAGTAATGCATTCTACATGGTGATCTAAAGGAGATTGTCAACATGGCTCAACCACCAGGTTTTATTGATACTTCATTCCCCAATCATGTTTGTCTTCTGCACAAGGCTATCTATGGCCTAAAGCAGGCTCCAAGAGCCTGGTATGAGAAGTTAAGTGCTAGTCTGCTTCTTCTTGATTTTGTTCACTCAAAGGAAGATACATCTCTTTTTGTTCATAATAAGGGATCTCAACTAACCATAGCATTGGTTTATGTTGATGACATTCTACTGACTGGTAGCTCTTCTGCTCATCTGGTCTCAGTTATTCACCAATTACAATCAACATTTCCTATACAATACTTAAGGGGTCTGCATTATTTTTTAGGTCTGGAGATTAAAAGAACTGCTGCTTCCCTTTTCCTTAGTCAGGCAAAATATGCTATGGACCTACTGATTAAACACCAGATGGAAGGAGCTAAACCTTGTCAGACTCCTATTGCAGCTTCAACTTCTCTTAGCAAGGATTCTGGAGACTTGCTTGCCAACCCTAATGAATATAGGTCTTTGGTGGGTGCATTGCAATATCTGACATGGACCAGGACAGACATATCTTATGCAGTTAATCTAGTGTGTCATTACATGCACCAGCCAAGAACTCAACATCTTCAAGTAGCCAAGAGAATTCTTAGATATATCAAGGGTAGCATTACTTATGGATAGTTTTTCTCCAAGGGTTCTACTTCTTTGCTAGGATATGCAGATGCAGATTGGGCTGGCAATGTGGATGATAGGAGGTCTACTGGTGGATATTGCATTTAATTGGGGTCAAATATCATCTCTTGGTCTTCAAAGAAGCAAACTAATGTGGCTAGATCTAGCACAGAGGCAGAGTACAGGACTTTGGCACATACAACTGCTGAAATGGTCTGTATTTGATATCTACTACATGATATGCATTTCTCCATTACAGGAATTCCAAGAATTGGATGTGACAACATCAGCTCAATTGATCTAGCCTCCAACCATGTACTTCATTCCAGAATGAAGCATGTGCACTTAGACTATCATTTTGTCAGGGAGTTGGTTCACAGCAGGAATCTGGATGTCTTCTATGTACATACACTAGATCAACTGGATTATGTCTTCACCAAAGGGCTTCATGGTCCACGGTTTGTTTTCCTCAGAAGCAAACTCAAGGTTGTACCACCTACCTTGTGCTTTAAGGGGGTATTGAATCATATTGTGCATCACAGCAGCAACAAAGCTAACACAGCAACAACAAAGCTAACACAACAGAAATTCTGTTAACTGCTTCAGTTAACTGTTTTTAGTCCACACATGTGACACACACATGTTTTAGTTAGTTTTTTATTTCACACTCACACATGTGAGATGCACATGTACAGATCTGCTTTATTATGATTCACATGGTCAATGTTCACATGTTCACTAATGCTTACGGTTAATCCCACCTATATAAACTGACTTAAGCTCAGTTATTCAATAACAAGAAAAGGTTCATTTGTTCTGTAATTCAGATGAGATTTTCTCATCAAATCTCCATTGTTAACAAACTCGATTCAAATTCACGTCATTCTATAATATTCGCTCCCTCAGAATCTTAAACATTCACTTTTCCCAAACTTCCACGCAATCCATATCAACACCAATTCTAAAACTTAATTCAGTTTTACCATTATCTTTATTTCATTTATTCTATACCTGCAATTACAACAACTCATTCATTCATTTTCTCATCACCATAACTCAGTTATAATCATTTCAGAACCACCGCAATCTCTTCCAATCTTAATTCAAATTCATACTTAATCTTCCAAATCCCTAGTTGCATATATAACAAAAATTCATCCATCTTGTCAATTCAGACCATTCATAGCCCTCTCAAAAATTCAATTTCAAACAAATAAAGAATTCAATTAAGAAACTCCAAATTACCTTTCTGGGATCAATTCCAATTCAGCATCACATCAATTCCTTTCTCAACTGATTCTTAGAAGAACCCTAAATAAATCCTCAATTCTCTCTTCTCCAATTCAAGTTCAGAATATCAATCTAAACCTTCAATTCAATTAAACTCACCTCTAATCTCAATTGAATTTCAGAATCATCACTTCAAACCCTAACCATAATTTCTGAATCTCAATTTTCAAATCCTAACTTATCAATCCCAAGCGCTTCTTCTATCAGTATTATAATTCATATCAAACCCTTATCAATTCTTATATTTTAAACCATAATTTCATTTTTTGATTCTTCTCTTAAAATTTTACGAAACCCTAGTTCTTTAATTTCTTCTTAAAACTATGTTCTTCTGTAATTGAATCTTCCAGTTAGCATAACCATCTTCTTCTTCTTCATCTCACGATCTTAAAACCCATCTTTAATTACTCAATTTCATGATCTATAATCAATTTACAGAAACCTTAAATTTTACTATCTGAATTACCTTTCCTTGTGAGTCTGAATCAATCACTCGATTCAATACTACAACGATCAACTGTATCTTAATCTTTTTCCACTTCTCACGATCTCAATTCTTCAATTTCTCTTCTCAAATCATTAGCACATGAAGAACATGATCGAAGAAGGAGAAGGAGATGGAGAAGAAACGAGAGAAAAAGAGAATGAGAATATATTCTTTTCGATTAGGTTTTGATAAGGGATCTATTAAGGCACCCACATTCTGGATGTAGGATGCCAAGATTATTTGTTTATAATCTTAATAACTGGAGTGCCCTGAGAAAAATCTTGGTCTCCTTAATAACATTTATTTTCAAAATGACTATTTTACCCTTCAAATACAAATTAGATGATTTCTGCTTCATTCGGTATCCGAATGACTCGTTTAAGTAGTTCATTTCACATAACTTTTAGAGATCTATCTAATGCTATTATTTATTTTTCCAAATTGTTATTTTATTTTTTATTAATTATTAAAGTTAATTGTTCATACTTAATTAATTCAGTCATTAACCGTTGTAATCATCATTTGGCCAATGTAATGGCGTTGACCTGCTTGCGGTTCCTTATAGGTGCTCTTGATGATAATAGCAGGAAAATGCAATGGGAGTTAATGCAAAATATTGCTATCCAACTGGATATGCCTTGGATGGTAATCGGTGATTTAAACTTTATTCTGAAATAAGAGGAAAAGGAAGGTGGTAATCTTGTATCTCAAACCCAACTTGATATAGCAAATGATCTTTTAGATTGTAATGATTTGTATAATATATCTTATGTAGGCAATCCTTTTACTTGGTCTAATAAGAGATAAGGCCAAAAATTAATCCTTCAGAGATTAAATAGAGTTGTAGCTAATATAAGATGGATTAATAAGTATCCTGATGCTATAACATATCATTTGATGCCTATGGCTAGTGCCCATTTTCCTATTTTGCTTACTACGTCTAGAATGGATTCTAAAACTCATAATCCTTTTACGGTGAATAAAATGTGGTTTAGAGATCCTAGTTGTAAAGATCTTATTACAAACAGTTGGAATGTTGGTATGAATGGCGTTTCTGCTTTTAGATTGTCCAAAAATTTGTTCCAGACTAAACAATAAATTCTCAGGGATTGGAACCATATACATTTTGGCAATATTAATACTGAATCACTAAAGCTAAAGATCAAATTGAATTTTTTTCCAACTCATAATACTAACCATCTTGATCCTGAATTACTTAGATTGCAGAGTGTTCTTAATCATTGGTATGATATTGAAGCTAATTAGTGGAAGCAAAGAGGTAAGGATGAGGAACTAAAGATATGAGGAGACAGAAACACTGCCTACTTCTATCAGAAAACCAATTTCAGGAGAAGGAGAACCCAAATTGATTCTCTTCAAACTGAGATGGGTATTTGTTTAACAGATAGACAAGATATTTCTAATAATCTCAAATATCATTTTTTGAATATGTCTAAGACTTCTAATCCTCTTATGCTAATACTTATATTGATTCTGTTGAACCTTGCGTAATTGTGGAAGACAATGCTAGATTGATGGAAATTCCTACAAAGGAAGAAGTTAAACAAACTGTGTTTGCTATGAAATTTTGGACCACCCTAGGTCCAAATGGTTTTCCACCTGGTTTTTATCAAACCATGTGGGAGACAGTTGGTGATGATCTAGTTAAAATGGTTCAGGCTTTTTTTTCATTATAAGCATATTTTGAAACAAATGAATCATAATTTTATATCTTTGACCTAAGAATAGTTGCCCTCAAAATGCTATTGATTTTAGACTCATTAGTTTATGTAAAACCTCTTATAAGGTGATTTCAAAACTTCTAGCATCTAGAATTTAGTCATTGTTAAAAAAAAAAACATCTTTCCCTATCAAACTGCTTTTGTGTCTTGTAGATGCATTACATATAACATAGCTATTGCTCATGAACTAATAGATTCTATGAAAAAGATTAAATCTAAGAATGGTTGAATGGCTATCAAACTTGACATATCCAAAGCATATGACAGGATTGAATAGCTATTTCTGCTTAAGACACTAAGCAAACTTGGTTTTTGTCAAGAATTTTGCACCTTGATTAAACAATGCATTAGCACTGTCACCACTTTCATCCTGTTAAATGGATCTCCTGGTGAAGTTTTTTCTCCTCAAAGAGGTATTAGACAAGGGGATCGCTTATCCCCTTATCTTTTTATTCTTTGTATAGAAGCTTTATCCAGGGCTTTAATTTCTGCTGAAAACAACAATCTTATCCATGGTATTAAAATTAATTCTCACTGTCATGTTGTTTCTCAGTTGTTTTTTTGCAGATGATTGTCTTATGTGTTAGAGTTAATGCCAAAGAAGTTAGAAGTATGGTAAATATCATTGATCAGTTTAGCAAATACTCAGGTCAGTCTATCAACTATCATAAATCTGGTATTTCCTTTAGTAGTGGAGTCCCCAATGTTATAAAAAATAAAGTTTCTAATATTCTGAATAATACGAAATTTTCCTTGAATGATAAATACCTGGGAGTGCCATTACTTCTTCAAAAAAGTAAAGTTCAATATTTTTCTACCCTTCTTGATAGATACAGTGATAGGCTTGCTGCTTGGAAATCCCAATTTCTTAAACTCCCTGGCAGAACTGTCCTCATCCAATCTGTCTTAGGTAGCTTAGATTCCCATCACATGTTTGTATTCCTCATTCCTAAAAAATTGAATGATAAAATGGATGCTATTCAGATGATATTTTGGTGGAATAAAAAGAAAGGTAAGTAAGGAGGTTACTTTAAGAAATGCAAAGGTATAGCCCAACCAAGAGCTTTAGGAGGTTTAAATATCAAACAAACTGAAATTATGAATCTTGCTTTGCTTCCTAAATTATCCTGGAGGATGCTGCATTCTAAGGATGCTCTTTAGGTCAAAATCTTTAGTGTGAATTATTTTCTTGATGCTAATCCTCTGGATGATAGTCTGACTGCCAATGGTTCTTTGATCTGGAATGGGGTTTTGTAAGGGCTTAAAGATCGCTAAGAAATATGTTGTTTGGGAAGTAAGGGATGTTAATACCATTTGTATCTGGAGGAATATATGGATTCCATTTATAAAAACAATTTTAACAACCAATTTGCTTCTTCTAATATTATTTATGTGTCTCAGCTTATTGACAGTGATAACAAATGTTGGAATATGCATGTCCTTAATGTTTTATTTGATGTTCATACTTTTGAGGAAATTTTGAAAATTAGAATTCCCTTTGAAGGACAGGATCATCTAAGATGGCATCCTAGCTCTAATGGTATCTTTTCAGTAAAATCTGCTTATAAAGCCGTCTTGAATTCTAGAAATCAGGAATTTGGTTTCGCAAACACTATCCTTATCTCTTGGAACCATTTCTGGAAAACTAATCTTCCTAACAATATTATACATTTTCTTTGGAAATGTTTTCAAAATTGTCTCCCTGTTGGTGATGGGCTATCTATGTTTAATAACAATTTTGACATTACTTTCCTTTTGTGTAGCATCCATACTGAAAGCATGCAACATCTTTTTATTGTTTGTTCATTTACTAAAAATGTATGGATGTTGTGATCAATAATGCAAGTACTAATTTAGCAAATATTCAATTTCATGATTGGCTAGTATCTTTCAGGTGAATAATCAAGGAAGTATCGTACTAAGTATTCTAGAATGGTTTGGCTTTGTAATATGGCAGGTATGGGAATGCAGGTGCAGGAAAGTGTTTGATGATAATCAACCTAATATGCATACTGTAGTTCATATGATCAAAAAGGATTATCAGGAATGGCATATGAATATAAACTTCTCATTTGTATCCAGTTCTGCTGGAACTATTCAGAGTAGAAGAACATGAGAAAAACCTGAACAACCATTTACTAAGCTTAATTTTGATGCTGCTTATAGAGAAGGAACACATGAAATGGGTATTGGTTTAATCTAATGAAATTTTGCAGGTATCACAAATGACCTTAGATGCTGCAAGGATTAAACAATAGATCCTGAACAAGCGGAAGCAAAAGCTCTATTGGAAACAGTAATTTGGGCCAAAACAAAAAGAGTGCAATCTTTACACATGAAGAAGATTGTCAAATTGTTATCAATGTTGTGAATGGCAAGTTGGATTCAATAAAATGGACAACCAGAAACTTAATTATGGATTGTCTCAAAGTTTTATTTTTATTTAGTAATTAAAAATGCATTTTTATATAGAGATGTAAACCATGTGGCACATACCTTAGCTAAACATGGAATATTGAATAATCAAACCATGGATTGGTCGGTAAATTTCCCTGCTTGGATATCTGAATGTATCCATAAGGATTAATCTATGTAATCTCTTCACTATAAAATAAAATCCTTTTGTATTAAAAAAAAAGTCTAATAGGTTTTATATCTCACGTATCCATCACAACTTTTCCCTTTTACCATCGGACTGTACTTCACAAACAGGTCGAACACCCCAACACCTTTTCTTTTATTTATTATTATCATTTTATGTTTTTTCTTTTTTATTATGAATGAATAATAATATTAACAGTGCATGAGACCTAAGAAAGGATTACTAATTTCCTAAAATTTAAAACAGTGCCCAGTGACACATTGGATTTAAATTTGAAGTTTATATAAATCAGAAGATATTAGTTACTAAGTTGACAAATATACCTGGAATTTATTTGATTTTTTGGATTTAAAATACCATAAAATTATAAATTTCTTGGAATCAGAATTTCGGCATCCAAAACACCATCAGTCTATTTATATTTCACTTATTTATTACAACAAAACGAGGGAAATATAATAATTCCTCTGCAGGGAACATTATTATTCATATAATTAGATAAACAACACACTGTAGAAACTAAGATAGAATTTAATTGAGTTTCCTGCAATTGGTTCTAATTTCGCCATTAGTGCCAGTTAGAGGGCTAAGGTTCCCCATCTTCACCATGGCAACAGCAAAGTCGGTCAAAAATGTAGGGTTGTCATTGCTGTAAGTTGTGACTTGAGCATCTGTTGAGCCCCCGTTGAAGAGTTCTTGATCTGAATGAAGAAGTCCTTTCTTGCTTACCAAGTTTTTGAAATAAGTGTTGTCGAATCTTGCCGCGGTAGAATCAAGAGGAGATAGATTATTGTCATTTCCGGATGTTGGTCAACTAGACTTCAATGATGTTGCAAATGATGTATCTATGTTGGTTTCATTGTGGATTCGAGATCGAAAAGTTGTGCATCTAGCTTGACCAATAGAATGAGATCCTAATAGAATAAATTAGAGAAAAAAGTGTAAGCATATCTTGTGATTTACAATTTCAAAAGAAGATATATAATGTAAATTACATTTACTCACCGGAGAGAATCACCATTTCCTTGGTAGTAAAGCCTTTGTTGGAGAAAGATGTAATCAAGCCACTAAGACCAAGTGTAGCAGCGGGGAGGTTGCTATTAGCATCGCTCAAACTAGCAGTCTTAGCATCTCTTCTTCCTAGTTGTACAACCCATGAACGCCCACCCAACTAAAAAGAAACATATTCTGAATTTCTTAGTCATGTTACGTGATTACCAATTATATTTTTTGTTAATTTTAAGTAAAAGTCAAATGAACAAGAAATATATTGATTCATTAATACAAAGTTGTCTTACGGCAGCAACAGAATCTCGTGCCGCAACAGCAAGAATGTCAGCACAAGAAACAGTTTTAGGGCAGAGTGCCTCAACTTGAGTTTTTATGGTGTCAATGATATCAAACCCTCTCACTGAATTTGCATTTGGCCCTGCTGTCTTCTCTCCAGTGAAGCTTGATGTGTCGTCCAACAGAATGGATGCATCACAACCCTGTAGATCAATTTCAAGCAACAATATGAGCTAATGCAAATAGTAGCTTTTATGTGTACGCAGATACTATCTATAGAAATTAGTAGTGTTTGTTGTCGTGCGCTTGCATTAACGAAACAGTCATGAAAAATGAAGACGTAGTAGAGAAGCTCCCATCCTGGCTTCGTTTGAAACTGCATTTATTACTGCAGCTTGGATGGTAGGGAGGAGGTTAGGGCAACTAGTCGCGTAAAAACCGGAAGATAACTGAGCAGATGTTGTACTAATGTTCATGCCAAACATGCACAACGATGATACTAGAAGAAAGAAAAAGAATGGCCAAGAAGAAGATGAAGAATAGGAAGCCATGATTGATAAGACTTGAGATGATGAACAAGTGAATCTATCTGATTTTAGTTCTTGTAATTTGATGTTTTAGCTTATGTTCAATTGATTCCTATTTATAGAACTTCAGCAAGGGCATATGTGTACGTGTATATTCACAGCTGCATTTCAAATAAACTGTATATGAATATATTAATATAATTAATCAAAGTCAAATTATGTAGTTTAATTAGCAAATCGCATTTCATATGTGGGCAGGTAAGCATATATACGTCTGATGATCGTGAACATCTTGGGCATATATGCATGTGGTATTCGTCGAAGTCAAAAATATCGGTGTTTTGTGTCTCATCTCGCCTCCATCTCTCGTTCTTTCTCACTTAAGCAATGATTTCTCAGTTTTGCTCTGAAATTTACCTTTTGATCGCCGTCAACATGAATTGTAAAGGAACCAAGTCTTGACTGCTTAAGTCCCAGTGAGCCAGGGAAAGTTACCAAAAAGCTAAAAAGGTGTATGTCAAATGTGTTTTTTAGAGCCTGTTTGGATACTAGAAGCAGAAATGTTTCTACTTCTCCAGAAGCAAAAGTCAAAACAAAATATTTTTAGTTAACATTTTGATTTTAGGAATCATTTTAAAATTGGAGATCCAAACTAACTTTTAACTTTTTTACTTTCAGAATCTAAAAATTAATGTCCCGAGTGATATCCAAATGCCTTATTAAAGTGAAACCTAATGAAGCCGTTTGTTTGTTGGTTGGTGAAAAACCTCAGCATTTTACTTTATTACCGAAGTAGCGTATTAATCATAACAACAATGATTAGAACATTTTGACTTTCTCAAGCTTCTCATGTCTTTCAACCCTGTCTGATCCTTCACTTGCTATAATATTCCTGATTGTGAATGGTTTCTTATTGTCATGGATTCAGGGACTATTTTTGGGATGAAGGATTTTCCTCATTTGAACTCAAATCCTCCTTCTCCTGGAGCAAATGGTGTTCTTACCACTAGTGAGGGAGTCTATGTTGGAGTCAACAAGGATCGAGCTTGTGTGAATGGAGATTCGATTGGGATTTCAGAAAAAACTAAAAATGGAAAATGGAGATCTCTTTTTGGGGGAAACAATGATGGAGGCAGCAGGGTGGATTCAACTACCTGCAAATTGTCTTTTCATAAACCTCATTCAATGGATGGTAAGTTGAAATTCACCATCTCTCCTTCTGATTTAGTCGATGAACTTAGGGTGTACGACAAATTTCTAGTTGGGTTTTTTGTGGGCAGTAGATTACCTTTTCACCAAGTGAAAGAAACAATGGAACAAGCATGGAAGCTTAAATGGGCTTTTAAATTGACTCTTCATGAAGAACTGATGTTCATCTTTGAGTTTGAGTTAGAGGAAGATAGAGTTACTGCCATGGAATTAGAGTCAGTCACTATTTCAAGTAGATTATTTTTAATTCGTCCATGGAAGGTTTTTATTGAGCAAGACATTCATGAAATGAAATCAGTACCTGTATGGATGAATTTGAGGAATGTTCCAACTCACTTGTGGAATGCTAAAGGGCTAAGTATGATTACTAGTGTAGTTGGAGTCCCATTAAAAAGAAAAGCCCTTACAGATTCATACAGCGAGCCCGTATACTATTCCTGAAAATGGTCAACCGGTTGTGGAAGGTGCAAATCCTGACATCCCCCCTGGTATTGAATCCCATAACAAGTTTCATGATTTAGAAGAAGAAGAAGAAGAAGAAGGGGAGATAGCCACTTCCCAGTTAGTTTTGAAAAACTCAAAAGTAAGCATCGCAAAGCCGTCATCGTCCAAGCCAATTACAGGAATTGGTATTAAATTGAGTATGAAATGCAAAGGTAAAGGTATGTTCCCAAATGGTTCCCTTTCAAGCATAAAAAAAAAAAAAGCCTCCTAAATCTAAAGCTCCTAATAAAGTCTCGGCAGATAAACTCGTCGAGTTTGGTTTTTTATGAGGCTTAGAATTGCCACCTATAAAGACTAATCGTGAAGAAATGTTAAGCGATCTCGCAAAAAACCACGATGCTTTAATTATAGAAGATGTTGACGAGTCAGCTAATTGACAATAGGCAATTGTCACTCATTGCGGTCTGTAAGTTGCTCTCGGATTGTTAGGATTCACAAGTTGTGTCTTCCTTTGTTGATACTTTTTATATTCTTAGAAACTTTTTTTCTTTAATTTTTCTATTTATCTTGGTTTTTTGCTCTTTGTTGGTTGTCTTCACCCGCACATAACTTTTGTGTTTTTCAATCTATTCTCGATGAAAGATAAAAAAAAAAAAAAAAGAAAAAAAAAAAGAACATTTTGACTTTGTTCGTCTTCATTTTACAACCTATCCTACTCTATGTATGTCTGATACATTACACCCTACGCTCATTTATGTGATATTTACAACTTTTTTTGTGATCGATAGACGTTTCACGTCACATCCAATTGTCAGGTCAAAGGTGAAGTATCTAGGAACATCAAAAATAATTTCAGATACCGCACACAGTTTTAGCTAATCGTATACGGTGTATTACTTGCCATTTGACTTATCCCAATTCCCACACTTCGTTGATGTTATTTTCACATGGAATTTTTCCTGAACCTGCTGAGTGCTGTCGCATAGCAAGACAAAAATTATAAACACAATAATAATATTTTTGTTTGTAAAACGCTATATGCAGGCTATTGGGGACGTGCACCTGATCCACACTTGGGCTCTACACATTTAATAAACGGAAACAGGCATTACTAAAACGAAATTAAACCAACTAGTCATAGAAATCAGCCGTATTAAAACAAGGTAAGGTTCAATACTGGGTTTTTAATATCCGTTTTCATTGCCGATTATACGGCCAGTGTATAAAACTACTAATTTATTTAACTAAGTTTCCTCTAGGGATTTGTCGGCCATAAAAAAAAAAAAGGGGAAAATGTTAGAAATGCCCTAAAATGAGGGTCATTTTGGAGAAATATTTCGGACTTTTAAAATTTGGAAAAATGTCCCAATCAATTAGTGTTTCCGTTAAACGTACACGTACAAGTCGTCACGTGTTAAAATTTAGGTGTTTTAACATGTTTATATTGAAATTTATATGTAAAAATTGGGGGTTTGTTGTTTGAAATTATTTTTTTTTAAATTGATAAAGAAAATTCAGCTTTTGACATGTATATCAGGGCTAAAATGGATAGGGATGTTATAGTTAACGGATATACTAACAGATCGGGACATTTTTCCAAATTTTAAAAGTCCGGGACATTTCTCCAAGATGACCCCCCATTTTAGGGCATTTCTCAATGTCTCCCTAAAGAAAATGGAGGCCATATTTAAGATTTGGAAGATCTTTCCTCCCGCATTTATTATCTAGTTATTTGTCGTGCGCAAATTATGGCAGGTAGCCTTCCGGGCAAACCCAGCTCCAACTTTATCTTATTTAAAACTCCAATTTTATCTTATAGTTTTTGAAGTTCTAACTGGCTATTTGCTAAAGCCGAATCAACTGGTCTTTTGGGAAGTTCTATGTCTTCTTCTTCTGGCAATGGTGTTAAGGTCAGTCATCTGTAATTTGCAGATGATACCTTGGTTTTCATGGATGATAATGCAACTCAAGTAAAAAATATTAAATATTTACTTCTTTGGTCCCAGCGTGTGTCTGGTCTTAAGATTAATTTCTCTGAAAGTTGTTTATTTGGTGTTTGTGAAGTCTCTGATCTTGAGAAATTAGCTAAAATCCTAAAATGCTCCCTAATAGTTTCCCCACTAGCTATCTAGGCATGCCTTTAGGGGAGAAAACTAACTCAACTACTAAATGGGATAAAATCATTGAAATCTGTAAATCTGGACTTGAAAAGAAGCTCTCTCACTAAAGGAGGTAAGTTAACGGTAATTAAAAGTGTGCTTTAAAGTTTACCAATCTATTACTTCTCTCTCTTTATGGCTTTTTCTCATGTTATAAAGACCATAGAAAAGATTATCAGAAATTTCCTATGGGATGAATCTGTTGAAAACCAGAAATGTCATTGGGTGGGGTGGAAGAATGTTTGCAAATCGGTTAAAATTGGAGGCATGGGCATACGAAATTTGAAGATTATGAATGTGTCTTCGTTGAACTTTAGCACAGCATTTCATCCTCAAACTGATGGACAAACCGAACGTGTGAACCAAGTACTTGAGAATATGTTGAGGTGCACTATTATTGATCTTGGAGGTAGTTGGATGAATCACTTAACTATAGTGGAGTTTGCATACAACAATAGTTACCATTCTAGCATTGGCATGGCTCCGTTTGAGGCGTTGTATGGCAGACCTTGTCGTTCACCTTTATGTTGGAAAAAAGTTGGAGAATCCAAACTCACGGGACCAGAAATTATTCGTGAGACGTCCGAAAAGATTGCATTAATTAGAGAAAGATTGCGCACAACACAAAGTAGACAAAAGAGTTATGCGGACAAGAGACGCCAGGATCGGGAATATGAAGTTGGAGACCTAGTGATTCTCAAAGTTTCACCCATGAAGGGCGTGTTACTTTTTGGTAAAAAGGGAAAACTTGCTCCTCGTTTTATAGGACCATTTCCTATTGTGGAAAGGATTGGGAAGGTGGTTTATCGTCTTGCTCTACCAGAAGTGCTAGCTGGGGTTCATAATTTTTTTTCACGTATCTATGCTTCGAAAGAATGTGCGGGACGCAGATCAACACTTAGTAATAGACTATCAGGATCTGGAATTATAGAAGGATGTATCTTACGAAGAAAAGTCGTATAGAATCATTGATCGCCGAGAGCATGTCCTTCGAAGGAAGACCATTCCTATGGTTAAGGTTCAGTGCATCATCACAATAACAAGGGAGTCACCTGGGAACGTGAGGAGGACATGGTAACTCGTTACCCCGATTTATTCAACAATCTGGTAAGTAAAACTTTCATTTCGAGGACGAAAACTTTTCTTTTTAGGGGGGGAGATTGTAATACCCATTAGCCTAGTTTAGTCTACCCGTTATTGTCTGACCTAGTGTAGTTAGTGGGCTAGTGAACGTGGAGGGGGTTAGGATTTTGGGGAGGAATCATAGAAAGACTAGGAATACTATTTGAAGTCTTTCGGGTAATTAGGGTTGGAATGGGTTCTTATTGTGGGTAGGAAAAGGAAACTGTGAGAGAGTTGTAGAAAACACCGATGAAGTTTTGGGGGTTAGCAGTTCAGGAGTTTTTGGTGGAGAATAAGAGGATCATACTAATACCTGTAGGAGAAAAGTGGGAGCAAAAGTATCAAGTAGGTTTTCTAGCTCTTATACTCATTGCAAATTGACTTAACAAATCTAAACAGTCATCCTGTAATGTGTGCATCTCTTTATTAAACCGTTAGATTGTTATGAAATTTGAATATATTATGTTACTCTGAGTTATAAAGATACCTTAAGAATTTCATGAAGATCAGATTCAATTTACTACTTCAAAGATTGAATAAACTGAGACTGCAATATGCTGAATTCAGACACTGGACACTAAACTGTTTGTATGATTTATCCATATCCGTATATCGGATTGAGCTAAAATTTTAGTATGATGTTTTTATATATATATAGGTAATCTACTGTAGAAATTTCATGAATATCTGAGCACTTTAGGTACCTAAAATCATAATAGAATCGTGACTGAATCCTGTGTGTTGATGTTGGAAGCAGTCATGTTTTAATGTGTATAACTCTGTAATAAACCGTTGGATTGAGCTGAAATTTTAGTATGATGTTTGTATATATATATATATATATATATATATATATATATATATATATATGTAATCTACTTTATAAATGTCATTAAGATCTGAGCATTTGAGGTACCTCAAATCATAAGAGAATCGTGACTGAATCCTGTATGTTGATGCTGGAAGCAGTCATGTTGTAATTTGTATAACTCTGTAATAAACCGTTGGATTGAGCTGAAATTTTAGTATGATGTTTGTATACATATAGGTAACCTAGTTTATAAATTTCATGAAGATCTGAGTATGTTAGGTACCTCAAATCATAAGAGCATCGTGACTGAATCTTGTGTGTTGATGCTGGAAGTAGTCATGTTGTAATGTGTATAACAACAAAATATCACTGGGGAGTAATAGTGATCGTTGTGCTTGTATGTTACTTGTTTGAGAATCGTAGTTGGCTCGACTCCTAAATGCAGTTGGGCGATGACCGAGAGGTCGCCTAGAAGATATGGATCTATTATCTTGAAAGGGGTCGACAACATTTAATTCTGACGCACGGTCGGGAATTAAATGGACTACGCAAGATTCGTTAGGTTTTGTAGTACGGTTAGAGTTTGAAGTTACAGAGAGGGGTTGTCGATTAATTCCGAGGGTAGGAAATCAGTTTTATTTCTACTGGTTAACCTCTAATTTTGGTGTCTCCATGTCTTATGCACAATATGAGTGTGCTATTTTCAGTTATCGAACCTATTGTTTTAAAAAGACTGTTTTATAAATTATTTTCATATTCTGTCGCCATTTCAAGGAGTTTGGATTTTTGAGGTTACTCGTAAGGTTTATAAGGGTGCGAAAGCCTACTTTAAGTTGCGGTCTGACCCAAATTACTACTTTTCTTTCAGGAACCGGTGGCCGTGGAGCAACCTAGCTTGTACATTGCCTTTCTGACCCGGAAAGCTGCTTTTGTCTTCAAGGTGCTTATTAGGCTAATTCTTTTATTGTTTGTTTCCAAGACTATATTTTCTTTCAAGTAAATATCTAAAATTCGTTTTGGGGAAATCGACCTGCGTGCCGAAGTTTAGTTTTCTTATTTTAAAGAGATTTCACCAGGTTTTATAACTCTTGTCAGTTCTTTAAAAAAAAAAACAAAAAAACTATTCGTTTTGAAACTATTTTGTACATGGGCTCCATATGATAACTGGATCTCCATTTGTTGGCTTGAAGGTTATGTGTGTAAAATGTTTCCATGAATATGCTGCATTTTTCTTTTTAGGGCGGCCGACCTATAATTGTGAGGTGGGGCGTAAAAGAAGAAGACTGTATAACATTGAAATTCAGGAATTAACAACCCTTCTCTCTATGGTGGACTCCATTGTTTTAGATCTCACTGGAAAAAATCAGTTAATTTGGCTTGGTGATAGTCGTTGTATTTTCTCTGTTAAAGCTGCTTACGAAAGGAAAACCCCATCTCCAGTAATATTGTCACTTTCCCTAATTCTAAAGTTTGGTATCGCGCCTGGCCACAAAAGGTTTGGTTTTTCTTATGGCATGCTTGCTTGGAAGACTCCCCATAATGGATAATTTGCACAAAAGGAACTTAGCCCAGAATAGCTTTATCTTATGCAAGCTCTGCAGTGCAGTCGAAGAAACGGCTGATCATTTTTTGCTCCATTGTTCTTGTTTTGGCAGAAAATCTCATCAACCCAAAACAACCAAAATCAAATATTGCAATCATCAAAAAGAAGATCAAAAAGAGGCAAAATTGAACACAATCAGTTAACGTGGTTCAGCCCTTAATGGCCTACATCCACGGGTAGTGAAGTTATGATGGTTTTATTGATTAATTTCCAGTTACCAATCCAGAAACCCCATTGGAGTTCTGGTTTTACAGGGTTTTTTCCGTCAGAGAAGAAGTTGCCCCTCTCCCTTCTCTTCTCTTTTCCTTTAAAGGAACCGATCCCATGTTTTTGGTGAGGTGGCATCTTCTAATGATGTGGCACCTTCTTGTGCAGCCACCTGTCCACTCTTTCCCTTCCTAATACTTCCATGTGGCACCTCCCTATCCGTCCATCTGTCCACCTTATCTTCTTATCCAGCTTTCCCTTAAACGGTCTGGGTTTGTCTGATTGGCTTGCGGGAAATGAATTGCGGACTTATCTTGCAATCCTGGCTTGCGGGATTGGTGCGATCGATGCTTTCAGATCAAATTACAATCCATGTTTCGGTCCTTGGTACGATCCCTTCTTCGAACCTTGGTACGATCCAACAACATTTCGATCCATGCATCGGGACATCTTGTGCTCCGCACTTTGAGTACGTTCCGATCTTGTGATTCGTACTTTGAGTAGCGAGACATCTTGATTGTGTTCCGATCTTTGAGTAGTGGGCATTTTGACTGTGCTTCAGACTGATGTATGGGGATACTGTGCTCCGCTGACATTGCTGCCACGTGTTAGAGCAACTTTTTGGTACTAACAACTTGCCCCCTTTTCTTGAGAGTTATTTGAAGAAAAACTCTTAAGAAAATAACTTCATGCAAATTTCATCTGAAACTTGGTGCGATCCATGCTTCGGATCAACAGCACTTCAGAATTGTGCAACGGCAGCATTTCAGACTTGTGTATTTTCATGGCCTCGTTATATTTTTGTCCCTGCAAAACAAAATTTTATATATATATACTGATGGTTAGTTTTCTACCGCAAGATTCCTTTGAACCCTGGGTTGGAATTTTTTGCGATGAAGCACCTCCTTCCACGGAGTTTAGGTTAAACATATTTTTTCATGAGTACAATGGATCGAGATCCCACACGTACGAAACAAACCGAGCCAAGGGTAAGATACAGGGTTGGTCCCGACCCGTACTCTGAAAAATGATAACCGTTAGTAAGGAACTCCTTCTTTATTAGAATTTCGTTGTTAATGAAATTCTATAAGGATATTTACTTATGATTGTGTCGCCAACCGAAGCGCTATCCAGAATAAGATGTTCCTGGAGTAATCGAGTCGTCACTCGTAGCGTTGTCCAGAATATGATTTTCCTGGAATAATTTGAGCGCTCTCCAGAATATGATGTTCCTGGAATAATTATGATTGTATCGCCAATCGTAGCGTTTTTTCCAGAATATGATGTTCCTGGAACATTTGATATTTCATATATATTTTTACCTTCTTAACAAATAAATTATTAAGTAAAAATTTATATACCTGCATTTGCCATTATAGCTATTTCCAGAATTTGAGCGCTCTCCAGAATATGATGTTCCTGGAATAAGTAGTACTTGCCTTCCAGAAATATTAATGATAAATTGAAAGAGATACCCATTTTTGAATGATAATTCCAGTGGGAGCGTTTTGACTGCCGCAAGAAGTATAAGAAATGTCGAATGAAATACCTAATTGGCGTGCAGTATTTAGCTCATTTCACAGCTAAAACTTTGATTTCTTTTTAGCATGCCCCCCAGTGCATCATTATTGCATAGCTGCCGCATCTCTGAAGTGTCCTTCATAGGTATCTTCACACTTCATAAAAATGTCTTAACATTTCATAATATTAAATGGGTACAAGCTAAAAATGATTTTCATGCTTGTAATTAAATATCACTATTAAATCTAATCAAACAAATTAGAATTTGTTCAGACTAAAAATTTATCATATTAAATCAATAGGTTTCTATGATTATGATATTAATTATCATGATGCATGATATCACATGCAATTCAGATGTTATTGAAAGCAATTAATCAATTCATACTGTATAACAAATTGAGAATTATTTTTAAATTTAAAATTGCTACGACAAATACGCAATTAATATTATGAACTTTATAATCGAAAATTAAAAAAGATAATGTATATTTATCTTTTAAAAATGTTTATGGACCGGTATACGTCTTTTCTTATCTATTGAAACTGTGATAAAAATTATCTAGCTATAACAATTTAATTAATTTTATAATTACAATTTACTTTTTTTATTTTTTTATTTTTTTAATAAAAAAATTTTTGTCTATTAATAATGGATGCTGCAAATAAAATTATAAGCAAAGAGATTTGAATCTAATTGGTCTGGCTCAACTGAGTTGAATCAAACTCAGTGAGTCTACTCACTGTGAAGAAAATTCGACAGAGTCTTATCTGTTTTCTGGGTATCCCAGCCTAGTTCAGGCTATTTCAATCAGTTCTGCCCTGCAATTCGATCATTCATTCTATGACAAGAATATATCAAATTCATGCCACAATCTAGCCATTCCATGGCAGGAAGAAACATCACACAAAGCATAAAGAGATCAAGTTTTTCTCAACTTCCAATGTTAATCTAGAGCACCAATTATTTAAACATGCTTCAAATCTTAATTGGATTGAACTCAAGACAGAAATGGGCTAAGTGCAAATTGTTTTGAAATCAAAATCAAATAATCAAATAATCAAAACACACAGCCCAATTATTTGAAATGAAACAACTAGTGTAGAAAAACAACTAGGTATCATGATGTGATTCTAATAATTGATAACTTCTAATAATTGATACATAATTGATAATTAGCTCGCTGAGAAAGCGAATTGCAGGTGCACTGAATGAGCTCTTTGCTTATTGTTACTGCTGCTGGAGATTTTTTCTATTCATTGTGTGAGAAAGAAGATGCAAATGTGATTATTGCACAGCTTTATGCCAGTTCAGCCTCAAAACATTCTTCATTGAGAGCACTGGCTGCTGTTATGTATCATCAATTTTCCTTGTAATAAAGACCCATTTCTTCTTTCTCGATGGAGTATGTCTGAGGTGAACTCTTTCATCTTCACGGTTTCCATACCCTTCTTTTGTTCTCAGTAACGACAACAATGTTAGCACAAGCCACTGCTTTAGAGATATGAGTTGATGCTGCAGCTTTCTCCATCAGCAACAATCTTCGCCCAATATATTCTCGAACTGATGATGGGACAAGGAAAAGTGGGATTGACCCAGCAAAACCAAAACCAGTCTTCATTTGGAAATCATCGATGGATGAATTACAGGCTCCTCTTTGTAGCCTGAGAACTTGTACACTTGGAGTTGAGAACAGTAGCATTAGTTCAAAAGTCTATATTAGCACAATGCTGCACTCAGTTCACAAGCTTATATTAGTTAAATTGAAGATGGATAATTCATGTTAGAAATTAATTGGGTTCAAGATATGCAACTGTTAATAGCTGATCATTTTAAAGTATACTACCCAGTGACTATGCGAAATATTACTCTATTTGCGACTCTGAAGGTTGAGTCCAATTAATTTAGTTTGATGAAAAATGGCATTTCTATAGGACATAGATCAATTTTAAGTTTAAATGATAATTTTATAATGCTACATTTACATCTCACAAATTTCCACTTTTAAGCAAACATTGAAAGATGATTCAAGAGCGAGATAGATGTGCATTTATCTTTGTGTGCAGTTAGCAACCTTGAGGTCATTCACAAATCAAGTATAAAAAGATATCAAAATGGAATCAAATTCATTTGCATATTAAAGTTGCATATTATGCTTCAGAAGTTGACAGGTATCGTAAACTAGGCTTATATGAAAATCAAAATTCAATTATTTTATGTGATGGATAAAAGTTTAAAGCAAAGGATAGAACTTAATAATAGCTGATAGTGTTACAAGACAGTTACTCTATCAAAATGTTTGCTGAATAAATGAGTATGTGAATCAATTCTGACTTAAGGATTTTAGATTAAGCAACACAGAACGATTTTAAAACTTAACAGAGCAGAACCAGGGGTTCATGAAGTTAAATGATTGAACTGATTTTGGACGCATGCTTACAAGTTATATCAGTTCACACAGGATGAATAAAAAGTATCTAAAATTTAGATTAATGAAGTACAGTTGAGACTGCGGTTAAGATGCACAATTCTGATACATATGAGAGACAATTGTATGTTTCGAGATATAGAAGTGCGTTTTTATACTTGAAGTTAACTGTCAACAGCATATTGAGATAAAAATTAGTCACAAACATATGAAGCTGTGGACTTATAGTTGTTAAATAGCATAGAAAGTACTTTCCTAAAGATAAACACAATCTAATTGTTTTATAGGTCAGATTAAAGAAGCTTTGAAAGCTGTAGGATTAAACTTATCAGTTAACTTGACATTTATACTTAAGATTTAAGTTTCTACAGTGAAACGTAAGCATAAAATTTGGAGTATGTTCAGAACAATTAAATTGGAACGCTAAAGAACATGCCATAAGATACATTTATCAGGCTCTTAACTAGATCATTTGAGTTCAAGATATTGAGCGTTACATTATGTAGATGTACTAGAAATCAAGCTTAACAGAATGAAGCTCAAAATGCCCAAAAAGATTTCAGTTTGTGATTGATACTATGGGTCAGTCTGGATTTCATTGCAAACATATGAGAATAGGCTCATGCTTTTAAGGAGTAAAGAAATTTCATGATTCCATCATTCACAGATGACGATTAGAAATCATGTTGAAGTTAAAACCACTGCTCAAGGTGTAAAATGGATATGGTAATCAAATAATTGAGAAAGATAGTGAACAGTTATCTTTTTTGGGTTTGAATTTGAGTGTATAAGGACCACTTATCTGCTCCTTGAATTTGTAAGCATATTTGTGCTATGAGAAATGATGCTTGCGAAATAAAGCTGCGGAAGTTGAGCTGCAGGAATAAAGCTGCGGGAGCTGATGCTTGCGGAGCTGAAGTTGCACTGCAGAGCCAATTCTTTTGAAGCCACTAATCTTCCCCCAAATTTTCTTGGCATGAATGTGCAAAGAGGATTGGTGCTTGCAAAACTCTTGGTGAAGAACTTGCGATTCAGGTAATCTGTCGAGCACTTGACATGCATGACTGTTGGTATAAAGCATTCAACATCCCCTGTTAATTTCTAAAGCATTCAACATCTCTTTCCCTGCAACAAGCATATCTAACACAAACCCACATTTCTAAAGGGTTTGAATTCCATTTATAGAGCTTTTGAATTGCCATTACAAGAGGACAAAACCCTTATTAGAGAAAGAGGAAATTAGGAATTTTCTCAAGGGAAAAGATATCAAATCAAACATTTAACTCCAACCTCCAAATCTAGTTTAATCAAGGTATATTTTCAAACTAATAAAACAGTTGACTCAATACTATAACGAGTCTAAAACTTCAATAAGCTATATTTTCTGGTTCAATTACAAACAGATGAAAAATCATCAAATGAAGCCATGAATTGAAAACTAACGAAAATCAAAACAAAACTATGGGTACTAAACACATAGTTATGTTGATTCCAAATCTAAAAACCGATTGTCAGTTAGGGTTAAAGATAAAGATATCTTTTGATCTCAGATCACAAAATCATTGAAAATTTTGTTGAGATTTTTCGGGATTTTTAGTCTAAATTGTTTGATGAAAATGAGATATTTATAGACCTAAGTTATAATCATAAATTGATCAAAAAATTTGAATGAAATTGATGATTTGGATTTTTTCAAAACCTTTAGAATCAGTTCAGAGAATGTTGATTTTGAGTTCAAATTGACAGAAATTGAACTTATCTTTGGATTGTTTGTTGTAACTGAAGTCTGGTTCCGCTGTCGATTCTTCTTGAAATTGAATATGATGGTAAGAAATTTCATCTCTTCTCTGAAAATCGCCAGGCTTGGTTCTGATACCCTTTTCTTCATTGTTAACGCTTCTGGTATGATAGGTTGGATAAATCCATTACTCGTCCCTGTTTCTAGCGCCAAATTGTTTGGGCAGAAAATCTCATCAACCCAAAACAACCAAAATCAAATATTGCGATCATCAAAAAGAAGATCAAAAAGAGGCGAAATTGAATACAATCAGTTAACGTGGTTCAGCCCTTAATGGCCTACATCCACGGGTAGTGAAGTTATGATGGTTTTATTGATTAATTTCCAGTTACCAATCCAGAAACTCCATTGGAGTTCTGGTTTTACAGGGTTTTTTCCGTCGGAGAAGAAGCTTCCCCTCTCCCTTCTCTTCTCTTTTCCTTTAAAGGAACCGATCCCATGTTTTTGGTGAGGTGGCGTCTTCTAATGATGTGGCACCTTCTTGTGCATCCACCTGTCCACTCTTTCCCTTCCTAATACTTCCATGTGGCACCTCCTTATCCGTCCATCTGTCCACCTAATCTTCTTATCCAGCTTTCCCTTAAACGGTCTGGGTTTGTCTGATTGGCTTGCGGGAAATGAATTGCGGACTTGGCTTGCAGTCCTGGCTTGCGGGATTGGTGCGATCGATGCTTTCTGATCAAATTATAATCCATGTTTCGGTCCTTGGTACGATCCCTGCTTCGAACCTTGGTACGATCCAACAGCATTTCGATCCATGCATCGGGACATCTTGTGTTCCGCACTTTGAGTACGTTCCGATCTTGTGATTCATACTTTGAGTAGCGAGACATCTTGATTGTGTTCCGATCTTTGAGTAGTGGGCATTTTGACTGTGCTTCAGACTGATGTATCGGGATACTGTGCTCCGCTGACATTGCTGCCACGTGTTAGAGCAACTTTTTGGTACTAACAGTTCTGTTTCTTTTATCATTTGGGATTACTTCCTTGAGAATGATAACAAACGTGGTGCTATGTTTAATAATATTTCTAACACTCTCTCTAGTTGGAAAGGCAATAACCTTCCTGAAAAAGGAAAAAAACTATGGCATAGATTGTCGGCTTCAATAATGTGGAGTATATGGAAAGGGAGAAATGCTTTTGTCATCTCCGATAAAGAGTTTAAAACTCAATATATCATAAGGGATATTAAAATAGCAACCTTCAACTAGGATAAAGCTTCTACTTGCTTTAAAGGGATCGACACTTCTACTGTTATTGCTGTTTGGAAACATTTCTTTATACATACGCACTAATGTTTCTTCTTTTCTTTGTTCTTCCCTTTCTCTGTTAAGGTTTTTTCTCTGTAAGGGTTTTTAGCCCTCAGGCATCTGGTCTTAGGGTCTTGCTTGTTTTTTTGTATTCTTTTTTCTGTCTTAATATATTTTTTTGCTTTATCGATCAAAAAAAAATGTTGCACGAATAACACGGAGTAAGAATAGATTTATTCATGCAAATGTAAACCTCAAGTACTTTTTTTTGGGTGGTCTCCACGTATCAGTCCATTATTAGAGATGTTTTAAGGGAAATTTTGTTGGTTGGTCCAAAAACCGTGTACCAGTTACCCTATAGTCCAGCGGGATAAACTAGTTATCTTGTAGTCCAAAAACCTTTTGAAAAGTTTAAATTATTTTCATGCCCATTATTACTTACGTACTAGTTCAGTTTTTTAGTTTCTGAATCCACCTGAAACTTAAAAAATAACCACAGGGATAAAAACTAGTGCACCGAAAATTTAAACCATTGAAATTGAAAAATCAAAACTGAAATACGGAGAAATTAAAATCCAAAAGACAATATGAAAACTGAAAATATCGGGCATAAAAACCGAATCGAAAATCAAAATTGAGAAAATCATATTAATCAACGATCATCAACAAAAATAGATCAAAAATTGTTTGATGGATTTAGTGAAGAAGAAGAAGAAGAAGAAGAAGAAGAAGAAGAAGAAGAAGAAGA
>JAJJMC010003936.1:3801970-3818936 GCA_023531435.1 Papaver californicum
GAAGAAGAAGAAGAAGAAGAAGAAGAAGAAGAAGAAGAAGAAGAAGAAGAAGAAGAAGAGGAAGATCATATGTACTAAATGAAAAAAATATATGATCTCACAATACATATTGATCCAACAGTATATATTGATATCTACCGAAACAAAATATGTACTAAAAAAAAGTGTATGATTCCATAGTACATATTTTCCTTCAGTACATATTGATTGGAAAATATGTACTGGTAGATAGAAAGTGTATATATAAAAAGTGTTCTGAAAGAAAATATGTACATATTGATATGGACCGAAGGAAAATAGGTAATGAAGGAAATAGAGTAGATGATCCAACAGTACATGTTGATCCAACAATACATATTGATATATACTGAAGAAAAATATGGACTAAAGGAAATAGAGTAGATAATCCAACAATACATATTGATCCAACAGTACATATTGATTTGTACAGAAAGAAAATATGTACTGAAAGAAAAAGTGTATGATCCCAAAATACATATTGATATGTATTGTAGGATCATACAAAATGTACAAAAAAGGAATATGACGATTTAATCAACAAATATCTTATATCTTCAATACAAATAAAAATAACATCAGATCGACTAACCTATATTGTTTCAAGAGATAACCCTTTTTTTCAACATTGAGCATCAGATATGGATGAAAAAAAGAAGATTAAAAAGTCTAATAAAATTGATGAATATGTATCTCCTTCTTCTTGTTCACGGATCCATTCTCAAAAGTCTTCTTCTTCTCCTTCTTCACCATCAGTTGATTCTCTTCTTCTTTTAGATATAGAAACAAAGCATATTAGTAGAATTTCGAATGAATTAAAAGAAAACCCAAAATTAGGTCAAAAATTGAAAACTATTTGCTTTCAAAAATTTATATATATATTTTTAGATTACATCACGTTGATTAAAAATCTAAAATCAATTATAGTATCTAAAACAAAAAAAGAGATCAATCACGGATCTTAAAAACATCATAGTCATAACTCTCCTTTAGACAAAAAACAAGAGAGAATAAACGAAGAAGAAAACAGGTTATATGATATTTGGAGGTTAATTTTGGAATATATAATAACACATAACAAACCTCGCATGTGGGATGGACTAGCGAGTCAAAATTTTAATCCAGAAACATGATTTTAAACTAGCAGTTAATTCATGTCTAATGGATGGACTAGACACTAAATGGGTCCCCTAAAATGGATTAACTAGTAATTCCTAGATGTTTTAAGACATATTAGTGTTAAAATAAAATTTGGTTTAGTTTATATTTTTAGTCACCATGTTTGGTCAAGAAGCAAGATTTTTGGGTTAGAAGCGGATTATACCAGTACTTATTCTTTCCGATAGATATTTTAGTCACGTGATACAGTTCTGATCACGAGACAGTTTTAGGATAACTAAGCAAAGTTTGATTTGAGAAAAATATTAAGTCACGCGAAAGAGTTTAGTCCACGAGGGGAACTTTGAGCTACAAGAGATATTCTGGGCTCTAAGGCTAACCACTATGGCCTCCAGATTCAAGATTCAACTTTTCTGACATGCCATATTGAATCAACTTATAACCACTACGGTTAACATTGTTGCACCAAACCGAAAGACACATTGCGCCCAACCATTTGCCGCAATAAAAAAATTGTTTGTAGCAAACGATTGGGTGCAAGACCATTCAATCAAAGTCTTTGCGCCCAATCGTTTGCCGCAAAGAAAACAACCCTAAAAATCAGTGAAGAACTCGATTCCTCAATTTCTGTTTTCTTTTTTCAACCTTCTCTCAAGAACACACTCAAATGCATGGCTTAGATCACTAATTTTTGGGGATTTTGGTTCAAATCGTTTAACTGGGTTTTTACTTCTTGAAGATTTGGTTCTATTGATACTTGTTTGAGGGATTTTCATCCATAAACGAGTTCCATCCATAAACGAGTTCAAGGTATGGATTTGAAATTAAACTCATTTTTTTTCTTTCTTTTTGATTTTGATTGATTTTATGAGTGAATGTTGTGTTGAATTAATCTTGTGTAGTTTGTGAATGTATTTTATACTAAAAAAACCTTGCTAGTTTGGGACCTACAAGAATTATTTTGGATGTACCACTAAAGTTAAAATAGGGTTATTATGAAGTAATTGCCAAAACCCTTTATCCAACTATCTATGTTAATGCCTAATTTACCCATGATTAATTAGTATTAATAAATTCAATTAGTAGTTGTTTAACCGTGTTAGTTGTGAAATCAACTAGTGTTAAGTAATCATCAAACCTTACAAAAATCTCAGAAATTTTGATTTTATTTTTAAATTTCATTAACCAAAATCGGTGGATACGAATGATAATGTATGTCGATTCTGGATTGGTGTTCTTTGTGATTGAAGAACACCAGAATTGGTGGATAAAACCATTAACAAAAGCACAATTCTTAGAATCGGCGGATGTGGGTATTATTATGAATCGGTTCCAGGACACTTTTGTAAAAATTAAATTTCATCCATAGTTTAGGAAATTAGCGCATTGCATTACGTAGTTTAGGATATTAGCGCATTGCATTACATAGTTTAGGATAGTAGCTTATTGCATCACATAGTTTAGTACGCTTATTCTTGAAGATCGCATATTAATACATCGTTAATGAACCTCCGAGCACGGTGGTTCAACACGGCGTATTCCCTCGTGTGCATGAAAATTCTTTCCCCGTTTCGAATTCGCCATAGGCTATGGAATCGTTCGACCTGAAATTAAATTGATTACACGTTAGTATACGAACATCAAGCGATGAGAGAGGGATAAACATGCCGAACTACTCACTTTCTCGCTATTAGAAGCTCTAGGATGATGCTCATGAACCATTCTTCTAATTTTATGGAACTCTCGCATTTCACTTTTAATGATGTAGAATCTAAACGCTATGTATCTTCATTTGCGATGGTTAGGGTTCCCACTGGGGTCATAGAAGAATTCTTTGACTCTCTTCCAAAACATCGAATAAATTTTGAACGGACGTTCGCGGAAGACTGGAATGAACAACTTGACGAACTCCAAATCTTCATCTGGTTCCCATTCCATTTCCCCGGCTCTATTTGAGTAGTGGATGAATTAGGAGTGATTAGAAGGTGTAAGTTTGAGGCAAGTTGTGCCAGGGATAGAGGTCCTTTTTATAAATAGGAATTCCCAACAACTATTTTTTTGAAAAACTCAAAATTTAGGTGAAATATTTTGCATGAATCGTTCGTTATGTAAGTACAAATCAAACGATTCTAGGTTATCAAAAATGTCAAAATCTAGGATTGTTGGAATCATTATATACATAGCTCCACATAGAACGATTATAAGCTAAAAAAATTGGCATTTTCTATGCTTAGAATCGTTCGATAAGGTTGTCCAAATCGAACGATTCTATCATCAAAAAACAACATAAATTTGAGTTTTTTTCTCCGTCTAGAATCGTTATTTATGGATGCCCACACCAAACAATTCTAGGCGAAAAAACCAACAGAAAATTTGGTTTTTTCTCTGCCAAGAATCGTTTGTTATGTATGCCCACATCCAACGATTCTACACTTGAAAGCCAATAGAAAATTAGCCTTTTCTTAGTCCATATAATCGTTCTATATACACATTTAACATCAACTGATTTTGAAAAACAACAAAAAAAATTGCATTTTCTGTTCAGAATCGTTGGATATGTTAATCCACGTTGAACGATTCTGGCAGTAAAAACAGCCACACTTTCAATAATAAATTGGCCCAAACTGTAATAATTTTGTCGCATCTTAGCCAACACAACAATTTTAAAACCAACTAAATCATTTCCTTCATAAACTAATAAAACTAGTTATCCATATGTTTAAATTTGAACGACAAACATAAACTAAAGATATAATTATCCAAAGTGAAAGAGATAAGTTTGAAAAACAAGAAAGCATTCATTCAACCACACCAACGCCTTCCCCACTACCACGACCACCTCGACCTCGTTTAGAAGGTTCTTGTTGGTCATCTATGCATTTTCCACTGCTTGATTCACCCCGAGAAGCCTTTCTCACTCCTGGTTTTCTTGTTGGCACCGGCTCCGCCGCCTCCCCAAACCTAGCACCTTCTTGTTCATCTTCCAGAGCCCGGTATTCTTCAATCTTTGCCTGATTCATCATAATATGTTCTCCTATCCTGATGCACAATTTTTCTTTGTAGATCATATACGTGATTCGTCTTCTCTGTTTTTATTTCAAACAACATACAAGTTACAACTCATTCTTAACCCTCTTAACATACCATTAGATACCAACACGTACTAGAACATCAAAACCTTTATCCTGGTCCTTGATAAATGACCTCTCGTCTATTCGTATCACACGAGTGTGAGAAACATTGAGGTACCACGGCATATACGACGGTATGTCTTCAACATCGAACTCAACAGGCCTACCCATTCCGCATACGTTAACCGACCTATTCTCCCAAATAGTTTGAGTTGGGAAAGGACTGTGGACAACCTGAATATCATTCTCAAGGGAACAACATTTTTCCTTGTTAATTGAATTTGACTACATCAGGGATCTTCTGCACAACACAACATTGCCTCGCAACTCTTGTCGAGTTGTACATTACATAGTCTCTGGGGTAAAAAAGAGGTCCATGGTAAAGTTGTTCTGGGCACCCAACCATCTTTCCTTCCACAAAAACTTCCTTGTAAGGGTTAAAGACAACATTCGCTATCGTTAAGTTTTCCAGTCGCCACCTCAGCTCAAGGAGGTCCTTCTCCTGATTCTTCATTTTGCCGTTGAAGGAGTATTTACTTTCAAAAAATTATTTATCCCAATTCCCGGTCTCACAAGCCCTCTTAACAAACTTTGGAAAGTGCAAGTATATCCACACCCGCATCAACGTAAGAATATAGGTTAGAATAGGAATAGTAATAAAAACAAAGATCCATAACTACACCCCTTGAATTACCTGGAGAAGAGACACATTCCTTCTGGTTTGTGTTTTGTCTACCCTAATACGCTTTCTCATCTCTTTCAGCAATGCCCCAAGAGTACTCACTGACTTTCTCCAATGGGTCCACTAACTGGATGTAGTTGGCGTTCACTCGAGAACCGGAAACATCAGGTAAGATAACAGATCCCGGTATGTACAGAACATATGCGGTGGCGGTAGCAGTGACACGATGCAGGGTCAACTCACCACTTTCATGAAGACGCAATGTTCGTGAGAACTCATCCCTAAGGTGGCTGATATGGAAAATTCTCTGTTTTTTATCTTTCACCACCGTCATCTCCGTCGTGGTCTTGTCCACATCCCAACCAAACACCTTAGAGGTGAACTCGTATATGTCCTTCTAATCTACCATATTTTGGTAGTTGGGCCCCCTTATTGGTTTATCTCCAACGCTGAGACCAGTGATCAACTTCACATCATTTGGGGTTATTGTTATTTCCCCAAACGAAAGATAAAAAGTATTCGTCTCTGCGTAATATCTCTCGAAGAAGGAAGAAACAAGGGGCTTTTCATACCAAACCTTGGAGTTATTCGCTTCACACATCAACCCCGAAGTCAAACAGATCGTCGAAAGAATGGGGTTGATGTGTGAAGCGAATAACTCCAAGGTTTGGAAGACGCACGACATCGGTGTGATTCTAAATGACAAATGACGACAAATTAGAAAGTGCATTAAGCTTAAATAAAGGTACACGATATATACAATAATCTTGAGATACTTACCATGGTTGCACAGATCTCAGCAGGCCAACTGTGCTCATACCCCCATCGTAACTTTCCTCCATCACCTGGTGACCGCGACTTAACAACATCGAAGTCGTAGGCAAGTATGCTCTCTTCTTCTTCCTTCCTGGCGCTGCTTCTTTACCTCCTTCTTGTTTTTGTGGTTATCGGGGTGGTCCTCCATTTCCACGTTCTTCTCCTACATGGCTCTCTCTATCTTCTTTATCACTTTCCTCTTCACGTGGAACTCTATCAGAATCTGTACCAGAAGAAGAAGAAGAGTCTTCTCTTTGGTGCTCCAATTTAGTTGGTTCATTGACGGAGACCGCTTTAGCTTTGCCCACCGAATCCCTACGGTGTCTGGCCGTCAAGTTCTTATCATCCTTTCGACGAGGTCCCAAACTCTCAGGGGAAGTAAGATCATGTTCTTTCTTAGCTCACTTTTCCCCTTTTGGTAGCCTTTCCCTTATCCATAAAGAGTACGACAACATACAATAATCAACAATCGAATTCATAGGGATTTAAGAATTCCAAGACTAGAATCGGCCAATACGATACACACATATCCAAAGATTCCTAACATTATACATTCTAGAATCGTTTTGTGTTGGTTTTCGTATCCAACGATTCTAGGCTAAAAAACCAACAGAAATGCTAGAGTTTTCTTGACCGAGAATCGTTTGATAGGCATGTCCACATCCAACGATTCTGATAAATGTTCAGTTTTTTCTCGACTTAGAATCGTTTGATAGGAATGTCCACATTCAACGATTCTGGGAAATGTTCAGTTTCTTCTCTACCAAAAATTGTTCGATGTTCATGTCCACATCTAACGATTCTGGGTCGATGTTTCCTGACTTTTCAGTTGCACAAGAATCGTTCGATGGGGGCATGAACATCAAACGATTCAAAAGTGGAATCGTTGGATATTGGCATGAACATCCAACGATTCTGGTTTTCACAGAAAACCAAGAAATTAAAATTTCCAATTTTTGAGTGTTGGCATGTGATTGAAACCTTATTTAGAGTGATGAAATGACAGAAAAGTACGTGATTCGAGCCATTTGCTGAATCGAACTAAGAGTTCCTTCGTCGTCCTTCTTCGTAACCGTTTTATTTTTCGGTTTATTTTTAATTGCTTCTGCAATTCTTGGATTGATTCCACTAGGTAGAGTTGCTCCTTTACTGTGATGCTTTATTCGTCTTGCCATTTTTCGTTATATAAAAAAATCAAACGATTAATCTTTTTTTGAATCGTCGATTATCGACGATGTTTTGGTTTGAAATGGAGAAGAAGAGGGAGAAAATAGAAAAAGGAGAAGAAGAATCGTTTGAATGAAATAGAAATGAAAAATAAGTTAGGATAATTAATTTAGTTATTGGTTTTACTTTTAATTTATAATATTAGGTTTTTATAGAGGGTAATTTAGTATTTTTATACAAATTTAGACACCCCTTATCTACTATTATGGGTGAACACAAAACTATATAGGGTCAAAATAATTTCCGTGGACCCAAACTAATGAGGTAAAAAAACACGGCTCTTATATATTTTTTGCGCGGGTCTCGGTACCCCACTACCTAACCACGTGGACTAGTAGGAGGTCACATTGATGCGAGAGTCAGGTCTTTTTTTGTTTTTGGTGCCGATCAGGCAAGAAAAATTCTCTCTTCACCTCTTTTCGCAGGATATAATATATTTATGCTTTTATTCTTGTTTTTCTTTAGGTTTCTGTTATAGGTTTGAGGCATTTTCACGTTTCTTACCTTGTTGGACGACTGAAAAAGGTCATATTGTGATCATAAAGACCCCAATCAATAAAATATCTATGAAAAAGTTCCGGATATGAATAGGTGGGAGGTTCAACCAATCCTGAAAGACCACTCTTTCGTCTAAGGGTGCCTAACCGCCGCACCGAGAATTCGGAGATGGGCGGGACACTGTGAGGTGGGTAGTTTATCTGGGGCGGATACCTCCTAAAGAGTAACGGAGGTGTGCGAAGGTAGGCTCAAGTTTTTATTCTGCTCGTGAGCGTAATGGTATAAGCCTGCCTGACTGTGAGACCTACTAGTCGAACAAAGACGAAAGTCGGCCATAGTGATCCGGGAGTCCCGTGTGGAAGGGATCTCGCTCAACGGATCAAAGGTACGCCGGGGATAACAGGCTGATGACTCCCAACAGCTCTTATCGACGGCGTCGTTTGGCACCTCGATGTCTACTCATCACATCTTGGGGTTGAAGAAGGTCCCAAGGGTTCGGTTGTTCGCCGATTCAAGTGGTACGTGAGTTGGGTTTAGAACGTCGTGAGACAATTCGGTTCCTATCTACCGTTGGTGTTAAAGGGAGAACTGAGAGGAGCCAACCCTAGTACGAGAGGACTGGGTTGGGCCAACCTATGGTGTACCGGTTGTTATGTCAATAGCATCGCCGGGAAGCTAAGTTGGTATGGAAGAACTGCAGCTTGCGGGAAATCCTTCTCAATAGAAGTTCTCGTACAAGGTTTTAGAATAGAACTTCGATAGGCGAGAGGTGTAAGCATCGCGAGGTGTTCATCCATATCGTACTGAAAAAAGAGAAGAAATGCAAGTCAAGAAAGTAATGGCTTGTAAATGCAGGGTGTAAGACTCACTCTAAAAAATACGGGGTAAAAAAAAATCACAGTACTCACGGAATTAAATCCACTCGACTTCCTACTCAACCGGGCCTTCCTTCCCTTCCCTTTAATAAGAGGGAGAGTCAGTGCCTACATTCAAATGGAAAAACCACTTTCGCTGGTCGATAGCGACACAAGACAAAATTATTTTCTCAGGACAAAGAAATCTAATGGATGGCCTCTGGTTCTGTCAGTTTCATCGATGCCATATCAAGAGAATAAGATGTTACTATATTCAGATGGTTGGACTCGAAGGGATCATCTCACGGACGAGGAAGCTCTGGAGCCTACCTAGGATTAGGGGCGTCTGGTAGTAACTTGGTAGCAAACTTTAAAAGGATAAGGCATCTCATAGCTCAAAAGTGAGGAAAGAGAGTTTAGGCTTTCACTCCCTTCTCTTCTTTCTGGAAGAAGCTTAAGTTTAGACGAGGAAGCGGGGCAAAGTGCAACCAATTCTCTCTCTTTATTCTATCTATCGCAAAGTTCAACTGCAGGTAAGTAGGACAATAAGATCTGACCGAGTCAAAGGCTCATTAAAAGAGGTTCGATCCAGAGGGTTTCCGGTCCCGTGCTGGTTGATGTGAAAGATGGGCGAAGACTTTGAGTTCGTCACCGTCAGCAGGAAGAGTTTAAAGAACTTGAATAAGTCCTGCCTCAAAAAAAAAGGGGCTTGGGATAGACGTTGGGAAGGGAAGAGACTTTTCGGGGCTTCAATGAGTACTATCTTTATTCTTAGACTTCTCGAACTCAAGAAAAAGGGGATTTCTCCTCTCTCTCAGAATATGGGCCTATGCCACCTAGAATGACTTGAATAAAGAAATCCTTTAAAAAACGAGGAATGAACTGAGATAGACGATTGAAGGAATGGCGCCAGCTAAAAAACTTAGGAGAGAGGGAATTGAAAGAAGGCTCAGAAAGTCAAGAAAGTCCTTTGAATTTCTTTCCAAAAATTGTGGTCATTTTCTTTCTATCTTTCCATACATAACCGAATAATGGAAAGGATTCTAGCAAGGCTGCTTAGGTTAGCAATCAATATCTTTATGGGAATGATGGTCATCGAACGAGTAGCCTCTTCCTGTGTGGGAAATTAGATGAATGGCGGGCAAGAGGGGGTACACAAAAGTATCTGGCAAGTAAAAGAGTCGTAAAGTATGGGCCAAGAAACCTGTTCTTAAAAGCTCGCGTAGAATGAGTTATCTGTTTGACCCTTTTCGTTAAAGGCGATCACGACTGGATTCAATCGAAGGGCCTGGTAAGACAGGTGTATAGAATCCATCCCTGGAAATGGTGATCACTACTAATGAATCGAGCCAAGCAATCTATCAATCGAGAAACGAAGGGAAAGACGGGCTAGGTACTCCATTGCGGGTAAGAAGGAACTGAAATGCTGGATCAGACAGTGTATCCTAAGTAAGAGAATCATCAAGTAAAAAGTGGTTCCATAACAAAAGTGGCTGTACGCAAGCATTCTCCCGGTAAAGAGGGACCTGCAATCGCTCGTATGAAAGGTGAAGTCTCAAATCTCGAAGAAATTGAATTAGCCAAGCGAAGTAAAGTCAGAAGTAAGAATAAATAGCTGAACTTCGTTCAATGTTTAGGTGAAAATGAACCAACATGGAACAGCAGGAGGCAGACCGAAGATCACTCTGTTCAGGAAAGGCTTGCCTCCCACAGAGATGTTACTCTCTATAGAAAGCTTTCTAAATAGAATAGAAGGGAAGGAAAGGATCAAGAATGAACAAGTGAGGGAAGGAACCTCTAAGAGCTGATTCAAGTGCTTGCATCCACTAGATCATCGTTTACCCGCATCGCTGCAGGGCTGTAGGATTCGACTAGTTTGAACGTGATGAACTCAGGTCCAGTCTTTCTCAAGGTCTCGGCATTAAATCAAGGATTTTGCATGTGTGCCATGAGTGATACGTGATTGGACTTTTGTTAGAACTATAAGCTCAGAGCTGGAGAATGGCGCATCAGGCTAAGGGGAGACTGATTCTTTTATTAAAATTTCTCAATGCGAAACCTTTTCAGTAGCAAAGCCCGGGAAGCAAGGATCGTAGAATATATAATTTCCCATGAGCTAGGAGCCCAACCCAGGTGAAGCAGCATCTCTTTGTCACCCCATTTTTACCTAGTAGACCAAAAGGACGAGTTCGAGCATAGCGAGAGGGGCGTCCAGAAGGCTTGGTCAATTAAAATCTATTTAACTCGGAACTGTAGCCAAGTGGCTAAGGCATGAGTCCACTCCTCTTTTTCCTGCTAGCTATTTCCCCACCTCCAAGAAAAGAAAATAGCATAATCTAAGAAAAAGTGAAAGATAAGATTGTTACAGAAGACCAGATATAGGGTCCATGTTAATAGAGCTCTACCGGACAATCAAAGAAAGAAGCCAGCTTAAACCCTGGTCGAAGCGAAGCGCATGCAATGAGGGAAGAGAAAGACCACCAATGCAAGTGGATCGATTTCGAAGGCGACAACATGAAGCATGAAAATAGAGCCAGCCACTTTTCTCGTGAATAATGTTACAAGCAACAACGATAAAATACGCGCAAGCCCCTATCTCTCACCTATCGTCCTGATCTTGGCTTGAAGTATCCAAGCTAAAACATAAAAGCGAACTCTTGGAATTATTAGGCTTAGCCCTCTTTTACACCAACTCAAAAAAAAGCGCCGAATAAGGATAAAAGAAAGAACATTATTAAAATCCATTTTTTAAGCATTCAACCATTCATATTACGTTACGGCAATCCTACACGCCTACAAGTAGCCTTTTCCATCGTCTTTCGCTGAGCCTAGTGTGAACTTTTTCCTGCATTCTTACCCAAGAGCTCTGATTCCGCTAACAGCTGCCCTTCGTGTAGGAGCGACGCAGCTCGACTTCAAGGATAGGAGCGAAGCCACTCAATTTAAGCATAGAGGGATTATAATGGGATTTCTTGCGAGAAACCTATCCAACCAATCGCTGCAGTTTCCTATTCTGTAGTTGCCGCTGTATAACGCCGATGGATAAGCCGTAGTCATGGAAGGAGGACTCTGGTTAAGGCATTTGATTGCCCTTAATAATAGTATCATTCTTATCAGCCATTTTCCATTACGGGAAACAAAGACCTCGGTTCTGATATGTCGCAGGATTGAATCCTTGTTTTTCTTTGAGACAAGAGGAAACGAGCCCAGCTCTTCACTATGCTTTGCTTCGAATGATTCATTTTGATCCTTAACTTATCTCGCTTTTTTCGATCGATGAAGAGAGGCAGGATTTGCAGTGGGAGTCAGCGGCGGTGGGATCCTTATCCAAGAAGTGCTTTCTTCCCTGGGCCCAAGTCTTTCGAAACCAGATCGACGAAATCGAGCCTCTAACCGCGCCTTCACTAACAAGTTGATCCTGCATCCATAAGCGCCTTGCGTCATCGCCTTCCTTAGCTCGACAAATAAAGGCTCTCCCTAGCAGCATCGGGGCTCCATGGGAAGAAAAATGGATGCGATAAGAACAGGGACCAACGGGCGCTCTAAATCGTATTCAACCTTATCGACAGCATAATCCATTGGATAGCTATACCTCAGCCCTGAGAAAGACGCCATTCGCTTCTATTCCACCAAAGAGAAAGCAAACCGCAGCAGCGTCTACTTTAGCAAAAGATCCGATCTGGTGCATTACAAACAATCTTCTCTTTCGCCGTTGAATCAGATGAGGACAAGGAGTTTGGTCCCTCAAAACCAGAGGAGCTCTCTATATGATATAGAATTTGCCTATGGATCCCCCTTTTCCCGTTTACTTCAACTGATGCTCTCCCTTCGAAAGATGATCTGTAACAAGCTGTATTATTTTTTACCAGCTCTGGGTCGTTGCGCTTACCAACAGATAGGCCCCTCCCCATCTCTAGATGGCAGGGATTAGATCGTGTCCGTTAGTCCGAGATGTAGAATCAGTGTTTGCATTCTTGCTAGATATACGAGGTTAGAAAGCTTCGATCCCCTTCCTAGGTTCAGTTAGCGGCTGTGGGTTGTTGTTCTTGTGGGGCCTTGGTTTCGCCTTCCTGGCGCTTTAAGTTGAACAATTGAGACTGTGCGTTGACTGTGCATTGTGTTATTGATCTACGAGTTCTCCTTAGAGAGATGCCTCTGGCAAACTATATGAACGGATGTCACACATCCTTCTTGGTTACAGTACTTGATCGGTCGAATAATGCCAACCACTATAGAATAGCGCTTTCTTCCTTGACAAATAGATTCTTCCTCTTTGTATCAGTGAGGCGATGCGCTTAGCTTGAAAGAAGAACGAGGTGGGTCATTGACTTGGTTCGGTGTGTCACAAGCTGAAACTTGAGTTGAGGAGAGAGCATCCTAGATTTATCGGTATGGACTTCAATCTGGCTCTTGAACGGGATCTTAATGAAAGAAAATGACTAGATAAGTTATATCGGGACAGGAAGAAATACAGAAATAGGAAAGCTTGCGTCGGCCTCTCCGATTTTAGGTTCTCGAATCTCACATCATTCAAGCATAGAAATTCATCCCCGAAGAAGAGAAGATCTCAATGGAAGAAAGAAACTTTTATCGTAATAGAATAATCTTTCTTTGTTCGAACGAACCCGTTCTTAAACAGAACTCGACTCAAGATAAGAACGCGAATAAACTCGTATAGAGAGAGAGATCGACTAGAGAACAAGAGGAAGGAAAGCTCAAAGTCTTCTCTCAATCTCGCAAGCAAATTCTTTCTGAATCAGGTAGCAATGACCGATTAAAGTGAATTTAAGAATAAAGTTCATCTGATTGTTCAGTCCACCAGCTATCGGGAAAAAGACCGGTGAGTGGATCAAGAAGCGATCAAATTTCATAAATGGATGACTTTCAAAATCCTAGAAGACGAGCACGTCCCCTATAGATGTAAAGAAAGGACTTAGATAAAGTAAAATCGTCTCACGCATCAATGAGATGCATTCGCCATAGATCCAGCATTATGGCAAACTTGTGTCAAGAAAGGACCCAGTCGGATGACAGACATCCTCAAAAAGCGCTATTGTTCGCGGTGCCTATAGTTCTTTGTCTTGGACTTAGTAGAGTAGCAGGGCCAAAAAGCAGCGCAAGCTTTAGGTCTAATTCAGGCCCGAGGCAAATTTCTGTAGGATTGAATATCAGAGCTTCTCGCACATCCGGAGTTTTTCGAGAAAAGGTCCCTTCTCTCAATATCAAGATTGGGTCGAACATGCCAGATCTTGAGTGAAATATCATGATTGGGTCAACCAGATCAGGCCCGATCAGAAGTGAATAGAAAATTGAAAACGTACATAGCTGCGGAAATCATTGGAATCAGTTTACCACTTCTACTAGGAGTCGCCTTTTTAGTGCTAGCTGAACGGAAAGTCATGGCTTTTGTTCAACGTCGAAAGGGTCCCGATGTAGTGGGTTCGTTCGGATTGTTACAACCTATAGCAGATGATTCAAATTGATTCTAAGGAACCTATTTCACCAAGTAGTGCTAATTTCTCTCTTTTTAGAATGGCTCCAGTGGCTACATTCATGTTAAGTCTGGTCGCTCGGGCCGTTGTACCTTTTGATTATGGTATGGTATTGTCAGATCCGAACATAGGGCTACTTTATTTGTTTGCCATATCTTCGCTAGGTGTTTATGGAATTATTACAGCAGGTCAGTCTAGTAATTAGGGGGCGGCCGTTCGGTTGCCTATGATACTAGGGCCCATGAGTCAAAAATGTGTGTCGCAGGTGTTGAACGATCTACTCTACACAGGTGTGGTCTTACAGGGCTAGAGGGCTCAGAAACCTACTTTTGACGGCCCACAAGCAAATCTGTCCCTGTCTTTAGAAAAGCCAGTGACTTCATCCCTCTCATTTCAGTCGAGTACCCGTAGGCCCCTCTCCCGCTGGTCGAGTAACTAAAGTCCCTGGTTGGTCAACGGGCCGGGATCGAGAAGTGGAAGTCATAAAAAGAAGTAGGGTCTGAGGCCCCCTGCGAACCCGTAAATCTGAGGAGCATGCCGCAAAAAAGGATGGTCCCAAAAGAAGTACACCCCATCATGGTGAACCTCTCCATGTGATCGGGATGAGGTAGATGCCTCCCAGCCGGGGGGCCGATCGAATCGGAGTTTCCTTAGGTAGCCACCGACCTACAGTTATCCTTAAACTTCCGTGCTTGGTGGAGAAGAAGCGAATAAAGGTACGCTCGCTTGTTGTTTTGTTCTCTGCCGTGAACTGGGATCGCTCTCCAGCTAGGTCAGATTGGAGCAAGATTGTATGAGAACATATTACCCATCTTCGGGGACAAGGGGCGGAACGACCTCTCGATCTACTTACTGCAGCCCAGGACGGGCGTCGTCGTCTAGGCATTCCCTGACAAGCTTGACGCCTAGGACGTTGTCTGGGCCAAGAGCCATAGTGAGTTGCTGTTTCCATTTGCTTATTTTTTCTCGTTGTTGATACCGGCAAGACCCAACCAGATGATGTCTGCTGGTTGGTAGTGAGAGGACTCTTAGTACCCGCCGAGGCGCTGGTTAAAGAATTTTATTTTATTTCTTGCTCTGCCTTAGCAGCGGGAAAGGAGTCTATCTATCTGCCAAGCTTTGGTAGATTTCCCCCAACGCAATCCACAAAGAGAAATTCCACGAATCCCCTGTCCCAGTCCCTTTTGGCCTGGTGGATAAGTCCGACGACTCAGCAGCAGTGCGAAATTGAGTTTCTCGTCCGGTGGATCTGATCTAAAGTTAGGGGGCAATACATACCAAAAGGTTCTAAGAAGGAAGGCGCATTAGAGTCTATAAGCAACCCAGCCAAGAGACGGGAGTTTCAATAGAAGGCTGGATGCATAAGTGCACCTTTTTGAGACCGAGATAGAAGTAGAGTCAACCTATGAGCACGGAAGAGCGTGTGTGGTAAGATTCTGAATTTAGACCTTTTCTTGTTGGAAGGGCATGATTTGTGAGCCTTGGGGGTAATGGGTTAGTGCCAGTTAGCTATGTTAGTGCACTGGAAGTTTATAGAACGCTTATCAGCGTAGGAAAAATTCATGCAAGGCTTGATCCAAGTTAGCTCATTTCTTCACCAGATGGAACTAGACTCACTTGTATGGTTTTTTATCCACCGCGGCTCGATTGGCTCGTTGTGTGAATCTGGAAGTTACAATAATGCGCAACTACTCTTTCTTCCTTTGATTAATCAATACGATACAAGTCACTGCTTACTACTCACAAATTTGAGCAGAGACGAAGGCCCTTCTGATGTGATTTTATATAGTGGTAAAAAGAGGTTCGATTCTCGAACTTGTGAAGGTAATGATTTTAGAAAATATAGGACTTAATATAAACTAATAAAAATCAGGAAAATAAACTAGATATGATTTTTAGAAAATATGGAGAAAACCAGGAATCAAGATTCAGTTATTTCTAACAATTTATGTGATTAATCGGGTAATTCTTTTAAATAAATTAAGCTCAAATATTGCCAAAAATAGGTTTTTATGCAAACAAGTAGAGGTAAATCATAAGCATGGGACATCAGAGGTCATTAACCCAGCATGACCCATCAAACAAAAACACCACTACTGAATGAAAACCGTTTTTCTATTACGAAACTATGCAATTTTAACAAGTAAAGAATTATAATTAATTAATTAAAAATAGACTTACCACATAAAATTGAGAGAAAAACCTCCTCCATCATCCCAGTAAATAGACTTAGCTCATGGTGAAGAAAACTTGCTCAAAAGATCTTTTCATTGCTCAAAATATTGATTACAAGGTTGAATAATAGTGCAACAGCTGAACAGACGCGTTTATAAGTGTTACAGAACAAGGTTCAGCCGTTACAGAAGGCTAAGGCAAAGAAAAGAGGGAAATAAATTTGAAATTTAAGGCAACAGAACAGCAACACTTATAAGAGTTGCTGTGTCTTCTTCTTCGGCAGCGACAATTTGAAGAACACGGTCACCGGCGACAGCAGCAGTGGCCGGATCGTGGGTATTCCGGTCACAATTCCGGCGACTCCGAAACTTCAATTCTAAGCTATTCTCCCCGTTCTTCTTGGATTCTCTTGGTATATATAGGCTCTAGGGATCCTTGTGAGTCTTCTAAACCTAATAGAACTCTTTAAAACACATCCAAATCCTCCCAAATCCGAATCAAAGTATAACTCCCTTTTTCTGGCGAAACTCGGATTTGGGGCTATTTTTCCGGCGTAAACCTCTAATTCTTCACGTGTTTAATCTTGTATGGACCTCTAGTATATTGTCTATCAATTTGGGAGCAAAATATTCCAAAAATTTCATGAATCAAAGTGTACAGTTGCATTCCGTCCGATCCCGTGACTGGCTTGACTCGGTCAACTCGGGTTGACCGATTTGACTCGGGTTTGACCCGATTTTGACCGAGTTGACTCGAGGGTACCCCTTATCCACTTCTAGGGTGCCGAATAACACTTGTCCTTGGGTGCCTTTATCACTTTTTAAGCCAATTTTTCTACAAATCTTTATTCTTCAAATGTACCTACAAAAGCATAAAAACGCGTAATATTTGCAAAATCGAATACTAACTTAATAGAAACTAAGGTGCAAACTAGACACTAAAATGTGTCTATCA
>JAJJMC010003936.1:3863936-3884107 GCA_023531435.1 Papaver californicum
CAGAAAGAGATATTGTTTAGTCGTGGAAATGCCATGTCAGGTGCACCTATCATAATGGGAACAAACCAATTCCCAAATCCACCTATCATCGCCGGCATAACCATAAAAAAGATCATTAAAAAAGCGTGATCCGTAATTAAAACATTATAGAGTTGATGATTTCCACCCAGAATTGGATCACCAGGTCGTGCTAATTCCATACGAATCAGTACTGAGAAGCATGTACCCATCACTCCAGCAATGGCGCCGAAGATGAAATAGAGAGTACCTATATCTTTATGGTTAGTGGAGAAGAGCCATCGATTCAGATTTGTCATAAAATAGAGATATGATTCCCCCTAGACAGACAGATGTAGTGTTGTTTGAAATGCTCGTTGGAATTGATCCGCTACCGACATCTGTAGGAGTTGTGAAGAAGAAAACTAAAACTCTCTTTTTCTCGCATGCCAGCAACTGACTGCGCATTGTTTTTCTGTTGGTTGTGGAATCAATTGGCTATGTAAGGTCAAATTTCACGTCCCCAACCAAGATCTTTTTTATCTTGTTCTTTTTTCTAGTTCCTTCACATTTTAGCCAAACTTTTTAAAATTTTCGACTAACTATAGCAGACTACTAACTCATTCTACTTAAATTTTCTTCTGGTTCTGCTCAGATTTTAAGGAATCATAAGAAATAATAATTTTAAGACGTCGAATATTAAAAAGACAAATTTCGCAAAATTCTCAATTTTGTTGTTTTTTTAATTCTTCATATCCAAGATAAATTTTTTCACAATCTTCCAATTGCATAAATGTAATTCATTATAGTTTACTTAAATTTCACTGTAATTTTTTATATAACCGTTGATTTAAAAGTAACTGAAAAAATATATATTTCGTTGACTTCAATTGATCCTTAATTTCTTTAAATCAAAGCTAAATTTCTTTAAATTTTTTACAAAAGTTTTTAATTTCACTATAAACTTACTATAATTTGTTCAAATTTCACAATAATTCCTTCGAATGAAAACCGAATTCAATCGAATTATCAGTCCCCCAATTGTTATAAAAGTTGGCTATATTCCGACCACGGTGAAAGACTTGAAAGGCACATGATTAATTAGACATGAAACTCAAAGTTGAAATCATCTTATATTATTTATGTTTCATTGAACATACAATGAGACGAAGAGAATACATTTCCTCTTTATATTGATGATAAACGATACATAATAATCAGAACTAAAACCATATTTAATTAAGTATCCTGCAGTTGGTTCTAGTTTCACCGTTAGTACCCGTTAGAGGGCTAAGATTTCCCATCTTTACCATGGCAAAGGCAAAATCAGTCAAGAATGTAGGGTTGTCATTACTGTAAGTTGTGACTTGAGCATCTGTTGACCCACCATTGAAGAGTTCTTGATCTGAATGAAGAAGTCTTTCTTGCTTACCAAATTCTTATAACAAGTGTTATCGAACGATGTTGGGGTTGAGTCGAGTGGGGCAAGATTATTGTCATTTCCAGATGTAGGACAACTAGTCTTCCACAATGTAGCGAAAGGTGCATCTATGTTGGTTTCGTTGTGGATTCGACTTCGGAAAGTTATGCATCTAGCTTGGCCAATAGAATGAGATCCTAATAAACAAGAATAATAGAAAAGAAAATCAGTTAAGAGTACGTAAGGTCAATTGATATAAAATCTGGAGCGTATGAAAGGAGCTAAAATAATGTTGCTGACATTCATTTTAATAGAAAATTAGAGTATAATCATGTGAATTGTTTGTTCTAATCATCCTTATCTGAACTGTTCCTTGAGTGCCATATAAAAATAAGTTTCTTGTTGTCGTAGTTAGTGACACACTTACCAGAGAGAATAACCATTTCTTTAGTAGTAAAACCTTAGTTGGAGAAGGAAGTTATCAAGCCGCTGAGACTAAGAGTAGCTGGAGGTAGGTTGGTATTTGCATCACTCTTACTCGCAGTCTTGGCATCCCTTCTTCCTAATTGTACAATCCATAGACGCTCACCCAACTGAATTTTTTTTTATACATACATAAAACCGCCGTGTTTTGTAACTACGGAACTTATTTGATTAACGAAAAGAGATTAATCAAGAAAACGGATGGGTGAATTAAGTAATAGAAGAGTGTCTTACAGCGGCAACTGAATCACGGGCTGCAACAGCAAGGATGGCAGCACAAGATACAGTTTTAGGGCACAGTGCTTCAACTTGAGCTTTTATGGTGTAACATCAAATCCTCTCACTGAATTTGCATTTGGACCTGCTGTTTTTTCTCCCGTGAAACTCGATGTGTCATCCAATAGAAGGGATGCATCGCAGCCCTGTAGTTTAATACATACGCAATGATTGTGTTAGTGAGTATTCATTGCTACTTCTCTTCTTATATGTTGTAACTCCAACCGTAAGTTTTTGCTCACTGTACGGAGCTAGCAAAAATATTGTACACAAATTTATATCACCTAATAATTTAAAAGGCTGGGATTTTATTTACATAGCTACGATAAAAGGTATTATTAGGGCAACGTGCAAGAAATCTCAACATTTGATGGACGTTTCGAAATTGTGTGCATGAAGGGAACATGCACATACTGAAGCTAACTAGCTAAAATGCATCACCATCTTATATATGGAAAATAAATTTGCAAATTTAAATATTAAGAGTTGGAGAAGTGAGACTTGCATTAACGAAACAAACAGTCATGAAAATATAGACACAATAAAGAAGCTCCCATTATGGGCTCATTCAAAATTGCGTTAAGTACCGCATTCTGGATGGTAAAGAGAACATTAGGGCAACTGCTCGAATAGAAACTTGGAGATAACTGAGCAGATGTTGTACTAATGTTCATGACAAACATGCACAATGATGATACTAGAAAAAAGAAAAAGATTGACCAAAAAGAAGATGAAGAATAGTAAGCCATGATCAATAAGATTTGAGAAATGATGAACTAATTCAATAGTGAATCTATTTGGTTTTGATGTGGATTATGTCTAATTGCCATACCTATTCATAGAACATATCTAGCTAAGTAAGAGACATGTGCAAATGTTAAACAAATGTTAGTCAAGTTAAATATACAATTGTTAGTAACAGTCTGCACATTCATATCTGTATATGTGTATGTATTAGAAGATCAAGCAAGCGCCGAAAATAATTAGGATCAGTGCGTATGGTTTTCTATTGAAGTTAATAAAATCGGTGTTTCAAGCTCTATGAAACTTTTTAACGACCTTTGTAATGATCTTGACCTTGTGGAGGTGCCTCTTTCCGGCGCTAAATATACTTGGGGTAGACCGCCAGACAAGAAGAGTAAGATTGACCGCTTTCTCGTCTCTTCGGATTGGGAAACACACTTCCCAAATTTTGTTATCAAGCGTCATGCTAGACCTTTCTCGGATCACTTTCCCATCGAGTTAGGTGCAATGGATTCGGATTGGGGCGCTCGTCCATTTCGTTTTCAATTAGCTTGGCTTGAAGACACAAACATTATTTCCTTAATGAAAGAATGGTGGGAGTCTTTTTCCTTTGTAGGTACGGCCGGCGAAGGTTTTACAAAAAAGTTAAACGCTTTAAAGGAGAAATTGAAGGTATGGAACAAAGAAGTTTTTGGGTGCATTAATAAGGCCATCGATTTGGCGCTTACCAAGATGAAAGAGTTGGATGATCTAGATGATAGGAGGGGTCTTACCGTAGATGAAGAAGACTTGTTAGTGACGGGTAAGGCGAATTTTGAGTTGGCATATAGGCGTCAAAGCGTAATGTTGAGACAAAAATCTAGAATTAGATATTTTAGAGATGGGGATCGCAACACAAGGTTTTTCCATAGATTGGTGAAGGGTCATAGAGCTTCAAACAATATCATCAACCTTCGTATTAATGGTAGGTGGTCGGACAACAAAGAGGAAATTAAGTTGGGCATTGCAAATCACTTTGAGCATTCCTTCAAGGAGAATTCCAATTTTCGTCCTAGAATCAAAAACATGTGTCTTAAGAAGATTGATGAGAAAGCTCGTTTATGGTTGGAAAGGTATTTTAGTGAAGAGGAAGTGAAAAACACAATTAAAAGCTTGTGAATCGACCGTGCACCGGGTCCGGATGGTTACCCTTTGAAGTTCTTTATTGTTTGTTGGGAATATATAAAAGAAGATTTGATGAAGGTTTTCAAGGAATTCCATGACCTCAACATTCTCCATTCGTCTTTAAAAAACAATTTCATCGCTCTAGTTCCAAAGAAGGCGAATGTTGAGGAAGTTAAAGATTTTCGACCTATTAGTCTAATTGGGAGTGTATACAAAATCATCTCTAAGTGTTTGGCGGATCGCCTAAAGGTATACCTCCCTTCTTTAATCTCCTCGTCACAATCTAGTTTTATTAAAGGAAGACAAATTCTTGATGGAGTTTTGATAACTAACGAATGTGTGGATTCTAGACTCCGTCAAAAACTTCCGGGTTTGGTATGCAAGTTAGACTTTGAGAAGGATTTTGATAACGTAAATTAGAAATTTCTCAATGAAGTGCTTTTTAAAATGGGCTTTGGTGGTGTTTGGAGGGCTTGGATTAGAAATTGTTTATCATTCTCTAAATTTTCGGTTCTTGTCAATGGATCATCCTATGGCTATTTTGGTAGTGAAAAGAGCCTTCGTCAAGGAGATCCTCTATCTCCCTTTCTCTTCGCAATTGTAAGTGAAGTCTTAAGTTGTATGTTGAGCAAAGCTCAAGAATTTGATTAAATTACGAGGTTTTCGGTAAAGGAAGGAGGAACAAAAATTAACCATTTGCAATTTGCCGATGATACCATTGTTTTTCTCGATGCGAAGGAGGACCAAGTTCCCAATCTCCATTATCTTCTTCTTTGTTTTGAGTTAACTTCGGTTTTGAAGATTAATTTTTCTAAGAGTAGCTTATACGGAGTAGCGGTGGAAGAGAACATTGAAAATTATGCAAACTTGTTGGGATGTAAATTCGAAAGTTTACCGAGTAAATACCTTGGTCTTCCGTTAGGTGGGAAAGTAGGAGGAACTCAAAAATGGGAAAAAACGCTCGATATTTGTGCAAAAAGGATTATTCTATGGAACGGAAAAGCGATGACAAAAGCGGGTAAGTCAACTCTTGTCAAAAGCATTTTAGGGAGTTTACCAATTTATTACCTTTCTCTTTTTCTTGCTCCTTGCGCCATAACTAAGGAAATGGATAAGATGGTGCGGAACTTTTTATGGGATGACGATCATAACACTAAAAGAATTCATAATGTTGGTTGGACTACGGTGTCAAAATCAAAAGAAAAGGGAGGTCTTGGCATTAGAAGATCGAAATTAGTGAACTCGGCTTTGTTAAAAAAGTGGTGGTGGTGGTTTGGCTTAGAGAAAGATGCCTTGTGGAGGAAGATTATAGTTGAAAAATTTGGTGAAACATCAAATGGTAGGGAAACTCTCCAACCAAAAGGATCAAAAGGAGGTAGTCTTTGGTACAACATCTACAAAGAGCTAGAAAATTTCAATAAATATATCAAATTCAAGGTTGGCGCGGGTGAGGAAACTAGATTTTGGGAAGATGTGTGGATAAGGGATGAAAAACTTTGTGATATGTTTAAATCAGCCTATGAAGCATCAAGGACCAAGGAGTTGGTGGTAGCACGCATGTTCGATATAGTAGACGGCGAGATAAGATGGAAATTTATGGCTAGAAAAAGGTACTCGAAAACCATCTCAAATGAAGTCTCAAGCATTTCAACTATTCTAGCCCCTTTCTCTTTTCAAGAAGGTGTTGCGGATAGTCGTATTTGGGACGGAAACATCAATGGTCAATATACGGTCAAAGATGGCATGAAGGCCGAAGAGGAACAAGAGATGCCAACTTTCACTATAGATGTTGTGTGTAACCGCAATTACCCATACAAAATCAACTTTTTTCTTGGCTACTTGCTCATGATAGGGTAATGACGAAAGACAAGCTTATAAGGAGAGGCATGGAGGTCTCTAGCCTTTGTTGCTTTTGTGGCGAAAATGAAGAGACAAGTGACCATCTTTTCTATGATTGTTGGAGGATCCGAAGGATTTGGGACTACTTTAGTGAAGGATTGAGGAGTAATTGGAGATACAACTCCAATGTATCCACCAACGTAAACGCTTGGAAACTCAATTGGGGTGATGATCGCCTTAGTCAAATTTGGAACAATATCCCGGTTGCTATTTGGTGGAGTATTTGGAGGGAACGGAATGCAAGAATCTTCGCCGACAAAAGGAAAAGATCGGAAAGTTTAATTAGAAGCGTTAAAATTCAAGCTTTCTTTTGGGCCGAATCGAACACACAAATGCTAGGTTTAACCGCCAATTTGGTTGTAGCTCTTTGGGACTCTCTATTTCGGCACCATTGATGGTTGTATTTTGTTTTTAGCTTTTTGTCTTTCCTTTTTCTTTGTTCCTCATAGTTTTTGTCTTTGTTCATTGGATTAAGGTACCCCCTAAGTACCTCCTCTTTTTCAATGAATTTCCTTTTGACCGATCAAAAAAAAAAAAAAATCGGTGTTTTATGTCTCTTCTTATCATCCCTTTTCTCATCTTCTAAAAGGCGTTTTTGTTCTTTTGTTTGTTTCTTTGTATGTTCTACTTCTTGTAACTTTTGATATATTTCAACGGGATTTCTAAGGAAACTAACTAACTACTCAAGTCTTTAAAATCAGTAAAGGCTACTAAAAACTGAAAAGGCTCAATGTAGTTCTTAAAGTGGTCTAGGACTCTAGCTAGACTGACCCTTTTGGTCGATTTCCTTTCTCATACATATATCACACTATCCCATGGTGAGATGAAACAATGAATCTTTAAAACTTTCGCTAGTTCTCGTTGATAAACTCATACATCTGTTAAATTAGGTGGTAAGCTGCAACACACATATGCACCTCCAGGGGCGGAGCCAAGTTATTATAATAAGGGTGTAAACGAATTTCTTATCCATGCTATGGGGTGCAAATAGGCTTAGGAGTTAGCTAGACTAGATGCACAACTGTACACCGATACTTTAAGCTGGTTGCGCCGCTGTGCACTTCCATGACATGTTAGCTATAAACCATTCGAAATATATTTTTTCATTTAAATTTTTCTATGTTGGTGAATAATGTTTTTGCTTGCTCAACGAGGAGAAAAGAAAAGAGGAAGGCTTCTATAACAAGTTTAATTACTAAGGTGATATCTGAAGTCGTAGAATCCACAAACTGCTGGAAAAATTTAGCCCATTACTCTTCAAAATTCTGCAAGATTTAAGCATTTACAGTTCAAACTTTGTTCATAGTTTAAGACAGGCTCGAATCGATTACTTGAACATTTTAACCATGTATAAAAAAATTATGATTGGACTTGAGTTACACGACTTTTGTTCGATTTCATGTTTGTCAATGACATACAAATTAAAATTCGGCTTCACAGAATTCACCTCATCTCCTTCAATCCATGACGACCAAATCAAATGGCAATCCCTTGATTGTCGATCGACCTATTTTGATTAGTGATTTATTATATATCATTGAAAATTTGTAATAGGAAACGAACGTATCAAAGTTTGTTAATATCATAGAACCGATTGAGGACAAATTAGTGTTTTTTCTTGAACATGCTAAACACTATAGACAAAACATTGGAATAGTTTAAATTGTGAGCATGTGTATACACATTGCATCAAAGTTCTAATCATCAAAAATGTCATCGACGACCTTGTGGCTTACACACGCTTTAGTATGAACTCGTCACTAATTGATAGATAATTTTACATAATTAGGAGGCGGCCAAATCGTATAGGTCAGCCACATTAGAATTTATTGCTCTTAATTTACCTGGTTAATTAGAGGGCTACCTAAAATCAATTTGGGGCAATTAATAAAAAAAAATAAGGCCATTATAAAGTAATATCAATACATCCCTTATCCGTATATTTTCTTAATGACTAATCTATTCTTGTTAATTAGTGTTAATGTTGATTAATTAGGTAATTAATTTGGTTATAGTTAGTGTTAGATGATGAATTTGAGTTATAGTTTTGGAATAGAAATTAAGATTGTTTTAGAATGATTTAGTTGAATTATAGTTTTGTACAATCGGTAGTCTCGTGATTTTTATTCCTACTGAATGTACAAAATTCCCATTTTAATTTTTTTGGATTTTGATTTCATAATCGGTAGTTTAATGGAGTACCATAACTACTGATTATAGGTGTCGCCCCAAAAAAGAATTTCTCAAAACTTTCAAAATTTCTAACTCTTCATCTTTCACAATTGGTAGAAATTGAAAATTTATATCTACCTATTGTAGCCAGAATTGAATTAAACTTATAAATTTTAAACTTTGTAATCGGTAGTTTAAAGATCAAATTTATCTACCGATTATACTTGTTTTTTTGTCCAGGACTTTTCTTGCCATAATTGGTAGTGAGTGAACATAAATAACTACCAGGATCACTAGGTCATACGGCTGGTTTTCCTTCATTTTCTCAATAGTTTGGTCCTTTCCTTTTTAACCTCCTTTGAATCCCCTTATTGATCGAGGTAACCAGGTATAACAGGTCCTTCTTTCTCCCAAGTTTCTGAGATGACTGTGGTTAATCGGTACTACGGGAAATTAATAACTAACGATTGCATTTAATCGGTAGTTTAGAAACCAAGTTATCTACCGATTATGTAGATTGTACTTAACATTTAACTTCATAATACAATTTCAACATCCGAAGAAAAACTTGTTCAAATAAACTTACTACATATTGTTCATTTAACTTGTTCAAAAAAACTAAAAACATCCGGAAAAAACGAAACAAAACACATCATAGAAATTCAAAGTGATGAATCTCATTTATCTCATTAAAATTCTTTCACTCCTTGTTACTCTCGACTTGGTCCTAGTTTCTACTCGCTTCTTCTTCTTCTTCTCCTTCCCCTTAGGATCAGCAACAACTTCATCTTCCTCAACTGGACCTATGTACTCTCCAGCTTCGTTGTAATATGGATTTATTCCTGAGAAGTCTTTCTTCCTGAAAAGAGTCGAGGATCAAAATCCGGATCGGCCTCCATCCTTCGAATCAGTTCTGCCTCAGATCCTTCATCCGAAGATGGAAGTTCATCGAAGTTGAGGGGATTGTCAGTACTGTTCCACCAAGAATCAGGATCGTTCATCATTTATGACCAATCCGGATCATCCAACATCATTTGATATATTTGTACATCAGAAACTCCTTTCGGCAAATTGAAAAGAGGACGAGAAAGCAATTCAGCCTTTTCGAGCCGGAGAAAGACCTTCATCTTCATCCATAACCCTAATGAACATACCCAAACATGGATTATTAACTAACTACACAATAGATATTATAAAAATAAACAAAAGCACACAATCAGTAGTTAAAATTATGCAATATCAACCGATTACACACAATCGGTAGAGAGTGTTTTCAGTAAATGTCCGATTATAGAATCGGTAGATAAAATTATGCAATATCTACCGATTGTGCATGATATTCTTCAGGAATGTTGAACTCGAGGCATAATCGGTAAATAAAGTTCGTCAGATTCTACCGATTATGCGTTGTTTCAGAAAATTATAAAAAAGAATTATCATGATTTCTTCAAAGTAATGACTAAAAACATAAAAGTTAGATGTAGCTTACTTTTCCTTTCCCTTATTTGATTGTGTAGGAAAATGTTTTGGTCGGAGAGGAAGTTCATCGGAATCGGTTGACAAATTGATTTCAATGATTTTGGACCCCTCGATCACCATCTTTTCCTTTCCCTTCTTTGATTGTTTAGGTAAAGATTTTGGATCCATTTTCAATGGAGAATGAGAGTAAAGGGAGTATAAGAATCGGTAGAGGAGAAGAAATGGAAAAGGAGGTTGTTTTAGTAGTGAATAGGTAGAGGTAGAGGTAGAGAAGGAAATAAGAAGAACAAGAGGCGTGAATAGGTAGAGAAGAAGAAAAATTAGGTTTTGGTTTCTGTTTATAAACCTGGCGTTTTACATATTATTATATTAATTATTATTTTACACTGTCTTGGAAAATTCCCTTCCGCTTAAGCGGCGTGGACGAACCTTAAACAGGTTGAATCTGTCCATCACCTTAATGATATTAAAATGAGCTTCGTAACGGTAATTTGATCCATCGTCGCCATTCCTCGAGAGATCTCGCTATAACTTCATCATTAGTGTCACCCGGTGTCAACACAAAAATGTTCGTGAACACTCTCCAAATAACTCATGCTCATTATACCATTTTGCCTACGTTCTTCTCCTCGCCTCAGATAGAATTGCACATAGCGCCTATATAGCGATAAATCTTCCTCTACCGTGAACGGTTGAGCCATGAATCTATACGATGATTTCTTCGATGTTGGAGAGTTAAAATGTATTGGAGGTGCATAAATGAGAAGAGGTCACCCTCCTTATATAGATTAGAGTCTCAAAGGCTATTTTTTTCAAAATAAAAGGGTCGTTGAGGCCTGGTGTAACAAGAGTGTACAGAAAATATGTTCACTAAGTTCGTACGAATATTAACAATCAGAAGTATTGGGATCACCATTATCTACCGATTTTAATAATCGGTTATCTAACAAATATATTTACTACCGATTATAATGTGTTGCCCCAAATTGAAAATCGAAAAAATTATCAAAATTCCAACATTTTGAACATTTATAATCGATAGTTTAAGAATATTTTAAATTCCCGATTATAATGTGTTGCCCCAAATTGGAAATTGAAAAAATTATCAAAATTCATGCATAATCGGTATTTAAGAATTTTTTAAACTACCGATTATAATGTGTTGCCTCAAATTGAAAATCGAAAAAATTATCAAAATTCTAAAATTTTGAAAATGCATAATCGGTAGTTTAAGAAGTTTTTAAACTACCGATTATGTATGTTGCCCCAAATTCAAAATCGAAAAAATTAACAAAATTCCAACATTTTCAAAATGCATAATCGGTAGTTTAAGAATTTTTTAAACTACAGATTATGTATGTTTCCCCAAATTGAAAATCGAAAAAATTATCAAAATTCCAATATTTTAAAAATGCATAATCGGTAGTTTAAGAATTTTTTAAACTACCGATTATGTATGTTGCCCCAAATTGAAAATCAAAAAAATTATCAAAATTCCAACATTTTGAAAATGCATAATCGGTAGTTTAAGAATTTTTTAAACTACCGATTATGTATGTTACCCCAAATTGGATATTGACAAAATTATCAAAATTCCAACATTTTGAACATGCATAATCGGTAGGATAAGAATTTTTTAACCTACCGATTATAATATGTTGCCCCAAATTGAAAATCGAAAAAATTATCAAAATTCCAATATTTTGAAAATGCATAATCGGTAGTTTAAGAATTTTTTAAACTACCGATTATAGTGCAAAATGTGTTCAGGAACAAGCAGTTCCTGGGGTAAGTGTAATCGGTAGATATTTATCTACCGATTGTATAACACTAACATAATCGGTAGATTGTTATCTATCGATTGTTGATGAACATACTTAATCGGTAGGTGATGCAAACCACTTATCTACGAATTATAATATAAAATTTCAACAAAATAACTTGTTAAAAATAAATCTTTTGCAAATCAATTGATAACTCACAAAAAGAACATAAAATCCTTTCAAGTGTTAGAAAATTAAACACCAGTAATGTTAAACACCAGAGACATATCCATAAAGTAAACAACCACAATCTAATTTTTAGGCATTTTGGTTTTGGTACGAGGACGACGAGCACCAGGGGCTAAAAGTCTTTCAGCATCAGAGGCATTGGCTTCACCCTCAGGTACATTTTCTTCAGCATCAGCATTCGATAAACCGCGAGATCTTTTGATGTGCTTTGCTGCTAGCCTCTTAGGCTTATTCGCAGATTTCTCCCCAAACTTGCTAGCATAGGCTTCATTATCATTGTTGTCAATGAGGTCTTTATGCTCTATCATCATCTTCTCAATTGATGAAGGCACTCCCGCATTTATGCACCCAACTATCTTCTTTGAGAAAAATGCAAGCCTTTTTTTTTTCTGTTTTTAGGCAATAACAATCAAACGATTATTATCTAAAATATTGAGTCATAATACTAAAATCAAAAAGAAATAACATTATGTACCATCCTTTCATAAACAAAGGGTTTGTCTTTGATGATGCAAGTATATTCGGACACCCTGGTGGTCTTTCTTTTATCTTCACGGATCACATGAAGATGAGAATGCTGCCGGTACCATACCATATAGTGTGGATCTACTTCATCACCTCGGTTGACAGGTCTCCCCTCGTTGATCATAGATTGTATCCCGTTATTCCAATCTTCAACGGATGGGCTATCAGAGTAAACTACTATGATAGAGTCCTTACCACAAGTAGATTTCTCGACGTCCAAAAGGAACCTGCCCCGCATGTGACTCCAAGGTTCTTATTGGACATAAACGAGTTGATGCATCACCCTTGTGGCATTGTACGTGACATATCCAGTGGGATGCCATAAAGGGTCCATAGTAAAATGACAACTCATACCTTCCCGCTATATGACTACTAGCTCGTTCTTCCCTGTATGGATCAACGCATACATCTTTGGACGCCATCGATTCTAATTTACTCCTCAAAGAAATCAACTCCTACTCCTTAGACCTTGAATGGTTGTTGTCAAAGATGTATTTTGTTCCTCCGGGTATTCCTTTCTCCCATGCCGGATTCTCTTTGGCCAACTCAAGGGACGGGAAGTGGTCATAGATCCATATCTAGTGTACATATCAAACCAAGTAGGAGAAAATTGATTCTTAAAAGAGGAAAAAATAAATAACAATCAAACAATCAATAGAGTTACCAAAATACTTGTAGTAGGCTCACGTTCACGGAAACTTGGCTAGTTAATTCCCTCGATGCCTTTCTCAACTTTTCATCAAGAACGCATGACATGCAGTGCCCCACGAATAGTCACGAATTTTGTTGAGAGGATGCAAAAGTTGTAGAAGGTTGACGTCGACCCGGTTGCCACTAGCATTGGGGAAAATGACACATCCCAAAACACAGATAATATATGCAGTGGCTGCAGCATTGACCTGGTCATCGCTAAACTCTGGGTTCATTTCTTCTTTAGCCTTGGTGCCTTTGAACATTTGCATCAGTTGAACCATGCTGAACTGTCTGCTTTTGTAAGGAAAACAATGTTTGAACTCTTCTTCGGATGTGGCTCGATCCCAACCAAGGCACCTCCCAGTGTAAAAATAAAGTTGTTCACAGCTTAACTACTTCATATAATAAACTTCACCGTCGTACCATGGTCAGCGAGACTTAGAATCTGCACCACATCATCGAGGGTGATCGTCATCTCTCCCCACAGCATGTGGCGATCTCAGGATACATCCTCTCCATGAAGGCTGATATCGACACCCGGTCATGATGTAACATCGAATTCTCGGCAATCGTAGATAACCCCGAGTTCAGTATAATTTGGTTGAACCGTTGACACTAACCATCTAACGGCAAATCTTTCATCTTTGTTGGTGCAGCCTTAGGTTTTAGTAGACGAACCGCATCAGAATGGTCCTAATATACACGACGAATTAAAAAACAATTAGAATAACAGTTAACACTTCTACGAATAAAAAGACAATATGTTAAGAATGGTGTTTTATAATTATTACCTCAGTTGAGTAAATTTTTTTCTCCCAAGAGTCTTTGTACCCAAATAATAGATCTCCTCCATCTCTTGGTAACCCAGGGATTTGGCCTTCTTGATTACCTTGTATCTTCAAAGAGGCGGGGACCTTGTGTCCTCCTTTCTTCTTAACCGGCTTCTTTGTACCACTTGGTCCTCCTTCATCTTGGTATCTATCTTGTGGAGCACTTGGTTCTCCTTCTTCTAGGTTTCTACTTCTTGGAACACTTGGTTGAGTTCCTTCGGTGATAACAATTCCTCTAGCGCTCTTTTGTTTTCTTGCACTGGAAGTTACTTTCTTACCCCCTTCACGACGAGGCCCCGAAACAATTGTATCGTGGGAATGCTTAGATCACCTTTCCCTTCTTTGATACAAAAGAAAGAATATTTATTTCCAACAAGACACCGTTTAATCACTACATAATCGGTAGACAAAGTACATTAAACTCAATCGATTGTTCATAATCGGTAGTCAAAAGAACAAAGTAACTACCGATTGTGCATAATCGGTAGCTCAGGCTCTATATTATCTACCGATTATGCATAAAAAATGGAACAGAAAAGTCTAAGCTATGGACACACATACAATCGGTAGTTACATAAAAAGATTAACTACCGATTATGCCTAAATTTTGGTCCAGGAATATAATCGGTAGTTAGTGACTAAATATAACTACCGATTGTGTAGTATGTTTTGAGGAATCACTAACTTCTATAATCGGAAGTTTAAGCCTATACGAAACTACCGATTATGCCTAAATTTGGGTCCGGAAATATAATCAGTAGTTAATGACTAAATATAACTACCGATTATGTAGTATGTTTTGAGGAATTACTAACTTTCATAATCGGGAGTTTAACCTATACGAAACTACCGATTATGCCTAAATTTTGGTCCAGGAATATAATAGGTAGTTAATGACTAAATATAACTACCGATTATGGTCGACGTTCATGAGCAATGAAGAACACTTACATAATCGGTAGTTAAATACAAATACGAAACTACCGATTATGACAAATAACCTAAAAACTTAGATATTCTATTGACGATTTCATTCGATTGAATCAAAATAAACACAAATAGTGGTAAACTCTTACCTTATTGGAGCCATTATAAAGTTCTGGAGAGGCTGATTTTCGGAATCAGTCTCTGTTTTTAAATCATCATCTTCGTGTTCTTCACTATGTTCTTCAACGATCTCTCTATTTCTTACTCTCTCGGCGAAATTCGGCCAGTTAATATTAGCAGGTTGACGGGTTGTTTTCTTTTTTCTTGCTATTTTTAGATTGTAATTACGACGATGAATTGGTTTACGATTATACGATGAATTTTTTTACGATTAATCGGTTTACGATGAATTGGATTGTGCCACAATCGGTAGTTTGAAAACAAGAGAAGAAGAAGAAAAAACAGTGAAAATCGGTTGGAATAGAAATGATAAAGGTTTATGTTTAGGTTTTTAAAATTTTATTTGTGAAAGGATTAATGGTAATTTTTTGATTACTGAGAGGGTATTTAAGTATTTTTACATGCCCTTAGGTTACCCCATAGCCACATCTATTGGATGAGTTTAAAATGGTCGTCCATTGATTTTGAGTAGCCCTCAAAAACGCCAGGTTAATTTAGCATTTTAAGATCCAACCAAATCCCTTGTATGTAAACCACGCAACTGATAGGTGGTTTTATTTGAAGAGAAAGAACTTTTAGCTACGAAGAAAATAATTTTTAGATTTAATAATATAAATAAATCGAGTGAGAATAAGGATTGAAACTATCAATGAAGTGGAAGAAGAATTCGAAATTTTAAATATATAACTTTATTTTCTTAACTTATTGTGATCTTAATTTATTTTATTCGTAAAATTTTCGGGACAGATATCTTTAATGGAATGGTGACTACGGAAAGGTAAAAGTTCTCATTTTAAAGGTTGAACAGATTCAACACCTGTTTGTTAGAAGTTGCTTCACCACCTACATCACTGTAAAAATATAGATAGAATAGTTTTAATTAGTTTTAGTCATATGTACTTTATTTTCAGTTAAATGTGTGTTTAATTAAAATTAAATGAAATTTAACTGATTTAATTTGACCTTTTTATCTTAAATAGTTTTCATCGATTAGAAATAAAATTATATGGAAGGAAATAACATTAAAATAACATACATAAAAAATTGTCGATCTTTATTATGGTTCTAATTATCTAAGAACTCAGGCTAACTGTCAGTGTCTAATAAGTGTGTGAGACCTTCTTGAGTTGAAGTACCAGGTTCATCTCCATAACCTTGAGAAGTAAGAATATCAGGTGTCGTGGTGGTTGCACAAAATGAAATCCTTGAGGTGGTGATGCATTCCATGTTCGAAATTCTTGTTGGGGTTACGGGATAAATAGTTGGTGTTGTGGTATTTGAGTCTTTTTCACAATTTCTTAGGAAGACTAATTGTGACTTCTACTAGCAGAGTTAGGGATTGGACTCATTTGGGATAACAAGGTATCAGCTTTCCATTTATTTTTGAATTCCAAGTGGGTAGCCTACATTCGTTATGTTAGGTACCACAAAATTGTTACAACAGTCCTTCTATTGTTCTTTAGTAGCATGCAAGCCACAATTTGGATCTGGCCGGTCAAAACCTTGTGAAGTGTTTAGAATTCAAATAGGATCCTCTTTTAAAGTTATACTCTGTAACTCCCGAGGAATTTGTGTCATAGATGATGATGAAGAACCCTCATCTATGGCTCTATACTTAACATAGTTTGGAAAATCTGTAAGAGGCTGGGTTGGAATAATACCTGGAGCAAGACCCATCCTACCTAATGCTGGTTGATTCATTATAAAGTGGTATTTTGGCTCCAAAGCTATTACCAGCTTCGCAATTGAGTTGAAGCATCTTAGGTACTAAATCTTTTGACCCAATGGGTTGAACATTATGTTCATAGTTCTCTCATTTTTGTCTATTCTCTAACAATTGTAAGTAATCTTTTATGATAATCTGGCTTTATACTAGAGGGTTTATGGCTTTCACTCTTGTGTTCTTTTATCGTAGTACAAGTTGTTAGAGCATCGCTCGGTTGAACCTACAAGCAATATATGTTAAGCTTGTCGTCAATGTTAGATGACCAAAACTATTACTTGATTTATTGTCTACTAAAGTCGGTATTAGACTAGGATTAGATTTAGGTAGTTGAGTATAAGAAATCACTGAATTCCCTTGAAGACCGAAGAACAACGAAAACATCTAAAAGAACTTCATTAACAAAGGTATGTGAAGACTGGTTATCCTATTTACTCATTATTTCTACCATTCGATCTTCTGATAAATATCGTATGGCTTTAATAAATATGATGAATGGAAACGAAGAAGTTTCGGTTTCAAGATTACTTGGCTAATCTCAAAACACGAACTCAAGAATTGGATGTTGATAGGACTTATCTCTTTTGAGGTTGAGGAAAATCCTTATTTCTCAACAAACTATGTTTGTAAAAGAAGATTCTAAAACATCAAGTTGCATCCTTGTTCATGAACTGATTTTCTAGTTCGACGGTGTAATAACACTGAACTCCAAAGTGCATAAGAAGTTCACGAACTAATTTTTCTAGTTCACAAACTATGAAATTTCATGATGTTCCAGGAACTTTTGGAATTTGCTCTTATGTCCACGAACTGAAATTTTAGTTCGCGAACTATGCACTTGTAGCTATGTTTTTATATAATTTCAATGTGGTTTCTGTACACTTTAAATAACTCATCACGCAAACTGATTTTTCAATTCGTGAATTGGATTGTTTTGGGGTGTTACTGAACTCCAATATAGCTTGATGGTTCACAACCTTATTTGGTCGATTGTGAGATAAATTTTGTGCATGGGTCTTTAATCGACAAATACACAGGTGCACATTCTTCTTTGTAACTAAGGAAAACTTCTCACTACTTATATGGTCTCCACTCTAAGGATATTAAGAAGTTAAGTTTTCTAGGGATCAAAGTAATACGTAAACATAGAAACTATCTCACGAACTTTCTTTTTCCACAAGAAAACAATTACTTGGTATCAAAGTAATTCTTAAATATTTAAACAGTTCACGAATTTAAGTTGTCCCAAGAAAATAATTGCTTGAACTTTAAGCAATCTAGCCTAATTTATCATTATAAATACAGGGCTCTCTGCAACCTAGAATCTTAATCTCGACATGTTATTCCATAGCTGCATCTAGATTCACCCTCTTGAGACATAGGTTTCCTTATGAGATCGTATTAAGTTACGACTTTCAAAATCTTTAATGAGAGATTCGTGAATCCCTGTTAGAATACCTTTTACTTGATAGTTCTTGATATCTGGAATCTTATCTTGATCATCGTAGTTCTTACTATTCTAAGGTCCATCTCTTCTGATATACGACCATTCAATAATTACTGATTAGGGCATAATATTGATAGAAATTATGAAATGCTCTTCATCTCAGAGAATTTGGAATTCCACAAGACTTATATCTGAATCCGTTTTAGATTGATCTTGTGAGGTAGAATCGATTAGGCATCTCTATAACCTTTTGAAAAAAGTAAGCTATCATAAATGTTGAGGTTGTCTTGATATCTTTTCTTTTTAGTAAGATCCCTCATAAGCAAACAAATTTCCATTACCTTGATTGAAACATATTTAAGGGAAATTATCAATAGGCTACCTGTTAGAAATAGGTTAGTTAAAGTCTTCACATTGATGAAACTACCCATAGGTCTGTAAAGGACGTCAGCTAGAGGAATTAAGTATGGAGGGTCTTGCGAGATCCAAGAGACTTAAGGAGAACGACTACAGATGAATTGCTCGGAGGGTTGATTCAGTCTCAACTACATTCCAGTTTGAACTCTGATAGTACGCTAGTGTTTGTAACGGCTCAATACAGTGTGGCGTTCAAACTGTATGAGGTCCCGAGATTTTATTGTTACATTGCAGGCTTACTCATTAACAAAAAAAAATTACGTCTTGTCTTATTTCTTTTCTGCATTATATTTTTTATTTGTCTAATTGAAATATCACAAGTTGTACGTTAATCAACCTAAATAGTTTTAGCTCAAATGTATAGATCCTACAAGGCTTGTTCTTGTCGAATTCGTATCTTGAAAAATAGATTACAAAACTTCGTTTTGTTAGAATTAGGATCTTGTATAATTCGGTTGCATACTAGGTTGACCTTGATATACAATCAAGAACAAAAATCTATTATTAGGGATCTATATATATTGATTGTATAAGGATTTGTCCATATAGGTTCAGGAACAAAAAAAATTGATGGTACACTAGGTACCCTATCCTTTTCACCAATGACATGCAACGAATCACACTCTAACCAAAATGCGAGTCATATCTCTATCTAGATCTAGCTAGCCTAAAAGAAAACATACCACCGTAAAAATCAGTAGAAATTTCCCACTACAAAACTATTAATATTACGTATTACCACTCCACAACTCATTGACCCGGGATTACCCCGAGAACTATCATCTGCATTCAGTTTAAAACAACCATACAAATAAGGGCACCAACTAACTCAATGATCTTGAGAGCTTTAGTTGGAATTCCAGTAATCTTGAAAATTTTGAGAATGTAGAGATCTGCTAACATGTTGTACATATTTCCTTTACTTAGTCTTCCTGATTCGCTAATAAGGGTCTTGAGCTTCGTTTCCGCTTGCTGAAGGGGAATCACCTCATGTTGATAACGAAGTTGAGTACTTATAGCCACACACAATTGACAACAGTAACGAAAGGAGTTTTTTAGTTTTCAAACTACAATTGCAATTACGAGCAATCTTAAAAATGTCTCGGACATTAGTCCCAGTAAGATGAACATTGATAACAGTACTGCCAACCTAGTTACGAAGAGAATTAGAATACGAGAATACAAAAAACAAGTTTTATTGACACTCGTAGCATAAATACATCGCGTAGAGATTACAACAAAACGCGGAGCAAACTCCCGAAAATAAAACATTTTTATCTGTTGCCACCATGTTATGAAGTAGTTTCCAAACTATACATACGCGTTTAATGAGTCTTGAATGCCCAAAGGTCACAGAAATCCTTTTCAACTAGTCTTATAGGCCAACAGTATTGAAAAACATCTTTCATAAAATAAACATCTTCAAAACTACTATACGACCAAACCATCCTATCCACCGTATGAACAATAAATGGAACTTCATTAATAAATTAATGCATTATACCACCCAGCTCTGGTATGTAGCCAGGTACGTACCATTTACCGTTCACAGTGAAATCCGTAACTTTGTTATATATTAGTTGTTTCAGCCAAAATTTTTATGGGTAAAAAACAACCAAAAAATCACAGTAAAAGATCCATAAAAATGAGATAAGATAGCACAAGAGATTTAACGTGGTTCGGCCATTTTTAGCCTACGTCCACGGGTAATGAAGTTGGAATTTCCATTAATCTCCATGTTACAGTTGAAAATGAAGAAGAGGAAGCCTCTATCGGGCCTTCC
>JAJJMC010003936.1:3894107-3919867 GCA_023531435.1 Papaver californicum
ACCCCAAGAAATGATGACATAAGGATCGAACCATGACGTCTCCCCAAAAAATGATGACATAAGGATCGAACCATGACGTTACCCCAAAAAATAATGACATCACTTCATGGGAGACTTATTTTATCCCTAACATTGGTAATATCCAGATTCAAGTAATCACCAACCGTAGCACCCAAAGGCCTAAACCAATTATCTGATCAAAAATCAATTGACAAATCATTTCCCCTCCACCAACCAAAAAGTATTCTCCTTTATACTTTCTTATTAACCAAGAATTCCCGGCCAAGCAAAAGATTTTTTTATAAGAGCAACCCGTTAAGAATCTAACTTTTATAAAAATGGACCCATCTGATTTTCCATCCATAATTTATCAAGTGGTTTTCATCAGAGTAACATGATTTAGACTCCCCAAAGATTTAATATTTAGTTCACCTTCAACAACAGTTAAGGAAAGTTTGTCCCAACCAATCGTAGTATGTTTGAAAAATTAATATCACTATACCAAATAAAAAATTTTATTATGAATGCGGTTTTCTGGCACTTTATACACATAAAAAATTATACACATAACAATTACACAATGAAAAGCTAAATATTATATAATTGACTAATTACACTCTCTCTGCCCATCATAAAAAGAGATGTGCCCTTTCAGATAACGAATTTTATTTTTATTTTGTCCAGTATCGATTGGATAAACCTTTTTTGGGGTTTACCCTAGGAAATAGAAACACCCAAGCATCGAAAAGTAAAGACCCCGTGGGGACGTTATACGAAGCAGAAATAAGAGCATCCCCAAAAGATATGTGCTTGTTGCAAATAATGTAGACTTGGAGGTGTTAATTCTTTGACCAGGACAAGCTCCATATTCCATCCTTATTTAAAACAATTATATGACCCATCATAATTAATAAGTAGGTAAGATATAAATACTAGTTAGCGATTCGTCAAAAAAAAACGGATCAATAAAAAGTGTGTACAAATCAGTTATGTAAAATATAAATTTGGTCAAATACCTGGTCCAGTGTAGTTAATATCGATCGTACCGGTAGATAATATCGTAATTTATCGTGTACCGGTCTATAATTTAAACGATATTCAAAATATCGACGATACATAAATATTCTGATTGTATCGGCCGTATCGGTCGATAACATAAATAAGGATATAAATGTATTTATTAATAATATTCTTTTTATAGTTTTATTTTAAATTTCTTCCTATACAAATTCTATGTTTGGGGATGTTAGGTTATCAAGTGAAACTAGTTTGATTGATATTTATACATTATAAATGCCTTTCATTAAAGTTTTGAGCAACACAATGCACATTTACCTATAAATTATAAAATTACAAAATCAATTGCGTATCGCAGATAAAATCCGATATAATTATTTATCTAGGTATATCACACCTCGTCGACATGAGACCGATGTGCGATATTAACTACTTTGATCTGTTAAAATATGCGGGATTAGAAGAAAAACATGCGGAAATGCATGTTTAACGTATTTTTCCTATACTGATTCAGCATATAAATATATAGATTTAAATCCTATTTTTACTATTGATGAACACTTGAGTAAGCATGATTTTAACGATAATTGATTTCACCAACAACCTTCTTGATCATAGCTAATTTCATTAACATCGTCACTCTGTTTTTATAGTGCATCTTGATTGTAATAGAGTACAAAATGATGATTGGTATCTTCTAATTAATTATAATGTATTGAATTTAATTCGTGAATATTTTCTGAATTCAGAAAATCACAAATAAATCATCTGGTCTGAAAAAACTAATTATAATTTTATAGATTGTAAATGGAGAACCGGGAATGTTTCTTTTTTTTTGACAAAAAGAGTTCTTGAATAGTCGCGACTGATTCGACAAAAATACATGAACTTTAATAATTAGGATATAAGCTAATCACAATGGTTAGAATTAAGGATGGTGATATTCCACCGAAGGTTTAATTCATTCTCGAATTAGATAGACATTTTCCCGACCCATCAAAAGCCATGGGGACAAACTAATCAAGAGTATGTTATTTATAAACACCTAAAAAATGTTTGTGACTTTAAGGGTGTCCACAGTCATGGGACCAAACCCAAAGATCAAAAAGTAAATTTTTTACTCTTTAATCCGGCCCAAACACAACGGGTTCACCACTAAAAATGATCGGTTGTCTAGGATAACGCTTGTTGTTGGGCGTACGTCTGGGTATACATTTGTTAAGACGGGCGGTTGTCTAGTATAACGCTTGCGTGAGGCGGACATTTGGTCGAACGCTTGATGTGAGGCGGTAACGGAGATTACGCCTTATGATAGACGGACTCCTAGATGCACGCCCCAGAGATAGGCGCTTTACTAGACAAACGTCTGATGGAGCGGTTCCCTAACATTACGCCTGATCAATTGTGTACACGTGCGAAAGAAGTGTGTGCGGAAAAATACGGGCGGTTCCTCAGCATCGCGCCTACAAATCCAAGCGGGCTATTAACACACCGCCCCATCAAGCGGACTTCTTTTTCTCCTCTTAGCAGCAGCATTTTCTCCTGAACCCTCTTCACTGACGAACCCCCAATCCACCGCCTACGTTTGAACCTTTCCCTCCAAATCAAGGCTCCAATTCAAGTTCAATCTTTTTACAAACACCCAAAAACTAGGCAAATTTGATACAAGTGGTATTATAGCAATCAAGGTAATAAAATTAAATTTTTGTAAATTAAATTTGTTTTGTAAATTAGGTTTAGATTATGTTTTATTATTATGTTTTGTAAATTAAATTTGTTTATATATGTTGTATGATTAAACATGTGATTATGAAATAGAGATGTTAGGTTTTAGAAATTGTATCTTTGGAATTGGGATACTTTTTAGGGTTTATGGATGTTGTAAGGTATAAAAAATTGATGATAATTTGTTGAGTTGAAGTTAGAATTGATTATGTTGTTGGTTAATTTGAGTTGGATTGTGGTTAATTTTATGATGAATTTACTTGATTGTCTTTCAAATTTGGGAATTAGGAATGTTTATGTTTTATAAAGAATGTTTATGGAATTATATAATTGGGGAATTTTGATGATTTTTGGTACAATTGATGATTTGATTAGTAGTGGAGTATTTTGTGAATCATGAATTTTGTAATGTGGTTGGTTTTTGTACATTGGTACATCTGATTATCTAATTAGATAATTACTTTTGTAATTATGAAATTATTTTTTTTCCTTGATTTATTGATTAATGTAGATTTTTATATTTGTGCATTGTGAGGATTACTCTTGATTTTCAAACTTGTATGTACTGTTTGCCCAGATGTCGAGTAGTGTGACGTCGAGATTCGTTGGTCGAAGAAAGAGGAACAAGAAAGCTAAAATTGTTGAGGATTCAGATGAAGACCCTATTACTGAAGAAAGAGTTGAGGTTCCCGGGTTGGATAACTATAATGTTGTGTAAAATACTTAGGGTCACGCCTCCACCAATATTACATATTCAACCGATACCAAATTCAAGTATTTACATCGTGGTTTCCTCAAATCGGTCATTCATACCTATGCATGTATTATTAAACACAACCCTAGGGTAAAATATATTATTGAAAAGGGAGGATGTGGCCGTTTACTTACCATGGATGTAGTAGATTCATCACATGCATTGATTGACTATATTGTTGAGCGTTTTTGGGATACCACGAACACTTTTCACTCCTCTTTTGGTGAGATTGGGTTCACACCCCTTGATTGGGTAATGTTGACAGGACTAAGTATTGGTATTGGTAGTGCTATTCCGTATGACTCGGGGAAGTACCAATTTGAATATGTCCGGGGGTATATTTTCTGAAATTAAAGATAGTGAGGTTTGTAAAAGAGAACATATACCCAACCAGTGGGTTTCAGATGCAATTATGGTTGCATTTTTGAGCACTTATTTTGATCCACAAACGTTGGTTGCAGCAAACGATAATAGCATACTTGCTGATAGAGAGCCTTTATATGTATGTTTTGGGTCAATTTTTCTTTTCAAATACAAAAACCTATATTGATGCTGGATGGTTAGCTACTTTTGAGGATCTAAATGCAGTTGCTAATTATGACTGGGGTAGTGCTGCATTTGTGAAATTGTATTCCGGTCTTGCCGCATCTGGCAGGGGACAAAGGTCATTAGCCGGACCCTTCCAAATATTAGAGGTAAATTTCTTAGTCTTATTTATAATTCTTTTAAATTTTTATTTCTTGCTAACTTATTTATTCCGTTGGTTGTCTTCACATTCTAGTTTTGGGGGTACGAATATCTGGGCATATGTCGACCAAAGAACCCAACGAGTGAAAGTGAATCAACGTGGCCTAGATGTTCTCGTTGGAAGGGTACACGAAGGAAGAGTATTGATATTGTTCGTTCAAGGACTTCTCTTAATCAGTTGTTTGTAGACGATGTGACCTGGCAACCGTGGGAATCCGCGCTTTTAATCCTGGAAAGTGATATTGGACGGAAAGAAATAGAGTTCTCATAGAAAAGGGTTATATTCTCTTGGCTAGGCACTGTGAGTTTATAATTTATTTCCATAGGATTGTTTTTTATTTTCTTTGAATTTCGGTTCATTGATTGGTTTATTTTTTGATAGTAATTTTCTTTTCACAGAATAACATGTATCTCGGAGAACGGTGTTGGAGACAATACCATCAAACATGGGGCGTTCCAAGCAACCCTCCTACTCGTCTTACCAACTTGAACAACGACGAAGTTGAGGAGATGAGGGAAAACGATTTTGTCCCTGCAAGTCAATTAGAGCGTGCTGTTTCGTTTGATCCTTATATGGAGTATTGGCGAAATGTAACTAAACTGCAGAAATATGTCACCGAAGTCGTTTGGGAGGTTGAAACATATGATTATGCTGGTGACCGTATTAAACACAACACCCAACATCCTCGTGAACATGTACCTATTCCGCCTCAACAACAATTGTCATACGTAAGTATACAGCAAACCACTGTAAAAAAAATAGTATATAATAATGGTTGAGAATTTTATTTTATTTTTTTCATAAAAGGTCGAAGCTTATGGTTTGGTTCAAGAATATGCTGATTTTACGTAAGAGTTTCGTAACTATACGTTAAATGAAACAAAGAAGAGGATGGATTTTTTCATCGCCAAAGATGAAGAAATACGGGGTCTACAAAATCAAAACAACATGTTGGAGTCACAGCTTTCCATTTTCGTCAACAACAACCACCCATTGGGTTTGACATGTTCTCTCAAACTATGCCACCACCTGATATGGAATACAATGGGCCAGGGATCATCATCAATAATGCAATCAAGTAACTATAATTCCATATCATCTTTGCCTCCATTTATGCCCCCCGCCCTCAGCTCCGGGAATCAAGATACTGAAGAGTAGTAATTCATTTGCATTGAATTGACAGTTGAACAAATAATTTTTTCTTTTGTCAGATTTGAATTGTCATTTCAAAAAACTTTTCTTACATTATCGTTGTCTTTTACCTGCTTTGTGTTATCATCTCCAAAGACATTAATAATCTTTTCTTTTTCCTTTATATCTGTTTTTTATTGTCAATTCAAAACGAAATTTATTTTTTTCCTTTGTCATTTTGCCCATTTGGTATTGTCTTGTCAACCGACACTTCTTATCTCTGATGCATCTGTTTACCCCACTTGCCTGAACTCTGTTTTTGCATTAAAATACCAAGCATGTTTGGTCATATTAAAACTCAAAGACTTATCTTAATTTGCCTATAAATTGAACACTCGATTCTCCAAGTATACAAACCAAAACTACAAACATCAATAAGCAAATGGCATGATGATGATAATAATAGTTTGTACTCATCATATAAAGGTTTACTTGCATTGAGCCAAAATAACCAAGCAGTCACTGCGGGATTCATCGTTTCAAGTATGAACTGGCTACGTACTCGTATCCAAATACCAAGAGAACGTGATGCCGGTACAAAACTTCTATGGAAAGATTACTTTTGCAGAAACCCAACGTTTCCTCCTAATGTATTTCGTAGAAGATTTAGAATGCGACGAGAATTATTCAACCGTATATTGGGAGATTTCGTAGCTGTAAATAATTATTTTGTTCAAAAAAAAGATGCTTGTGGTGTTCTTGGATTAACCCCTCAGCAAAAAGTTACTGCAGCAATACGAATGTTAGCTTATGGATGTGCGATTGATGCAATAAATGAGTATTTACGGATCGGAGAAACCACAGTTTTTGAAGCAACTCGTAGGTTTTGTAAGACGATAGTGCATTTGTATGAGAAAGAATATTTGCGCACACCAACTGAGCGTGATTTTGAACTTCTTCTTAATGAGAAAAAGGAAAGGGGATTTCCGGGGATGCTGGGTAGTGTAGATTGCATGCACTAGAAAGGTAGTGAAAGTATTGTCCTGGAGGAAGTGGTGTCATATGATTTCTGGTTTTGGCATGTATTTTTTGGTATGCCTGGTTCTAACAATGATATAAATGTTATGAACCGCTCTTATATTTTCAAAAAGCTTATCAACGGGAAAAAAGCACCGCCTGTGAACTTTGTTGTCAACGGACATCAGTACGATATGGGGTATTATCTTGGTGATGTAATATACCCAGAGATTGTTACTATCGTGATGTCGATTAAACATCCAGATTCCCAGAAGAAACAAAAAATTTCTGCAATGCAAGAGGGTTGCCGAAAAGATGTAGAACGATGCTTCGGGGTACTACAAAATCAATTTGCAATCATCAAGCAACCAGCACGAATGTTGAATCCTGACGTACTAGCATATATAATGAAAACTGTAATCACTCTACATAATATGATAGTGGAGGATGAGAGTTTAACCGGTGATTGGCCGCATGAATATGATCAACGCAGCCACCATGCACCGATAAATATTTCTAGACTCAACATTGTTGAACTTTAGAGAATAAGAGTGGACCAACGCCGACGTGCAGTACACAACAAAGATACTCATATTCGTTTGGGAAATGACTTGATCGAACACTTATGCTCATGTATTATCAATATATTTTATTAGATGGCTAAAGTGCCCAATTTGATTAGTCTTAAAATGTGATTAGATTAGTTAATTGCTTTTGTAAAACAGTTGAACGTAAAATCATTTCATTGAATCGAAAAGGAATACATCGCGTAATATTAAAGGAAATGAAATACAATAAATCATTAGATTACAATTAAAAACTTAAGCAAACCTATAATCAAACCTTCAACGGGTCGTATGACGCCCTGGACGACGTTCTTCACATCTTCGGAGAATAATCAACACAAAAGGGTTGTATTCTTCCATCACCCTTAAGATCTCGAAATGAGGTTGGTACCTGAAATCTGAACCTTTCCATCTTCTCCATTCCTCCAGAATTATGGCAACAACTTCATCATCAGTTCTGTTCATAACTCTTCTTTCATTCACCTTAGCGGTTAAAGTAGAAAATTGGATTACTGCCCTACCTATTTCCTGAAATCGACAAAAAAGACCTGCTCTGTTCCGGTTATTGGGGTTACCGGTTTCATTACAAAAGTTAGCATGTATATGTTCTAACCATTCCATGCTCATTGAACCATTCATCCGACGTTCATGACCCCTTGTTGGATAATGTAATATTATGTTTCGACATAGGGATAAATCTTCCTCTATGGTAGAATTCTCTGCATAAAGGCTAAAAATTTTGTAAGCCATAATTATGAAAATGAGAGATTATAAATCTTCTATGAAATGTGAAAGTTGTGGATTTGAAATGGGAATAAGAGGTATAAATTCATTTATAGGTATATCAAAATACAAATTATAGTCGTTGATCAACGGTAATAAATCAGAACGGTAACAAATCATAACGGTAACAAATCAGCCAGGTGTACCCATAGACGCACGCCTAGAACCAGGCGGAGCATCACACGCACACTCTCAGTAGGGCGGAGCCTTAGCATTATGCAAGGACCAAGAGGATTTCTAACATTATGCTTCAATGGGACAGTGATTTGGTTACCGCCTGTTAGGGGGCGTGATCCTAGACGCACGCTTCATCAGGCGTAATCTTGGGTGAACGCTTCATCAGGCGGAGATTTTGTTAATGTCCGTGTTTTCAAGCGTTACGTTAGAGGAACGCCTTCCATCAGACGGTTCACTACACGCCCACCTAGAATCAGACGGTTTCCTACATGGCCGCTCGACTATAACTCGTTTGGTCCGGTTTTAAGACCATTATTGGTCCTGAACAGTAGAAACTGACCAAGAATCAAACTTGATCGTCCAATTGTGGTATGTTTTTGATGGACCAACGACCATAAGCGTATTTGGTCCGTCTTATACTCTAACGACTGTGGACGCTCTAAGTACCAACTATAATTCTATTCATGGGAATCATTGACTTTACAATGAAATGAAGAAACTATAATTTCCTTCTAAGAAACATTATTTGTTGACAATAATGATGTTTATCAAAATGTTAAACAATACTGTACTATTTAATTGGTTTTCCTACAATTAGTTTTAATTTCGCCGTTACTACCTGTTAGAGGGCTAAGATTACCCATCTTTACTGTTAGGAATTAAAAGGAGGACGACACGTGTAATACGATTAACGAAGGAGTTAGTGATACTAAGAAGAATGAGAAGCATACAATCAAAGCGTATCAAAGGATCGAAAAAGGACAAATGTGAAAGACTGAGTAAATCCATGCATGTTTGACACATAAGATCGGGAAAGTAATATCACACTGATCGAAACAGATAGCATTAAATGCTTATTGAACGGGAAAGTAGGAGTAATGATGAATGAGGAACGGGAAAGTAGGAGTAATGATGAATAAGGAACGGGAAAGTAAGAGTAATAATGAACGTGGAGCGAGAAAGTAAGACAATAATTACTTTTACCACATGTTTGACACATATGAAAGGGACAAAGTTGATTCTCAAAGAACGAAGAGTACGTGTTAATCATACAAGGTAACGGACCAAAAAGCAAAAACCATGACCTGTCAACCGTATAATCATCACGATCCAAAGATAATAAGGAGAACGAAAGAGGGTATCGGGACAAGAGGGACCCATTAGATAATCTATAAATAGAAGAGAGCATTCAACAGAGAAGAGGTGGGAAAATTAAGAGAAAAATAGGCTAAGGAAGAGTAATCGAAGAAGAAGAAAAAATATCATTAGGTATGTATTCATTGTGTAATATACAATTTAAAAGTTCCATAATCATGATTCATCTTGGGTACTTAAAAAGATTACGATTTTGAAACTGTAATTTGATCATATATTTGATTTGTAAATAAATGGTTAATTGAAACCATTCTGATTAATTGATTTTAAAGAGGTTTCTGTGTATCAAAATGTTAGTTAAAATCTTTCTATTTACTGTTTTTCATCAAATCATTGGTTGTTGATGTCAATAAGAATTTTGATATAAACATTTATCATGGCAACAGCAAAATCAATTATGAATCTAGGGTTGTTATTGCTGTACGCTGTGACTTGAGCATCTGTTGAGCCCCCGTTGAAGAGTTCTTGATGTGAATGAAGAAGTCCTTTCTTACTAACCAAATTCTTATAGCAAGTGTTATCGAATAGTATCGGGGTTGAATCGAGAGGAGCCAGGTTGCTACTTCCTGATGTTGGACAAATACCCTTCAAGGAGTTTGCAAATGCTGTGTCTATGTTGGTTTCGGTGTGGATTCGGCTTCGAAAACTTGCACATTGAGCCTGACCAATAGAATGAAATCCCAGTAAAAGATAATGAAAGAAAAAGTTTAGAAAGCGGTATTTCTATAATTTACATAGAAAAATTAGTTAAATTTCATGTTAGTATCCATTTTTGCCCAATGATAAGTTTTTTATAATTTTGTACGTTTCTGTCGAATACCTATCATGAAACCATTTAACATCCACATCTATCTTTGAATGTAAACATTATTTTTTTATTATTTTAATTTTCCTCGGCAAAAATAAAAACTCGTTAAAAAAGCTTATAGGAAACGAAATACCCAACGCTTGAGTACTGGGACGGAGGCAAAGGGTTTTCGTGGGTCTATAAGTCTTATTTGATTTGCAATTTTAGTTGGAATAAGCTTAGTTTATATGTGGTTTCAGAGATTTGTGGATGTAAATTTATATCATAAAATTAAAAAAAATAATTCTGATAGGTCGAATAAGCTTATATTCAGAGTAAAATTTTTTAACCCATAATATATAGAGCAGCAACGGTAAGATGTCAGCACATGAAATATGAAAGAGAATGAACTAGGGTTCCTTTTATTTAGAAGTTTCTAGTTAACCCTAGAGAGGCAGAGTTGCTTCATATATATAGGGTTACACAAAAGATAGTCTTACACCTAGTTGACACTCTAATACTCCCCCTCAAACAGATGCTATACTGTTGGAATGCATCAGTTTGATCTTGAGGGAAGAAAGAGGAGACGCAGTGAGACCCTTCGTTAGGATGTCTGCAAGTTGAACTTCAGATGGTATGAATTCAACCACAATATCGCCAGAGGCAAGTAGTTCTCGTACGGAATGGTAATCAACTTCAATGTACTTTCTGCGTGCATGAAAGCTAGCATTCGATACAAGGAATTTTTTCCTAAGTTGTCACAGTACAGAGTAGCAGGCTTTCGTGGTGTGATACGCAGTTCCGTGAGAAGTTGAGATAACCTCAATATTTCCGAAGACAGAAGACTGACTTCCTTGTACTCCACTTCAGTGGAGGATTTTGCGACTGTTGGTTGCTTTTTCGATGACCAGCTGATGAGGAAATTGCCGAGAAAAACACAGTAACCTGATGTTGAGCGTCTGGTGTCTGGGCAACCAGCACAGTCAGAGTCCGAGTATCCACTGATACAGGTCATGTTACCTGCAGAAATAACGATGCCAGATCCAATTGAGCCCTTTAAGTAGCGAAGAATTCTCTTTACAAGCTGCAAATGTAGGTCAGAAGGAGTCTGCATGAATTGGGAAACATAGTTGATAGCAAAAGTGATGTCAGACCTGATTAGAGTGAGGTATTGGAGAGCACCAACCAAGCTTCTGAAGGAGAGTGAATCAGGTAATAGATTTCCAGTAGTACTGGAGACCCTCTTGTCAGTCGTGACTGGAGTCCGACATGGCTTGAAGTCAAGCATATGTGCACGAGTAAGTAGATCTAAGGTGTACTTCTTTTGAGTTAGAAGGATGGACCCAGTCTTAGAATGTAAGTCAGCTTCCATACCTAGGAAGTAGTGCAAATGACCCAAATCCTTCATTGCAAAAACTGAATTTAGTTGAGCCAACAAAAGTGTAATGAAGTTCTCCGAATTTCCTGCAAGTATTATGTCATCCACATATAGGATAATAACAACTATAGAAGTAGAAGATGCATGAATGAATAATGAATGATCCATGGCAGCTTTTATAAAACCAAGAGAAGAACGAAAACCACTGAATTTGTCGTACCAAGCACGTGGGGCCTGCTTGAGGCCGTATAGAGATCTCTTGAGTAAACAAACAGCAGTTGGGTTGGCAGGATTCACATAACCTTGTGGCTGCTCCATGTAGACTGTTTCCTGCAGATCTCCATTAAGGAAGGCATTCGACACATCCAGCTTCTTGATGATCCAGTTATTTGTCAGAGTTATGGCTAGCACTGTCCTGATGGTTGTTGGTTTGACAACAGGGCTAAATTTTTTATTATAATCAAGTTCATCTTGCTGAAGGTACCCTTTTGCGACTAATCGTGCTTTGTATTTATTGACACTAACATCATCTTTCAGTTTTAGGCGATACACCCATTTACAGCCAAGCACATGCATATGAGGCTCATAAGGAACCTGAACCTAAGTTCCGTTTTGTTGTAGAGCCTTATATTCAGCATCCATAGCATGAATCCACTTTTCATCTTTAATAGCAGTTTTGTATGTCTTTGGTTCAGGTGGGACTGTGGTGTACAAAGTGGTATTCATTTCATATGGAATTGAGTAGTGTGTTACAAAGTCATGCAAATATTTGGGTTTGGTGATACCATTTTTGGATCTGGTAAGCATTTGATATTGGAAATTTGGTTCTGGCAATGTTGGAATGGGAACAGGTGGTTCACTGATAGCAGCAGGAACTGACTGGTTGACAGACATTTGATCAGGTTAAGGGATTATCAACTGAACAGATGGTGTAGTAGTGGACACAGGTTTGGAGCAGTTACAGAATGAAAAAAGGAATTCATCAAATACAACATGCCTAGAGATGTAAATTTTCTGGGTGATGTTATAATAACACCTGTAGCCTTTATGATGTTGGATGTAACCTATGAAGGTGCACTGGGATGATTTGTTACTAAGTTTATCTTTTCTATAGGCTCCTAAATAAGGATAACATGCACACCCATAAATCTTGAGTAGAGAGTAATCTGGAGGCCTGGAAAATAAGACTTCAAAAGGAGAAAGAAAGTTTACAGACTTAGCTGGAGTCCTGTTGATTAGATATGTTGCTGTGAGAAAAGAATCAAACCAAAATTTCTTTGGTATGTCGATGTTTCCTTTCTGCTGCACCATTCTGTTGTGGAGTGTGTAGACATGAGGCAATGAAATTTATTCCAGAAGCGTACAAGAATTCCCTGAATCTTCCTTTTTTTAACTAAAGAGCACCATCAGACTGAAAAATTTTGATCGTTGAAGAGAGCAAATTCTCATTCATCGTTTTAAAATGATGAAAGCATGTTAAACTCTTTGTTCTGTCCTTCATTGGGTAAACCCAGTGGAATCTGCTGAAATCATCAATAAAAAGAATGTAATAACGATAATCCATAATAGATAGCTGAGGAGAAGGACCCAGATGTCACAGTGAATATGAAATAGAGGAGCATCAGCAGTAATGGAGGACAGGGAGAAAGGCAGTCTTACTCTTGCCTAGTTGACAGGGTGGACAGAGGATATATTATTTAGGAGAAGACAGAGAGATTTGGTTGGTTTGCTCAAGTTTGGTAACAATCTTCTGAGAACGGTGACCCAATCTGTGGTGCCAAACATAGAAGGGGGATGCAAAAGTGAGAGCAACATGGGTATTGGTGGAAGGTGCTAAAATAGGATATATGTTGTTTTTCTTCAAGCCTTCAGCCAGAGTTTGGTCGGTGAGAAGATCCTGGAACTCATAACCCTAAGGAGAAAAGGAAATTGCACAGTTATGTTCCTTTGTGAACTGGCCAACAGAGATCAGATTTTGCTAAATATCTGGAACGTAACAGACATTTGACAATGGAAAAGATGTTGTGGAAGTATTTAAAACGGAATCACCAATAAGGGTAATCGGAAGAAAATTACCATTACCCACCATTACTTGAGAAGATCCCTGATATTTGGATGTGTTGTTAAGAACGAAAGGATCATTAGTTAGGTGATGGGAGGCACCCGAGTTTGGTAACCATTGAGTTGCAGCCGGAAAACAAGGCATCTCAGTAAAGGACGCTGCATGAACCTGAACACAGTGATTTTCCTGTGGATGAGGTTGAGCAGGATCCTTATGAGAAGATTGACTATAACGAGATGGTATATATCGAAACTTCCACTTGATGGCAGAATGACCCACTTGCTTACAGATCTGGCAGTTCATAGAAGAGTAATCAACAAATTTGGTTTGTTGTTTATCTCGAAAAGCAGATCTATACTGTGGTGGTGCACGTTTTGTGAAATAAACTGATGGGTTTGACTGATCTAGGGTAGGAATAGTTTCTATGTGTTGACTCTTCAACCATTGTTCATGATTGATTAGATGATATTTAAGATCACCAAAAGACAGATCCGTATCCCTAGTTTGAACCGCAAGTATGAAATCATTGTATGCAGAACCTAAACCATTTAGGATGTGCATGTTGAGATCACTAGCTGAGACAGGTTAATTAATGGCTGCTAAGGAATCTGTAATGGACTTGATATCTTGTAGAAAATCACTAATAGACTTAGACTCTCGTTTCATGTTGAACAAAGTATTCCTAAGCATTGATTTTCTAGTCGAAAATTGATTTTGAAAATTTATAGACGAATAGGACCAAACAGCAGAAGCAGTAGCACAACCCAAAACATCTGTAGAGATGGTGTTGGTGAAAGTTGCATTCAAACAACTATTCACGAATCGATCCCACTTCAACTATTTCAGATATGAGGGATTCTATTTAACAACACCATCGATAGAGATTGTGGAGGGTGGAGCAACAACAGACCCATCAAGGTAACCAAAAAGGTTTGTGCTGATTAGAATAGAAGAGATCTGGGATTTCCAGACCAAATAGTTGGTTTCATCGAGTTTAATCGAAATGAAATGAGCAATATTAATGAACCGTAAGGTTGTAGTTGATTCATAATGAGGTTGAGGATCATTTGGTGGATCCATTGATTGAATAGTTGAAGAAGAAAAGTTAAGTAGAGAGAAAGAGACTCAAAGAGGCGGCAGCGGAAGCAGAGAAGAAGAAGAGGTTTCTGTTGAAGAAGAAGATGAAGAGAAACTAAAACAAAAAACCCTAAGAATTGAACGCGGCGGCTGATACCATGAAAGAAAATGAAATAGGGTTCCATTTATTTAGAAGTTTCTAGTTAACCCTAGAGAGGCAGAGTTGCTTCATATATATAGGGTTAAACAAAAGATAGTCTTACACCTAGTTGACACTCTAATAAAACAGTTTTAGGGCAGAGTGCCTCAACTTGAGATTTTATTGTGTCAATGACATCAAACCCTCTCACTGAATTTGCATTTGGCCGTGCTGTCTTCTCGCCAACGAAGCTTGATGTGTCATCCAACAGAATGGAGTATCACAACCCTATAGTGTCACAACGTATGTGCATGTTAGTTGATTAGGCAAATACTAAATAATATTCCCTCTGTTTCTTATAAATTAAACTACTTTATTAAAATTTAATAATTAAGTTTTTTTATTAAATAAGACAATTTTTAAAATTATCTTTTTAATAATTATATTTAATGTTTTCCCATGATATAAAATTTATAAATATTCATGGAATAGTTTGACAGATATGTCATTTCTAAATTTTACTATTTTATTATCCAAAAATATAATTAAAAAAATACTTACTTTTATTATTCTTACACTAAAATTTTATAAATTTGAAATATCCTGATTATTAACAAAAAAAAAAAAAGAAAAAGAAAAAAAAGAAAAAGGCTATTTGGTAGCATCTCTTTAAAATTAGCAGCTTAGCGAGATATGAACCTAGGTTTTACACTATAATTGTATTATAAAAACATATGTCATCATTGTGCCACTACTACAAGTCTACAAAACTCTACATTGAAAATTGACATTTCCGAAAGTATAAATGCCAAAGTTTGCAAATATGATGCCCTTAAAAATGGGGGGCCGAGGCCGCTCCTAACTGCTGTCTGCTTAGGTCTAAATGGCAGCCCTGAATAAATAATATTGATATATATATATATACAGAAAATGGGTTCCTAAACTTTTATCTACCGATTAGAAGTTTTAATAAACAACAATGAAGTAGGATCACTTGCATTAACAAAACAATCATGGAAATGAAGACGTAGTAGTGATGCTCCCGTTCGACGTTCCTTCGCAACTGCAGCTTGAACTGCAGTTTGGATGGTAGAGAGAACATTAGGGCAACTAGTCGCATAAGAATTGGTAGACAGCTGAGCAGATGTTGTATTAATATGCATCCCCCACAACATACACAATACTATAACATAGGGAAAGAAATAGAAACTAGAAATAGAATGGTAACCCATGATTTAAAAGACTTGAAAGATGATGAACTAGCTAGTGATGATGGATCTATATACGGTTTTAGTTCTTGGTTTAGCTCATCTCTAATTAGCTCTTATTTATAGCACTTAACTGGCCAAGGAATGTGTACCATTCTTCGTAGATAGTTCTCAAGGAATAAATTATTTTTTTGTTTCCTATGGATAACTAGTCAATTCAAGTGTATAATTTTGTTTGATTAGTTAAAAAATCTCTTTCAATAATGGGCCGGTTGGGAATTCTATATGCGTCTTCTCGGATGATCGAGTAATCGTGGAACTATTGAGTGATATGCATTGCATGGTTGAATTAGTCAATAAGATGGGTGTCATATGTCCATTTTTTCCTCCCCCATTTATTCTTTTTTTCTTATAGTTTTTTTGTTTTGTTATTTATTTTTCTATCTATGTTTTGTTTTTAGCTTTTCAATCAGCATATTGGCGATTGAATTAGTTAACGGAATCCATAAAGGGATTGATCGCACATTCTGCGTTAACTTTTTAAACTTCAATCCATGCACATGGTGTTATTAAAAGAAAAAGGTAGAAAATGGTATGCGTCAAATGCTAACCTTATCAATCTTTCCGCTAATAAGTCAGCCAAGTGGGCAAGAAAGAAATGTAATACCTTTTTGCTTAATGGTTCTCATCCTGATGTAAATATTAACGGCAAAACCAGGGGCTCGGTTACTTTTTCTGTTTTTTTGGAAATTCAACTTTATATTTGCAAAACAGAGAGAAACATAAAAGTTTACAAGAAGTTAAGAGTTCCGTTGGTTGCCCTTATTTCTGATACATGATCAGAAATATGAGATTTCCCCAACAGACGTTCTTCCTCAATAGTCAGTCTGTCGGACCTTGGTTTCTAAATATTTGGTTTATCGAAAAGTAAAGCCTGCATCAGGAAGCTAGGCATTTGATTCAATCGTTGTCTTAAGTATTCCTCCTTCCTTGCATTTGTGGCCAAAACATGAGCTACTTTGTTACTATTTTTATGCTTAAATTGAAAATCCAAAAATCTACTACCACGGGTCTTTAAAAGTTGTTTAGCTTGTAGGAAAATTGTTTGTTTTCTCCGTTGTATTGTTGATTGCTTGTTGTTTGTAAAGTCCATAATTTTCTGATAGTCTCCTGCGATCTTAAAACTTTGGAGGTGCATGTTTTGTGCCCATGTAGCAACCTCCAGTAGAGTTAAAACTTATGCCTTTTCTGGATTGGTTGCCCTGAATGTGTCGGCTCTTGCAGAGATGCCTTCTCCTACATCAGATCTCACGATTAAACCACAACCAGAATTTAAAGACGTATTTAACCAGGAAGCGTCAGCATTTATTTTGAACTGATGTAAAAAAGGTGAATCCCAATGCTGAGAGATTGAGGAAAAAGGATGTATAGTGTTTATTTGAGTTATCATCAGAAATATTCTGTGTAATCAAATTAGCATTTGTATTTAAATGGGGTGCCCAGTATTGCAGTTATCTTTGTATGATCAAGGAGGTTTGTAAACTAGTGTTGGATAGATCTTGAAAAACTCTGTTGCCTCTTTCCTTCCAGATCATCCATCACTTGGTTACTATAATCTCAATGATTTCAAACTTACTTTTTCATGTCATCCATTGGTTATAGAGATTAATAAAAGGACAATCTGTAGAGGGTGTTAGATTCATACCTTCTAAGGGTGTTAACATCCACACTGACCTGGCATAAGAGCATTTAAAAAAAAGGTGATAAATGGATTCACAAGAATAATTGCAGAAAATACATTGTGTGTCCATGTTTGGGATGAATTGTCTTAGCTTTTGTCTAACTGAAAGCGCATTATGAATGCATTTCCATATAAAGATTTTTATCCTCTGTGAGATCTTTAATCTCCAAAAGGATTTCCAGAAAATGGCCTTGTCAGCTGAGACATTGGCAGTATGGCTATGATGATTCTGCAAAATATCATACATAGATTTGACTGTAAATTTGCCATTATTAGTTTTTTAGCCATCTTAGTTTGTCTTGTTGTAGCTTTCCTAGATAATTTGTGTAAATTTTAATGCCCAGAATTAAGTCATCAATTTCTTTAGTAAAGTTATTTATAACTTTTCATGATTCCACTTCTTATTTTCTGAGTTTATCAACTCAGAAATAAGTGTTAAAAAGTTTGTTTTTGTTCCAGAGATAGAAATGAGATTTTCTTTCATACCTGAATCCACAAGTCATACCAAATCTCTATTGATTTTCCATCACCTACCTCCCAGCAGCTATGTTTGTGAATCAACGAAACACCCTGCAAAATACACTTACATACCTAAAAAACATTATTATGTTCCCTAGCATGAAAAATTGAAGTGTTATTGAAATATTTCTTTTTTAAGGTATTAGCCATTAGAGTATTTGGGTTATTGGCAATCCTCCATGCTAGTTTTTCTATCATATCCTTGTTCATTTTTTCCGCCTCTTAGAAGCCCAAACCACCCATTGTTATCAGTTGACAATAGATTCCCCAGTAAGTTAAGTTGCCGCCTTTTGAGTTGTTTCCTTTCCCCACCAAAAATTCCTCTGAATTGCATTAATTCTGAGGTTTATTTTCTATGAAGGATGAAACACCCTATCTGGTGAATTGGGAGACTATAGAGGATGGATTTCTTGAGTACTAATTTGCTAGCCTGAGCTAACAGAAGGCCGTTCCAGGCTTTTACTCTTTGTTCCATCTTTTCTATAATAGAATAAAAGGTTTTCATCTTTGATCTATCAATGAAAAGAGGTGCTCCTAGATAAGAGTCTTTTAGGTTTATTTATTTTTATTTTTAGGAGCCTAATCATCATCCTTGGGTGTCTAGAGTGAATCCTGTTACTGAAAAAGATCCCAGATTTTCTAAAGTTTATTAGTTGTCCAGAGTCCACACTAAACTATTCAATAATGCTTAGAATATTTTACAATAAACCAAGTTTGCCTTTGTTAACAAGAGGCAGTCATCAACAAAGAAAAGGTGTGATATTGGCTATTCCTTGAGATTTGTATACATTTGATTTGATTTGATTGTTCTTTAGTAATTAACAACCTGGAGAACACTTCCATACAGATAAGGAACAGGTAGGGGGATAAAGGATCCCCTTTCCTAAGTCCTCCTGAAGGTGTAAAAAATTGCCCAGGGCTGCCATTAAGTAAGACTGTAGATGGATGTCGTATAAATACATTGATATATTAATTTACACCAAGAGTTGCAGAAACCAAAAGCCTTAAGGGTTTGTATTAGGAAGTCCCAATTTACCTTGTAAAATTCTTTTAACATATCTATTTTGATTCTGAGGCCTCCATTTTTTGTTTTCATCCTTTTAAGTGTATGGACTAACTCATGAGCCATCAGTTTGTTATCTATTATTTTTCTTGAAGACAGAAAAGCAGATTGAAAAGGAGACATAATTCTTTCTAGATGAATTGTTAGTTTGTTTGCCAGGATTTTAGAGAGGATTTTGTAAGGAGTATTGTTGATCCCAATTAGCCTGGAATCATTTAGTGTTTTTAGATTTTTGATCTTAGGAATTAAGAACAAAAAAGTTTCGTTTAATCTTGGGTCGAGGGTGTAAGTTTGAAAAAATTGTTGAATCATATCTACTATCTGAGGTCCAACTAATTCCCAGTTATACTTAAAAAAACTTATTGGAAATCCATCTAAACCTGGAGACTTATTAGGCTTCAGGTTTTTTACCACATCTCATATCTCCTCAGCAGAAGGGATAGTTATTAGGTCTGAGTTATCCTGGTCAGATATAATTATATGTGATGAACTCATCAGTTCTTGATCCTGAACATTAGGGATAGCAGAAAAGAGAGAATTCATATGTTATAAAGTCTATCTGATTTCTTTTTCTTATTTTTAAGGTTTTAATGTGAAAATATTTAGTGTTTTGATCCCCTAACTTCACTATGTTATCTCTAGATATTTATTTCTTTATTTCTTCTTGTGTATCATATAATTTTTCTAATTCTAAGATTTTCGAATTTATATGAATTTTTTTATTTTTGTAAGGTCCAATGGCCTGCAATCTTTCTAATTGTTTTAAGGTTTTGGTTATCATCCTTTCTGGTTTACCAGATATATGTTTTTTCCACCAGGATAGAGTTTCACCTAGTTCTTTAAGGTTATTTACTACCACCTCTGTGATATTCGTAAGAGAAGTGTTCCAAGTTTTATGTATAAGTTTATGCAAGATTTTTCCTATAACCAGGTATCAAATTTTTTGAAAGAGTTGGTCTTATCTAAGTCTAGGGGAGAGTTAAAATCAAGTTTTAGAGGACAATGGTCCGTGCATTATAATCTTAAATTGGCACCCATATTTCTTTGATTTAGTAATGTAGACCCTTTGCGTCTTCTTCACATATGGTTTTTCCTTTGTGCAGTGACTTTCAATCTTGTCACTTCTCTCGCAAACAATTTCCAAATGATCAAGCCTCGAACGTTTTCATAAGACTAATGCTTTTCTGATCTCTATCCATCTGTCCACAAACCATTGATTTGCGTCGTCCCTATTTACCCATACCAAATCAGTGCAGTAGTGGTCAGCAGTATCAGGCCTCATATGAGACATGGGTTCCGATTGATCGCCGTCGAGTGTTTAAATAATCTAAAATATATAGCAAAAAAATTAGGCTAAAAGAATCGGTGGACATTGAAAAATCGAGTTAACGATTCCAAAGATAGAGTTTTTTATATCCTCCGGTATCGACCGATTCTACATTTATGGAAATAATCCTCAAAAGATGGTGATACATGCATAATTTATACATATTTACCGTTTAATTTATATTTACTAGTGCCTAAATTTGTATTAATAATATATTTTTATTATTTTAATAGGTGGTATGCATAAAACCCAAAGTGACAAAGAAATAAGTTACATGTTAAAACAAGTTGTTTGGTGACATCATTAGTCAAACAGATTTTCTAGTGTTGTTAATCGTTTAACATAAGAGCGAGAATGCTTAGTAAATAGGCTAGTATGATTGGTTTTTAATTTAGGTGATAAATTATTGTAATTGTTGGACACTTCTTTTTGACCATGAGTCCATCTTTCAAACTTGTTTTAAAAACAAGTTGGTAAACCAAGAAGAGAACCAAGTGGCGTGGTCAGGTGAAAGTTGAGCAGGTGGTGAAATGGAGTGGGGTCATGAATGCCGACGTGGCTATTGAGAAGGTGAGGTGTTGGGTAGTGAGTTGGCGTCTGGAGAGATTAAAATTCAGGTTTTAATTAAAAAATCCCGACACATGAAAGAAATGGAGAGGGTACATCAGTACATCACGTGGGAGAGAGGAAGGTCTTGGGAAGTATAAAAGAGAAGCGAGTGGAGTTGTTTTTCGGTGGAGTTGGGGGAAAGATATAAAAGAAAAAGTACACGGAGAAGAAAAGGGGGAGGACCGAGGAGCATTGTTGGGGGATTGATTGTGACGGCTAGGTGGAGGAGGGCAATTTCTGATCTTTTGTTTTGGGAGGAAGAAAGGTGGACAGAGGCTAGTTCTGTCGAAGGGCTATTGGCTGGAGTTAGAGTTCTTGAGACGGAATAGAAAAGTGGGGAGAATTCTGGAGAAAAGGCAGGAAGAGGCGAACTAGGAGAAGTTGAAGAGATATAATCCAAAATCATCGGTTTAATCTTCTTTTCTTTTTTTGCTATTTATTTTAATGGATCTTAAGAAATTTATAGTACTATTTTGTTAAATTTTGATAGATAGGGTTTTATGTTGAAACCATTTAAAGTATATACCCATTGAATTAAATTATTTGGTACAGACTATTATGATTTAAATATGAATAATTATTGAATACCATTTATTGATTTTATGACAATATGAGTTGTTGTTTCACCGGTCATGTACAATATAGTAACTTATGCGCGTAATGGGTCACAAATATATTTGTATTATTATTTGATATTCCATGCTTGGGTTAAATTTTTTGATGGGGTATGCTTAGAATTGCAAGTACTATTTGTGAGTCAATATTTAGTTTCGCATAATTTTCTCGCTAACGCAATTTGATGGTGTATGATGAGACTTAGATCTTTTGATGCGCCATGCTTAGGGTGTCTCAGTGATATTTGCGATCTAATCATATAATAGGTGATATTGATAGAACGAACAATAAATAGATATTCAGGAGTTATGTTTCATTTTAGTAATTGAATAGAAATAGTGGTGGATACTGAAAACCCTGGTTATTGACTCTCCCATTTGATTTATTTTATTAGTTTAATTTAATTTATTAATTTCGTTTGCATTCAAAAAATTCCAAAATATCATTTCTAGTTAGTTTATTAGAAATATTAATTGCAGTATTGCCCCGTTCCTTGTGGGTTCGACCCGTATTTGCCGATGTCTACTAGTTAGACGCCGTGCGATTGCGGTTTATTTAAATAGGGTTTCCCAAACCCTATCAGCTGGAATCGTTACACGTGAACTTACTTGTGTGACGATTCTAACCTTCAGCAAAGTGGAGCCCTCCGGACACTTTTTCAATTAGAATCGACGGATGAGAAACACCTATAGAACGATTCAACTCTTGGAGAATTATTTGAAAATCTCCAAGGGATAGAATCGTTCGATAAATAAGTCCATGAATGCCAATTTTTTTACCTATCAATCCCGTCAAAATATACACCAGAAATACAGAATCGTTGGATAAGATGTCATCTTATCCAACGATTCTGGGTAGTACGCAGCCCAGAAAATAGCTCAAAATTTTGCAAACAAATCCAGTTTTGGACGATTATAAGGTTGGAAAACATGTTTGGAGACCCTAACAACGTATACCTGATGATTGGAAGCATTAAGATCTTCATTTTCCCGGTTAGATTCTTCATTTTCTTGAGTAAATTCATCAAATATGCTTTGGTTCACATGTTCTTGTTCATCCAACAAATAATCTTCATTGGTAGGATCGAACTCTCTTTCGTAGTCTGATTGGTGATACGTAGATGCACCCACTTCATCATCACAACTAGAATCCTCATCGTCATATAAATTTTCATCTTTACTACCAAATCACAAAACCCTAGTTTTCCCCAACTTTTTCTCCTTCTTCTACGAACTTTGAAAAAAACTCTACTCTAAATCTTACAATCTAACACTAACTATAATCTAGTTTTAATCACTAATTAAGTTTAACTAACATTTGAATTAATTATAATTAATTGAGCATATTAGCTAATAACATAAATAGTTGGATAAGGTTTTTTTTTTATAATGACCCTATTTTGTCTTTTAGTGGTAGGGCCAAAATAATTGACGTAAGACCCAAATTAGCCAGGATTAAAAAGTAAAGACAATATAAATAAAATTATGAGCAAAATACCATTCTTAACTTATTATATTAGCTGCTATTAAACGAAGTGAAAATTGGGAATATGTCCTGGATTTGAATTATTAGTTGGGGATTTGTCCTAACATTAATTATTAAGAAATATTTCTCAGCCGTCCATTTTATCCGTTAAATGGTCAATAACGCACATGTGTGGGTTTACACATGCCATTGACTGGTCAAAAAAGATATAAATTACAAATAGACCCATAATTCGTATTAGTCCATAACACGTGATTTTCCTAATAACGTGTCTCTTAATTCTTCTCTCATTGTTCTCATCGAGAAGAAAAATCTAGAGAACCCTAGTTCTAAAAGGGGAGAAATAGAGAGCGAAAAAGGATAAAATGAGTGAAATCTAACTGAAAAAGGGAGTACTGAATGAATTCAAGATTGAGTGAAATCTAATTGATTTATGGCAAAGACTAATTGAGTGAAATCCATTTGATAGAATACTAATTGAAGATGGAGATCTGTTTAATTAAATTTTAGATGTCGATCAATAATATTTGTGCAAGAATTTGCTGGCGAAGAGATAAGATACCATCAACTCAAACTCTGCAGACACAGGGAAACAAGAGCTTAAAGAAAGACATAATTGAACATTGATGTATGTGCCATCTTGCTATTACTCATGTAGCCAGAGGAAGGAGACAACATCCTCATTCTCCCATACACCAACCCCTAGGACCACAAACCCCAAGATTCACTCCAGACCCTTCAGAAACAGAAACCACATTAAACAAACTCACCACCACAGCCATCAACATTCCAAATCCCTTAATGAGTCCCATTTCAACATCAAGAAGCAACAACACCGACTAAACAAAAACTACTTCCACTGTTCACAAAGCTCCAGGGTACAATTCAACCACAACCGAAACAGGAAACATCCACAACAAAGGCATTTCATCTCAAGCACCAGCAGTGATCTCCCCCACCGTACATTTCCCACCCAGCAAAAACACCAAGGCAAATTTCAGATACAAAACACCAGTAAACTCCTTAAACCCTCTCTCTTTAATGTTTTTCAAATATCTGATTGCACCATTGTCATTACTCATCATATTTGCAGCTGCATTGGTAGATTGAAAGCTATTAAAGATACTCTCACTCATAATCACTATGTTGCACTTAGAACTCTCTTGTCAAAACTAGAAAATATCATCATTTCCTGTCACTTTGAGAAACCCATGTGCATAACCAGTGAAGCCAAAACTAGAATTAGGGGATTACTGAACAACAATTATGTTACTCATTACTCTTGCACCCTAGGCATCAACTACATAAATCATGGTCACAACACCAAGTCAGTTCCTCATTTCTCCTCCTTCCTAGGTCTCAAAAACAAAAATTTCATGCCTCGAAAACATAGTCTAGGCTATATTCGTGCTCTTCATCATAGGGAGTCTACAAGCTTCCTTCCTCCCATGGCGACTAATTACAAACGTAAAACTCAAATCTCTACTGCTAAGCTTAACCTCCTCCCTGACCTTCTCCCTACTCCCTCCAGCATCACTTCCCCCCTCTCCTCTAAGAAGTTCATTGAGAACATCCTTTGCATTCCTAGGATTGGCAGAACTAGGACTAGGGACTGCCTGAACCCAAAGTCTGTTCATCACTACTATTGCAACCTAGGCTACAACACTATCTTCCATTGCCTCTGTATTATCAAGATTAATCATCTGTCCTACTCACATAGTCTTGAATACAAGTGCGTTCCTCTTTCTAAGGAGTCTACTGATCATTTTGTGCCTCTGGTGAATCGGCTCAAACAAAAGCATCCTAACCCCACTGCCAAGATTGAACTTCCTTCTGATCTTCTTCTTTCTGCCCCCAAAACTCTTCCCACTCTCTTCCCTGATAAGGATATGAGAATCATGTCTTGGAATTATCAAGGTCTAGGTGGTATTAAGACGCGACCACACCTAAAAAATATTATCCGTCAAAAATCTCCTGACGTGATCTTTCTATCGGAAACTAAATCTTAAAAAAAATACGAATCCCTTCTAAGGAAATTTAGATACCCAAACTCCTGGATTCAGGAGGCTAGAGGTCTCTCAGCTGCATTAGTTCTTCTCTGGAAGGATAATCTCAACATCAATATCACCCATGAAATCAGAAACTTGGTTAACCTGAAAGTTGAAACCCAAGACAATAAAGAATGGTATATCTCTTTTGTTTATGGGGAAATTGAATATGGACCCAAAAAACGTCAATGGGATCATATTCTTGAGATAAGTCAAGATGTCTATAATCCCTGGATTGTTATAGGCGACTTGAATATTACTCTCGTGGATGAAGACTCTACAAGTCAAATCTCAAACGCTAATAATCAGATTCCTTCTATTATCCAAGAAGCAGGCCTGATGGAATTAAAACATTTGGGGCCTTCTTTCACTTGGACTAATAAAAGTAAAATGGATCAGCTAATAAAGAAAAGACTTGACAGAGCTCTTGTCAATTCCCTCTGGCAAGACAATTTTATAACGGCTATAGTCCAGAGCCTGGCTTGCCTCGATTCGGATCATAATCCAATTATGCTGGACACTGAAGTCTCAAACACCAAACCTTCGGGTTATTTTAAGTTCTTCCAATGCTGGCTCCAAGAAAAGTCTTGCAAAAAGCTGGTAAAGGAAAATTGGAAAACCGAGGAGAT
>JAJJMC010003936.1:3939867-3966964 GCA_023531435.1 Papaver californicum
TGTCGTCCGTCCCTGCACACAGTTTGATATTCAAAATTACCCTTCCGAAGGGTTTAAAAATGTCCAAAAGTGTCCAAAAATAAAATAAAAATTACAGAATTAATAAAAACCCTAATACAATTTTCTAAACTAATTAAAACTAATTAAAATTAATTAAAATAAACTAAAAATCTAAATTTAAAAAAATAAAATCTTCGATCTTCTTTTTCGTTCTTTAAGCTTTTCTCTTTTTTAATTCCAAGTCTTTAGATTTAACTCCAAAACTTGGGCGTAATCTCTTTTCGATCCAAAATCGAACCTGTAGTAAAAAGGAAAAATACCAAAACAAACGTAAAATAGAACAAAGTAAAAAAAATAAAACTAAAAATAAAAACCTAAAAATAAATCTAAAACCCTAAACCTAAAAACAAGTCCGCGTCGGCGGCGCCAAAAATTGATGTGGTTTTATATAGTGGTAAAAGAGATTCGATTCTCGAACTTGTGAAGGTAATGATTTTAGAAAATATTGGACTTAACCTAAACTAATAAAAATCAGGAAAATACACTAGAGATGATTTTTAGAAAATATGGAGAAAACTAGGAATCAGGAATCAGTTATTTCTAACAATTCATGTGATTGATCATGTAATTCTTTTTAACAATTTAATTCAAGTTTGCCAAAAATATGTTTCCTAAAAGAATAATTGTAAATCCTAAGCATGAGACATCAAGAGTAATTAACTAAGCATGACCCATCAAAAGAGAACACAACTATTTAATAAAAACCATTTTTTTCTAATTTAAATCAATGCAAATAATAATAAAAGAATTATAAATAATTATTAGAAAATAATTAAATCACATAAAATTGAGAAAAATACCTTATCCATCATCCCAGTAAATAAACTTACCCCATGGTGAAGAAAACTTGCTCAAAAGTTGATTTCATTGCTCAAAATATTGATTACAAGGTTAAAGAATAGTGCAACAGCTGAACAGATACGTATATAAGTGTCACAGAACAGGATTCAGCTGTTACAAAGAGCTTTAAGCAACAGAACGTTCAAAACTTAACGCAACAGGAGCAGAGCTGCAACAGTGGAACAGCAACACTTATAAATGTTACTGAGTCGTCTTCTTCGGTTATGGTGGATGAAGAACACGCCGGCCGGAGCACCAGCAGGTCACCGGCGGCACCGGAACTTCACCGGATTTCTTCTGAATCACTCCCTAGGCTTCTCTCCCTCATTTTCTTGGCTTAACTTCGTATTTATAGACTTAACAAACCCTAGAGAGAGTTCTAAACCTAATAGAACTCTCTCGAATCACTCCAATTCTTCAATCCCAATCCAAACAGGAACCGAGTCCTGATTCCGGCCAGAAATGGGTTTCTCGAGCTGATTTCACCGGATTTTTCATTGTCTTTTGATTTTTTCCAACTCTAATTGCAATGGGTCATCTTCAATTGCCGAAAACAACCCAAAAATCGCAACCAAATCCATTCCTGTTTGAAACAGGACTTTCCCGATGAGTTGGATCGGCCGATCCTGGGTTGACTCGCTGGCTCGCTGGGTTGACCCGATCCAGCTCAGCCCGATCCAAGGGTGCCCCAATCCAAAGTGTGGGTGCCTTGATCCATATTTCCGGGTGCTTTGAACACTTTTTGAGCCAATTTTTCCACAAATCTTTATTCTTCTAATGTACCTACAAAAGCATAAAAACACGTAATAGACACACAATCGAATACTAACTCACTAGAAATTAAGGTGTAATTTAGACACTAAAATGTGTCTATCAGACGTCTTCTTCGATGTCCTTGTGGTATTCCAAGGAAAGGTTTCACATCGTATGATGTACTTTTCAAACTCTTCACCCTTCCGCTGGGTGCACTTGCCTAAGTCGATCGTGGTGACTTTTTTCTTAGCCGATTGTAGAACTTCTTGAGAAATATAAAAACCATCCCGAATCAAAAGGTTATGCTTCCTGGTTTCAAGTTATCATACCATATAAAGGTTGTCGCTTGGAACAACTTACAGAAGACCCTTAAGCATAGGATTTCGTTCGAGAAATGAGCGTTCATTGATGATGCAAGGGAATTTTAATAAAGTGCTCTAATTATAAATCCCGGTTTAATAAACTAGGCCCGTGTTTTCAAAATTCATTAAATAGATCCTCTGTTATCCAAGTTAAGTGGGCCTATTAAAATGGTCAATTTTTCTCACTTGGTCCACTTTTCAGGTTAGAATTACTATTTATCCTTACATAACCTAAAGGATAACTTAACATTCCCATCTCAATAAGAAAACTCATCTTATCTAACTTATTTCTGCCCCTTCCACTGTCTAATGTTTTTTCTTCTCTCTAATGGTGTTATAGTTCTTTGTTTTCATAACGGTTTAAGGAATGAACTTCTAAGATGTCAGCTACGGTTAAAATTGAAACCAATCTTGAATTCTCAAACTCTCATTTTATAAAACCGTGATTGATAAAAGTTGTTGGTGCTGAAATTGGAAAGCTGGAGGTATTATTTTGTAGTTCTCATTATAATAGTTTGTTGTTACTAACAAAGATTAGTTCTTGTTGTTACTAATTTTGTATTGAGTCATAGATACATAGAATGGATATGGGTCTAATGGTGGTGGTAAATTAATGCGTTATGGGGTTTACAGTACTTAAATATATCTATGAAAATAGATGCGATTATTAATAAATCTAGGGTTTTGATTGTTTTATTTGAATGGTAAAATTCTTCTGTAAAAAATTTTGGGATTCAATTTTCCGTTGTGACAATTCTTTCGTAAGAAATTTAGTTATAGAAACAGGGATTTAGTTTAGTTTAATTGTTCCAAGAAAAACAGAAAATTGAAAAGGAGACTTATTCATTTTTATTTGACAAATCAATGAATGTGTTCGCAGACTTGAATTAACTCGGAGACGTATTCCAAATTTTCTTCAAATTTTTAGATTTGTAAGGTTTCAGAAATCCCTTTTTTTATCATATGAATGAGGGTTTGACAAAAATTCAAATCAATATGAATCTGTTTTGGATTTTATATGTATTATCGTTAAATATTTCGAAGAAGTTTGAGATGAGCCTAATGGTGGTGGGTGGTATTTTGAAAGAAAAAAACAGTTGAATTTTTTTCCTCGTGCATTAGTTTGTGGATGAATAGATGAATTAAGGGGAATGATTGTTGACTTAGAGTTAGAAAGTATTAGGAATAATGGATTGGAATTGTATTTAAGTTTAGTGTAGAGATATGAAAATTATAAAAAGTTTAAAGTTGCACGGCACCAATAAACAACCTTCCCTAACAACAACAGTAGTGATTTGAACAAGATGAACATGAACATGACCGATTTGAATCGAACTGACTTGATTCAACTAGTTTGTTGACTAAAAGGACTTAAACGTCTTTTATAAATAAACTTAACTGTCACCTAGCGAATAACGGGTCGTTATCCGCTTTTTCAAATGGAAGGAAAAAAATCAAACTAAGAACAACTGTAATGGACGATTAGAGTAAAGAGTAAAGAGTAAATTACTCTTTACTTGCCCAAAATCAACCGCAACGGTCGATTATATATAGGAATAAGGCGAGTAAAACTACTGTTCGGGAGAAAATTTTATCCAATTCCTATATACCCTCGCACGCTCTTCTGATTGGGCGTTAACAAAAGACGTTTCCTTATGATAGCGTTTAGAAACACGGACGCAGTAGCTGAGAAGCGCCTGATGAGACGCTCACAAAAGAATGTGTATGAAGTAACGCTTCAGTAGGACAACGCTCGTTGAAGAAACGCAAGCCAAATGAGCGTTTGTTTGAAACGTTCTGCTGAAATAACTCACATTTATCATACGTTCTATTATAAAGACGTCGGACAACAGGCGCTCTTGTAGGAAGGTGCCGGTGCACAAGACGTCTTAATAAGATGACGTCTCCTGAGCACACGCTCCTCTACACGGACGCCGCGAACCAAACGTCCACCTTAAAGAGCGTTCATACAATAACGTTCCCCTACTATAGCGTATTGTGACCGTTGAGAAAACTTTCTGTTGGTGGTTGTCGTTGAGAGAACCGTTGTGAAATGTTACCGTTGATTTGGTTGAAACGGCTAGTTATTTCCTAATGTATATAAATGAGTTGCCGTAATGTATGTTTCATCTACACAGCAACATTTCATAATTCATTTTTAGTTCATACAAGAAAGAAAGAATGAAAGAAAGAAAGTTCTAAGGTTTTCTAATTTTTGGTAATTCAAATTTGTTTGTAATCACTTTCATTAATGGGACCAAGACCAAGAGGTCCAAATGTTACTGTTAATGAAGATATAACCATGTGTAGGATTCATTTATCAATATCGCAAGATTGTAGTGTTGGTACCGATCAATCAGAAGAAATTGAAGAAACAAAAATGCGTTTGATAGAGAAGAAGAGTGTTTATAAACCCAAACCCTAATACGGACGCTCTTCTTGTGAGGCGTCTATGTCCAAAACGCTTCTCTTGGTGAACGTCCTTGTTCACGCTTCTCTACACGGACGTTCACTTTACTAACGCTTATCCTGGTGAACGTCAAACTCTTTCCACGCCTGTTGGTGGACGTTTCAAGTATAGGCGTTATTATAGAGGGGCTTCTGGCATTCAGGCGTCTTTTAGGAACAACGTGTATCACTAAACGTCCACACAATACAACGCACAACTTCCATATGTTCACATATGAGTACGCTTGGACAAGAGACGCTGCTTAGTGTGGACGCTTAAACATACGTTTGCTTAAGGAAGCGTATGAGTATGCAACGTTCAATTAGAAGTGCGTCTGGTTCCAGGCATATGAAACGCTCACCAAAATGTGCGCCCAACAACATACGTCACACCAGAGAAACGTCTGTGTCATCCAACGTTCATCTATAATAACGCTCAATAACAAACGTCTGCTTAAAAGGGCGTGCGATCATATTTAGGTTCAAAATCGTTGCGTTTCAAAAGAAAAACGACCAAATAATTTTTCTCTTTAGTCTTTAGAATAATCTCACCGTTGCAGTTGCCCTAAGGCCTATCTAATATATTTTAAAAAAAAAGTTCACATTTTATAAATACACATATTTAAAAAGGAGTATTTTATTAAAGATCCCATGATGTGAAGATGCTAAGATGTTCCTACACGTTACCTTGAACATTGTACGTTTTCAATTTAGGAAAAGTGTAATTCTCTAGGTATTTGTAATCAGTTATCTCGAGTGAATATGAGGGATTCATTCATAGTTGTGGTGTTTTACCGCGAGATAGTTGGCATCCAGGTACTTTGCAATCGCATCCTCCGAAATTTCTGACAAAGGTTTTTCTTCGTTGTAACTCTGTCGCCGCTTGCCTTATTTTGATGGCGTATCTTTAGGAGGATTTTTGCCTATTTTTGTGCTTGTTTCATCAGTACTCGCATTTCGTGTTGACTCAGGACATGACATCCAATTCTTTCTTCATATTTTACAAACTCTGTTTAGACGAATTAACACCCTCGTCCAGTTGCTCTATTCCTTTGACAGAGGTTGCTTCTGACCTTGACACATGCATCCCTTGCACTATGGGCGTTGTGACTATGGCACGCAGTGGTAATTCCTCGTACTGTTATCATATACGTCCTTGACTAACACATTGTGTGGATCACGCGGTACGCCATCTTCTCCTCGCTTCGCTGATGCCGCCTGGATGCATTTTGTTGGAAGAGAAACAAAGTACTACAGTGGTTGCCAACTATTTTAGGGTAAAACTGGTAAGGAAGACTGGTCCAAATCACAACGAAATACAACCTTCAATTCCTAGTAGAGAAAGAGTCTGAAATATCCCTTCACAAATACTATTTCCTTTCCTTTATAGTTCTCTCTTACGAGTGACACATGTACTTTCATTCCCTTATTACCAAATTACCATTTCCTCCTCAATAAACTAACCTTGACTCTTTAGTCTATATCCTTTTACTTTTCCTATTTTTCTTGACTCCTTCATTTTCCTTGTTGTTTTTTTTGTTGCACACTTTTCCACGGGCCAGACTTAGTCCTCATACCCCTAGTCTCTTAGTGGATTGGGCTTAGAAAAAAGGGTAGTGCCCACTTGTTAAGGATTATGTATATTCAAGTGTGAAATATACTTTCAGGCCTGTTTTTCCAATCTTTTTCATCCTCAAACCCAGGCCCGAAAAACTTAAGGCGCGTGCCTATTTTTTTACCAAAAATTTATCACGAGCCCATAATTATTCAAAATTCAGTTTTCTTTTATTCTTTCTTTCCAAAATAACCTTCCATATTTAGATTGAGAGTTTTCTTTCTCTTCTTCGTCTGAGAGAGTCGTCAGTTTCCTTTTTCTTCTTCGTCGAATCTGAGGATCTGAGAGGGGGATTTTTGTTATTTCATGAACATAATTTCTTTCTAGATGTTCGTTTGTTTCTATTCTAATCTTTTTCTTGTTTGATTTCTTTTTTTTCTACTTGATTCTATCTACATTCTGTGTATTTTGTTTTTTTTTTTATTTCTAGGGTTTTGGAAACATATTTCAGAGATTTTCTTGTACAATTAAGGATCTCTGCTAGCTAGGAAGTGATTTTAGTTTTGTTTTATTCTTCTTCTTTTTTTGTTCTGATTTGTTAGGTTTTTGGTTGAATCAATTTTTGGATCAGCTACAACATCAGTTTCAGGTAAGATTCGCATCCCTAATCAATGTAGATTTCTTTTCAACTTTGATTTGATTTTCAATTGAATTATACGTTTAATTCAATTTTAGATGTGATTAATGGAGGAATGATTTCGTTTTAGGTTTAATTTTGTTATGCAATTAGCTAGACTGATTTGAGTGAAATCATCATTGACCAAATTTTAATATGAACACATATGGAAGGTTTGTTTCTGATTTTGAATGTTACTTTCTGAATTGTTCATAAGTTTGCTGCATAATATTTTTGATTTTCTGCATAATGTAGGTTTGAAAATGGCATCTGTTAGTTTATTAGTTGTACTTCATCATTTGAATGAATTCTTAGTTCATCCTATCGATATCAACATAATTCTAGAGTTTTTGAAGACATTGGTTTGCCAGAAATGGACTCGTTTGTTTCCTTACCATACCAGTTTCTCTTTTAACGACGGAAACAAGCTTGTTCGGGTAGATTCTGATGTGTTACTTAGGTCTTTTGCATCTCTTTGCCACTGTAAAGGTCAGAAGAGATTTGATTTGTATGTTGAAGTTGGTAGTAATTCTTCTACTAGTGGTAGTAGATCTTGTATGTGTGTTACTGAACCTGAAGAAGTTGTTGTTCGTTTCTTGAGGACGGTTCTCTGCTTGTTAGCAAGACACTTAATTTTGTTGGTTGGGAATCAATGCTTGGTGAAGTTGGTAAAGTTTTTTTTTGGGGTATAGCAGAAGTGCGGATTGCAGCGAAGAAATATGATCTCAAGTCTGGTTATATTATTATTGTTACCAAGAATGAACCTAGTAGGTTTTATGAGGAGTGCAAAAAAGATTCTTGCCCTTGGCGGTTTAGGGCTGCTGCTATTGATGATGAAAATAAGATGCTCAAGGTTAAGAAATTTATTAATAGTCATGGTTGTGGATTGGGATATAAAAGGCTCCACCATAAAGTCAGTAGTCTTTTTGTTGCTAGTTTGATCAAGTACGATATCAAAAGTGATCCAAGTTTCAAAGCTTCTAATTTGTTAAAAATGTTTAAAACTCAGTATGGTATCAATGTGAAATATTATCAAGCTTACAATGGCAGAGAGAAAGTCTATGAGGATGTTTTTGGTGATGACATAATATCGTATTCGCATCTGGTGTGGTATGTAAATGTCATTCGTGGTACTAACGAGGGTAGTTTCATTGATTTCCAAGTTGAGCCAAGTACTAATAAGTTTGTTCGTCTTTTTATTTCTTTCGAGGCGTGCAATCATGGTTACCGTTTCCTTAATCCATTAGTTTATGTGGATGGGACTTTTCATAAAGGGGGATTTAAAGGATGCCTCATGGATACCACTGGTATCAATGCTGAACAAGGTATGTTTTTGCATTTGTTTTTTGTTTTCTAAGGTGGCTGTAGTTTCTTCTCAGCATAATACGTTATGCATCCTTTTTGTTAGCTTCATACTTTGTTATGCATTTTTTTTGTACCTGGATAATACGTTATGCAGTTTATTTCATAGTTGCATAATACGTTATGCATCAGTTACTTTATCAACATAATATGTTATGCAGCCATTTGTTTAGCTGTATACTCTATTATACAGTGTTTTTTACAGTATTTTTGTTATGTGCAGAGTTTTTTCCCTTAGCCACCTTAGTCCTTGGAGAAGATATTGATAAACGAGAATGGTTCATGAATAATTTGAAGCAAGTTGTTGATGATGGGCCAATCACATTTTTATCTGATCGTGGGGAAGGAATAAAGGCAGTCATTCCAATTATTTTTCTTGGTTCTTTCCACAGCTACTGTTATTATCATCTTAAGCAAAACTTGCCAACTAATGCTTCTTATGATAGGCATGGTGCTGTTTTTGATGTTTTTCAAGCTGCTACGTGCTCTTAGTCCTGAAGGTTTTGACACTGCTATCGCAACCATTAGGGGTCTTGGTTGTGGATGGGTTGAAGATTATATTGAAGTTATCCCTTGCGAGTGCTGGTCAAATGCCTATTTTCAGGGTTGTAGGTATGGGAGGACAGCTTCAAGTCTTGTTGAATCTTTTAGTTGTTGTATTAGGCATCACAAGAAAATGCCTACCTGTGCTTTTCTTGATCAGGTACGGAAGAAGATGATGGAGTTGATGTCACTAAGGAGAAACGCTGGTTTCAGATTCAACACAGTTCTTACACCAAATAATGAATTTAAGATGAAGAGTCTTGTTGATAAGGGTGTAACCTGGCTAGTAATTGAATCTGTTGTTCATGTTTATAAAGTCGAGGGCGAGGATAATTCTTATTGTGCTAACCTGGAGCGCAGGACATGTACCTGTCAGAGATGGTGCGTATACGGGTTCCCATATGTTCATACTTTTGCTTCAATAACAATGTATGTATCTAATCCATATGATTTTGTTGATCCAGGTTTCACTAATGCGTACTACAATAATTCCTACAATCATGCGATTCATCATATTCCAAACTACAATAGGCCTGAAGTTTATGAAGGAGAGGACATCATCAATGCACCTGATGTTAGGAGGCCACCAGGGCGACCACCAACTAAAAGACCTTTGAGTAGTTATGAGAAACCGCCCAGGATATCTATGTGTTGTGGAAATTATGGTGAGACTGGTCATCACAACAAGCAAACTTGTATAAAGCATACCGATTTCAATCCGTATAAGAAGTCGTCGAAGCCGCCAAAGAAATCTGTCAAATCTGACTAAGAAAATAGTTTCAGAGGAAAACATCTTCTATTATTTTTCATTCTCGAACCTAGTTAACGCTATTTAAAAAAAAAAACATTAATTTTTTGTTGACGATGAGCAATTTTTTTTCTCTTGTGTTTTCTAATTAGAAGACTTATGTTATTTGTATTGGATTTTTAAGAACAAGTACTTCTTATGTTTTGTGTGCTTTTCTACAGAACGTTTTGCAGCCTACAGGTGGATGCATAATATGTTATAAAGCTTTTTGAAAGAGTGCATAACGTTTTATGCATTCTTTATTACTATGCATAACGCGTTATGCACGCGTTATTGGAGGCCGCATAATGTGTTATGCGTTTTATTTTCTATAGCTGCAGAACAAGTTATGCAACCATTGTTTCTTAGGTTCCATTGTTCTGAATGACAAAATAATAACTTGATGATATAAATCTTAGATTTTTTTATAAAGATGTATGAATCTGTGGTTGATTGTCGTTGACCATTTACGGGGGTCGAGGGGGCAACGCCCCCTCATTGTTAGTATTTTTTATTGCGAATATTTTTTTATTAGTAACTTGTGGTTGGTTTTTAGGGTTCAGTTTTCAAGGGTTCAAGGATTTAAGGGTTTAGGGTCCAGGATTTAAGGGTACTTCTCATCACAACATGGTTTGTTACATGTTGCATAACCTGTTATGCACCCTTTTCAGAGGCTGATAACTTGTTATGCGCGGGTTTTTTTCCTGCATAACAAGTTATGCAACTTAATAATATTTTACATATACAATTATAAACAAACATGCTAACTCAAACAAGTTTTATAAAAATCACCAATATTAATATAAATCATTCAAACAAGGTTTTTCAATTAATTTAAACTAACAAAAGTTTTTTACTACTTTGCAATCAAGGCATCTATTTGATTGAAAAAGTCTTCATTGGCCTCCATGTTCCAGCTGTTTGCACCATCTGACAACATTTTTATTACCATTTTGACTCTCTTTATGTTGGCTTTCTTTATTGCTTCTTCTGGATCTAGCTCCTTCCTTTTTCTGGTACTTCCTAACTTCATCCTCCACTTCATATAGTAGCATATAAAGATCAGGCAGTCAGGATAACTACCTTGTTGAGGAAACGTCTTGTCATGTAGAATATTTTCATATACAAATGTTTTATTTTGTATGTGGATTTCTAATGGTAGCTTCAGGATTTCCTTGTGTCTTCTGATTAGATATGGCATGCAAGCATTTATCATCGTAATTGCTTGTTTCTTGGAATCAGTCAATAAAGTTTTTAAACTGTTAAAGAAGCTCCACTCACCTTCTCAGAAGTCATATTCTAGTAGAGTCCAATGTTTTCCAATATGCTCTTTTTTTGTGATATAGCTCATTGTTATGAACAGTTTCTCCACTTCTTTAGGGAGATTCGGGATGAATTTTCCGACATGTTTTTCAATTCCATCTGAAACCTTTTTTTAAACAAAGTACTGCAAAACAATTATTATACAGTTAAAATTTTATTTTCTGCAATAAAGTAGCACATTTGCATAATAAACAAATTTGATGGGTATATGCATATGTTTTAAACTTACCCAAACTTCTGGCTTCATGAATGCTACCTCTGGATGCTTCTGTTCGTAACTCCCAGCCATCAATTCCTGTTGTCGCTTCTGGAACAAGCTATAAATGTAGAAGCGGATTACTTCACCTTCTAGGAAATCATTGTCCATTAGTTGTGTAATTGTCTCTCCATAAATTGTAATATCCCCACTGTATGGGTCTTCATCTCCTTCTCCCTTATATACTTTCCAAGTAGAATTTCTGCAAGAGAAACAAAGATTATTTTTCACAAGCTGTTAGTGTTTCTTACAAAAAAAAAAATCTTTCTAAGTTTGATAAACTTACAAGTTGTTGGCGTTATTAAATTAGTTCTCCAGTATGTGCCTCTCATCTGGTCTTAGATCTTCCTTGTAACTTTCAAAACATTCCATTTCATCAAGATTGGGTAGAGGCTTAACCGGGTTGGCAGTAGAAGTGCTCTTTGAAAGCATTACATCAACTTTGGGATCATCCTCATCTTTAGAAGTGGTCTATGCATCAACTTTCTTTTTATCCTCAGGTTTTTTCTTTTTTCCTTGGTCACAATCTTCGAGCTCTCTATTCGCTTTCCTGTCATTTATTACTGTCCTTTGCTTGATTTTTTAAACTCTACTAGCCACTTCCACCTGTTCCAGTTTTCCATCTTCAGTTTTTCATGTTTCTACGACTTTTTCCTTCTGCTTTTACTTAATTCTGAGTACGATTATGTTTCTTTCTTCTTCCCCGGGCACACCTGTTTTTGGAGTTGATTTAGTTTCTTCTTCCTACAGATAAACAACAGTTCATATTAACTCCACTTTCACATTATAATGCAGAGAAAAAATACTAAGAGTTTAAATTATATATATCGAATGATTTAGAGTTCAAACAAGATAATAAAAATATGCATAACATATAATGCAGACAACCATAAGATGCATAATCTGTTATGCAGTTTACAAAAGTCTGCATAGTATGATAATAAATATATGCATAACATATTACGCAGACGAGCATAAGATGCATAATCTGTTATGTAGTTCACACAAGTCTGTATAGTATGTTATGCAGTCCACAAAAAGGCTGCATAACAGATTATGCAGTTATATTTTTTTTCAGGAGTGGATGCATAACAGATTATGTAGTTACAATTCTTCATAGTGTTGTACCATGCTTGGTTGCTTTCCTTCATCTGCATCTTCATTTGTTGTTTTGTCTTGGGATTTTTCTATTTCAGCAAGTGGAGTTGGAGTGAAGGGGGGGATTATTTTCCAGGAACTTTAAGACGTCTTTTGTCGTCTCTTTCTCAACAGGTTGCTTACTTGTTGGCATCTCAGCATCTTTCTTAACATCGGGATCTTTCTCAACGTCTTTCTCAACAACAGGTGGAGTTGGTGTAATATGCAGATCAAAAAAGTTGGTGGTATCTCCAACTTCTCCAGCTTTCTCTTGTGGATATTTCTCAACGTCTTTCTCAGGTGCAGTAACATATGGACCATCATGTTGGGTAAGTGCTTCAACTGAAGACAACACCTCAACTTCTTTTGCTATCTCTTGTTTTTCAAGTTCACTTGCAGTTTGACCTTCACTATCTCCAACCTTTATAACATCTGGATCAGTTTGTTGGATAGGTACTTCAAATGAAAACAACACCTCAACAACTTCATCTCCAACCAAGAACCCATCTTCACGCGCTTCAAGTAACTCCTGTGTTGTTGGTATAATTGGAGTTGTTTGCTCTTCCTCAGTCATGTTCGTTTCTTTATCATCAGCGAGACTCGCAGATTATTCAAACTCCATGAACTTAAAAGTTGATTATTGGAGTCCTTGACTCAAGGTTTGGTCTTCATTCTCTCCAATTCTTGTCACTTCTGGAAAAAACTGTTGTGTAGGTATGCTCGTTTCAGAAAAGCGGTAAAAATAGTTCGTTCGCTGAGACTTGTGAAGATTCGTTTTAGACCTAATTTTGATTTAAACTAGAAAATAAGTAGCATATTTTAATAATACTGGGAAGAACTGGAACTCAGGATTCCATCAAAATCATTTAGGAATGATTTCTACAATGATTCTTTAACAATTATAGCTCTTTTATTGACTTTGTTTCTTTGGCGAAAATAGATTTCTAAAACATTAACTGTAAATCACAAGCATGACGCATCAAAAGCTCTTAAGTCTCAACATACACCATCAAACAAAATCACAACTAATTAAGAAAAATCATAAATCAATTAAAAATCAATGTAAAAGTCATTAAGAATCAAAAATAGTTACCATTTATTCATGAAACATGGCTTCCTCCACTGTCTCAGTGGTTGGATTTATCTCATCATGCTAAAACCACTCTCAAAAGATTGGTACATGTCTCAAAAGTGCTTGAGAAGAAGAAAAGAAGTTAAAAATAATAAAACAGGGAATCTGCAACGTTTTCTGGGCGTCATAGATTAACTATTGCAATGGAGATTAAAGATAAATGTTGCAAAATGAAGATAAACATTGCAAATCGGTTGAAGAAATCGTGGAAGAATGGTTGAAGAAACTGTTTCCTTTTCTTTTGTTCTTCGTGTTCTTCTTCAGCAGTAGAAGAATTATTCTTGAGTGATTTTTATTCGCTATGTTGTCCTTATGAACTCGACCCAACCTTCCTTTGAATAATTATGACTCAAACAACCCTTTTTCTACACCATAAGATCAAGAAATCTCTAAAAGAAATCTTCCCTGGAATTTCCGGCCGAGAGTTCCCCCTCCCCTTTTTTTCTTCGATATGTTGCGCTATTTATAGGTTTTGTAAACCTAATATCTTCTTCGGATTTGATAAGGATTAAAAACAACTCTTCAAAACAGATCAAAACTCGAGTTTATCCAAATCTGAAACAAATCCATTCTCCGGCTGCAGATGGGATTTTCAACTTGTTTTTCTTTGGCCTGAAATTGCTCATGTTGACGTGTCTAAACACGCTTTGATTGTTCTTCAGGTTGATATAGTCGAAACCCCCTTTGAAATCCCAAAAATCTCGGTCCAAACCAACTCAGATAAACCTTCTTGCGTGAAGATTATTTTCCCTCCATTTTCGGATCTTTTGAATAATGAAGAAGGTGTTACCCTATCCAACAGTGGGGTTCCTTTAGTAATTTCTGGGTGTCTTTATCACTTTTTCATCCAATTTTTTCATAAATATTTATTTCCCAAAAACTCCTACAAACAGATAAAATAACACAATAAGTACCAAATGAGCATTAACAAAATAGATAATTGAGGACAAATCAGACACAAAAATGTGTATATCAAATACCCCCAAACTTATTATTTGCTAGTTCTCGGTAAATCTAATAAAGTAAAATCCCAACTCACTTTCGCAGGCATCGCGATTGCAATTAGCGTGTTCAACAAGCCTTTAAACCCATAGGTGTCCCTATCGGACGAGTTTTATCTCGTGAGGGTTTACAAGAGGTATACACGTAAAATCTTTATTCCAAACCCTTCTACCTGTGAAGGATTGAGGGTAAACACTAAACAAGCTATTTAGTTGGTATACTAAATTCTTCGGCTATGTGAATCATTACCCTATGAGTCCAATTGTTGTACACGAGTTTGCACTCATCATACTAAAATTAATATATAAGAAAACCAAAATCTAGTTAGGTATTCGTTCAACCACGATACTCAGAATCTATCAAAGTTCAATCACATGAAAAGATTTAGAAGATGGATATGGAGATGATGAAGTTTGCGCATGTTGACTAAGGTGAACGGTGTTTCCCATATTTGTTTGAAGGTCAGTACCAGGATGAATCCTAATAGATTGAGATACTCTCCTACTGGTCTTACTCCTTATACTCAACTGGTATATACAAGGGTCCCAACGATCGATTTATTGAAAATAAAATAATTATTTATTATTTTATTAAATATATTAACAGCATGACTAGACCAAATGAATTCAAATACATTCTCCTTATCAGCATCTTACATGATAGTTCTTATGGATCCTTCGTTCCACGCTTGCTTAGGCAACGGAGACAGGGAGAACACACACATATTGCTATCAAAGTGTCAATACTCGATTTTTTTTTTATAAATCATAGTCTAAATAATCTCAAACACTCTAATCCATCCTGGCGGCGATAATAGTTCGATACTGGTGCCCCACCAAATCACTTAGAGAAACACAAAAAAATTGCAAAAATAAAAACAGAAGGTGATATGGTCGAGATAGACTCCGAGATATGGTGACGACTATCATGTTATTTGTAACACCTGAACTCTATCCTTTTATGAATGAACCATTTAACTGGGCACACCAATTCCTATAGAAAAAGAGCTAAGTTTCCATCTACCTAGAATGGTTAGTGTCATCCTGAATTGTTCACAAGTTTCTAGACTTTGGAGTTTCATATTTCAACTTAAAAGTTTCTCCCTTATCCCCAAATTTAATCTAACATTGTCCTCAATGTTCTAAAGATGAATGTTAAAAGCATGAACAAGGAGAAACTATTATCAATCGAAGAAAAGGAGTTAAGGAAAGATATTACCGTATCGCATGAGCATGGGTTACCTCCTAAAAAATGCTAAGTTTAAAGTCTTCATCCAGACTAAGAAATAATTATTCACCTCATAAAATCATATAACGCCGGAGCAATTGTGGGTCATCTGAATCAAATAGTGCTATCACAAATAAAAGGAGACTGCAACATGCCAAGAAAATGAAAAAACCGAGAACACCCTTATCTAATTTTCTATTTAAGACAACTACATTTAGTTGTAGTTCAGATTCAGGCTTTATAAAAGGGTCTAGATAAAATATTTTCATGGGATGGATTTCCTCATAGGCAGGATCAAAAGAATCAGGTTCTAGAGTCTGGAATAACTCAACTAATAAATTTGAAGCAGATAATAATAACATGAATAATCGTGATTCCTCAAAGTCAATCAGATTTGACTCACACAGTTGACTACTATAAAAAATGGTGGTCATTCTTAAGAAAATGTGTCGATTCTAATTCCCTAAAGTAATTAGGCTTAGTCTCAAAAATTAATAACTGACACATTTGAAATTCAAACGTTCCCGCATATGGTAGAAAAAAAATTGGTGGAAAAAAAATTCAATCTTGGTATTATTTTCTAGGTAAACCACATCAACCATAGGATGGGTTTCTAACAACTGCACTTCTTTTTGGACATCAACAGACTCAAGGAATCTAGTTTAAATATGATCTTGTAAAATGGTAGAGGTGCATATGTCAAGTCCCAAATTAGGGACCTTTCTAAGAGTCAAAGGTGAAGCACAGGGAGAATGATAGTCACCCCAAACTTAGAGTTTTCAGTGTCTTTAGATAGACTAGTCACAATTTTCCTAATTTCTAGATCGTCAGATTCTTGAATATAGCCAATTGCTTCTTCTAGGTTATAATCAGGTGGTGCATCCTTACTCATATTTAGAATCTCCACGGGTCTATATTTGTTACCTAAGACTATTGTTTCTAAATTGCTAGACTCTAAAACAGTATTCTCAGGATAAACCCGTTCCTCTAAACCATTATCGGCTTCAAAACAAGTAAATTCTACATCGTCTAAAACAGTGGTATCTCTAGTCAAATCCTCTTCCTTTTGAATAGGTGAATAATCATTAAAATTATTTGGATTTGAACCAAAAATAACACTATCATCATGAAGCACAATAGGAATGACAATTTCCTGATCACTCTGCCTGTATATTTCAAGTTCTTCATCAATACTATCCTCATCATCATAATAATATGAAAATGTTTGAACCTCGTCTAAATAAGTAGTGTTACCAATTCGATCCTCCTCCTCTTGACTAGGTGAATAATTATCAAGTGTAGCACTATATTGGCAATTAAGATCATTTTGAGGAATATTATTCTTTGCAAGACTTTCATTCACACTTAATATGAATCTATTTGTATTTTCAGTCAACTTCTTGAGGGAATCCTCTAGATAAAGAAATGGATCATAAGGAGTACTAGATCGCAACTGCTTGTGTGATTCTTCAAGAGAAATAGTTGGACTACTATTTTTTCCTCTCACACTTAATTCAAACCTATGTGTCATCTCAGATAACTTCTTGAATGATTCTTCTAGAGGCATAATAGGTTCATGATGAGTACTAGATCGCAACTGCTTCAATGATTCTACTAGAGGCATAATAGGTTCATGATGAGTACTAGATCGCACATTCTTTAAGGCATCCCTCCAAGACAAAGAAATCGAATTTTGCTCATTTTCATGTTCATACGACGGGTGTTTATATGAATAGTAATTTGGATCACCCTGGTATGAACAATAACCTCCAAAAGGTTTGTGGTGGTCCCGACTACTATCCATACCATGTTAATAGTACGGATAATGTCTATTTTGAAATTCAGTCGGATATTCATTGTATTGGTCCTCATAATACCAGTTCGACATTTTGTAACAAAAACTTCCTAATATATTCACAAAAATAAACTCTAAAAATAAATCTTACTAGAAGGGGTTTCTTTATATACACAAACAAGGCCGACTCAACCAAATCAAACCTACTGAATCTAGCAAACAAAAAGCATAATGGATCCAACTTCTATTCTTCCAAAAGACAACTAGTTACAGTATTAGCAAATCTCTTAGAACGATCCGAATTATATTTAAGTCAAAGGCGGCTCTTTGGCAACGTTCCTTGGGTTACAAGGCGGCTCGAATCTACTTAAAATAATCTTCTTGAACTTTTAGTTAGGCTAACAGAGTAACCAATATATTCCTTTTGAATGACTTTCCAATAAGCTCGTTACCCTATCGGTCTCTTTCTAGTCAAATTTTAAGGCTTAGGTTCGCATTTGGTAACGTGTTCCTAAAGCGGACAAGAAGGAAACAATGATGAAATCCGAGTCCTTATCTTGTATGGCATGTTCTTTCCCTTTACTAGAAAAGTAAATCCGGATTCAGGTCCTCATCATATATGCACACAAGGATTCCAGAAAACCCACTGACAGGGTATTCGTGGGTGGTTAGAGTCTTACCTCCCGTACCATACGGGCGATTAACCGTTGAAGTCGACTCGGGCCACTGACTCCTGTGTCAGTGTACGAACCCAATGGATCGTAATTGTCGTCCTTCCATGTGCAGTTTATATTTAATAATACCCTTCTGTAGGGCTTAAAAAATAATAATGTCCAAAAGTCCCAAAAAAATAAAGTCCAAAGAAAAAGTCCAAAAATAAAGGAAAAAGTACAAAAATAATGAAAGATTTTCTAATACAATTTTCAAAAAAACAAAAATAAATAAAACCCTAAAAGTTAAATAAAATTAAATTTGTTTCAAAAATATTTATTTCTCAAAAACTCCTACAAACAGATAAAATAACACGATAAGTACCAAATGAGCATTAATAAAATATATAATTGAGGACAAATCAGACACAAAAATGTGTCTATCAAGGTACTTCAACTGAAGATGTCACATCAACAAATGTGTTGTAAATTTTCACTAATTGGGACACTAGGCTCACCTGATGATACCACCTGCAACTCTATGCCTGATTTATGGAGCAACTTCTTCATAAAATCATACAATTCAGAGTTAAACTCTTCCCCAGTATTTATCTTGTCTTCCAGGCTCTTTTTCTTGTCTTTCAACATACTTCCTATTATCTTCACCTGTTTATCTGTTGTACTATTAAGTGCTTCTTCATTCTCTTCTTTGTTCTCTTCAAGTCTCATTGCAATAGCAGTGAATAACTGATGTTTTGATCTTGCTGGATTGCAAAGTTTTAACTCCATTTCAGTGTATTCATCTTTGAAGTTATCATAAAACTGCAATATAAATCATAACATTCATAAGTGGATGCGTTATATTTTTTTTGTAAGTACATGCGTAACAGTTTACGTAGACATAGGTTGATGAATAACAGGTTATGCATACATAAGTTGATGCATAACCTGTTATCTTTGAAACATGTTCAGACTTAACCTGTTATGCATCTATTTTTTTACCACTGCATTACAGGTTATGTAGATCGAAAATGATGCATAACAGGTTATGCATCTATATAATTGATGCACAACAGGTTATGCATATATAAAATGATGCATAACAAGTTATGCAGATAAAAACTCTGATGCAGAACAAATTATGCAGATATAAAATGATGCATAACAGGTTGTGCAGATAAAAACACTGATGCAGAACATGTTACGCGGACATTTTTTAAAAAAAGTTGATTCAAAAGAAAATGCCTCTAATTCTGAAAAAAAAAATCATGAAAGTTTTTTTTTATTTTTCCCAAGCTCCACCTGCAGCTCTTGCTGTAGCATTAGAAAAGTCTTTACTGTCCTCCCAATCGGAGTGTTCAGCTAACCAAAGCTGCAAAAAAATGCCATAAATTAATAAGATTTGTAAAATAATATATATTAAATAAGATTAAGCAACTATCTAATCTGACTTACTAATAAGTATACAGTGCATCCACTGCATCTTCTGATGTTACGTTCTTCTTTCTTCAATTTTTTGATGCCTTCCATAAGTGATTCATGAATTAAATCAGGAAATGATATTGATTCCGTCGTCTCAGGGTCCTTCACCAAACCCATGTATTTGACATCTAACAAATCCCCCATGGATCGGCAAAAAAACAGCACAACAAGCATGTAGAGGCATACAAGGGACACGACCACCTCTTCTTCACCTTTCTCACAAGTTTTTTGAGTACCTAGGCTTCAATATCCTCTATCTAAAGGACTTTTATTGATGCATCATGAACTTCACTCAGTGTATTTTTCTTGACTTTGCTGGTGAAGTTGTTTTTGACGATGTCAAGTTTCTGAATCTCTTCTTTTTCCTTCCTTGTATTCAAAATCTCATGTCCTCTATTACCTTTAATTTTTGGTATCTAAAAGATTACTGCAACTTCACTAGTTGTTGACTCTATTGTTTTGTCCTTGGACAACTGGAAATAATGTTTAGTGTCATCTTCATGGTCGTAAGACTCAATGATTTGGTCTGCGAGTAGGTTGCTTTTATTTTTCAAGTCAGTTGTGATTTTAGATAATCAGTTAATGACATTCCAAAATGGAGTCTCCTTCAACATATTTAACTGATTTGCACCAAAACCACCTTCTTCTTTTAACCTTTCCAAGAAGGTAACAACTCTTGTGAACCCTGATCTATAACAACCTTGTTGTTTTCCATCTTTAGGTTTAACTGCATAAAACATAACAAAGGATGCATAACTGATGGACGCATAACACATAAAAATGCATGCATAACCTGTTATGCATGTTTAAAGTAGGTTGCATAACATCTTATGCATGAAAGATTAACTGCATAACCTGTTATGTAGCAATTTTAACTGGTGCATAACAGGTTATACATAGAAAAATAACTGCATAATAAGTTAATTATAGCTAAGATGATGATGCAACATACCTTCATCATCAGCTAATGTCCCACTTTGTTCATTCACAATCATTAGATTTTTCGTTTTCTCTCTTTTCCTTTTCCGATCCTTTCTCTCCTTTTCAGCTTGGTAGTCTGCAATAAATCAAAATTAATATTAACAAATGAAATTAACATCAAAATTGATTTCAACAGAATCACACAAAATAATCATACAAATTCACAATTAAATCTTACCATACATACCTTTCTTTTTCTCAACTATTTTTTGTTTCTTCTTTGTTTTCACTATCAACTGGATTTGTCCAACAACTGCTTGTTTTATTCTTTGCCTACCTTCTTTAATTTCCTCAGATCCATCCTCTTTATCATCCTCAGTTTCATCCTTTTCATTGTGCTCAGCTTCATCCTTTTCATCATGCTTAGCTTCATCCTTTTCATTATTCTCAGATTCATTATGCTCAGATTCATCCTCTTCGTCATTATCAATCTCATTGTTCTTTGGTTCATCTTATTCCTCATCTGATTCATATTCTCCCTTATCTATTGCCAGTGGTTCATTTATCTTCTTCACAGTAGATGGTTGATGTTTAGTTGAATAAGGCGATGCCTGAATCTTTAATCTTTGTGACTGCCTCAATGGTGTTGTAGTTGGTTCAGAATCTTCAACAAAATAAAACAAAAGTTGATTTTAAATTATAAGTGGTGCATAAAAGGTTATGCATATAAAAGTAAATGCATAACAACTTATGCAGATCAAAAATTACCTACATAACTTATTATGCAGATCAAAAACCATTTTATAAAAAGTTATGCAGGTATTTTTAATTGGTGCATAACAAGTTATACATATAAATCTCCCTGCATAACCACATAAATATGACAATATGACACATGAAACAAAACCCTACAGAATCTTTCTTTCTTTTCTTAGCATTCTTAGCAGGGTCATTGTTTTTCTTTGCTCTGATCTCCTTTATCTGTTGGTCACCATCATTCTTTTTCTTTGCTCTCATCTCTTTCATCTGTTGGTCACCATCATTCTTTTTCTTTGTTTTCATCTCCTTTATCAGCATATCACCATCAGTGTCTTCATTTTTTTCTTTTGTGTCATTATCAGCAGGTACCAAGTAAGGTTAAAAATAGAAAACCAAATTTGAAGGAAAACAAAAAATTGAAGAAATAAAATCTCACCAGGAAATTTATTGAGTTTTTTTTTCTTCAATCCCCTTTCTTTGTCAGCTAGGTCAAAAAATTGAAAGAAAAAAAATTAATAAACAAATTCAAATACACTAGGAAAGTTGTTTGTAAGAATAGAAGCAATTAAACTGTGGTTTCTTACTTGATTTACCCTTGTTACTGACTGTTTTCTTCTTAGATGATTGTGACGATGATTCCTCTATTGTTTGAAATGATGAAGGACTCTAATTTGTTTCTAAGGTTTAACGCAGAGAGGAGTTTGTTCAATTGAGAGAATGAAATTTTTAGGGTTGGTTAGAGAATGAAATTAAGAGAAATTTCTCTTTTATCTCGTATGTGATTCTTGTAACTGAAAAGTAGGAGAAGAAAGGAGAAGAAGAGAGGAATTTTTCACCCGTTGCAAATTAATAGGGATAACGTTCGATGGAGTTAATGAACTGTCGAATAACTACTGGGGTGTTTTTACCTGGTTTTAATAATTTTAAAGAAAATTGGGTCCGATAAAAACACGAAAAAAATTTAGATCTGTGAATAAGAAAAAAAACTTAAGCCTGATTTTCTTATTTAAGTATCACAAGTATATCTAATAAAGGAAAAATATTGTGACATCTACACAATTGTTCAAAAAGATAAACATTATAAGAAAACAAAAAAACTCATCCCAAATGCATGATAAACTGCTTTGCCCAATCATTGTTTAAGTGGAAATCGTGTCCAGCACAAATCTTCTCCGTAAAATTGTGTTATATATGGTTGTTAAAAGAAAAAGTTTTGATTGGGAGTAGACCACCTCTACGAAAAAACATTTGGTACCACCAGCGGCCCACGAAAATAAGTTTTTTGATTTGGCAGGCGGTGTTAAAGAATCTGGGCACTCGTGATAACTCGGTTAACAGGGGTATTCAAATTCCAAAACTTTTTGGATTATGTCATTTTTCATCTTTTTGTTCAGTGCTTGTATTTGGCTCAAGTTTGGGCTGAGATGATTACCCAAGTGAAGAATTGGAGCTGGTCTTTACCTGTGTCAATATTACGATTGGGATTTGGTTAGCAATAGGTTAAATTTGATGGATTTTGGGGTGTAATTTGGAAATTCATACTACTAGCAACCTGGAAGGAAAGAAATAGTCGTGTGTTTTTGAATAAATTGTTGTCGGCACTCACTTTGAGTGGTAATATCAAGGCCCTAATCTACTCTTGGTGTAATATCTATCATGCTAATATGCCAAGTTTGTTGTGGATTTGCAACTGGGGTTATCTTTTTATATGGATCAGAGGCGAAGCCACGTGGAACGGTGGTTAGTGGCGAAACTACAGCCTGATTTATCCAGGTTCAAACCCCCAACAAAAGCCCATAAAAATCTAGTTTATGTTTTGTAAAATGTCAAACCTAATTTTTAGGTTTGAACTTATGTTGAAATCTAGTTAAGTCTATTTCTTGATAGATTCCTAGTTCCTCCATTAAAGGGTGGTTGGGCAATCGTCCATTCAGTCACGTTGGTTCACAAGCCCAATTTTATTACACCCCTTTAAATATATGTCTATTGATAATTGATAATGCGTCCACCTATTTCTCCATACTTGGCTTTGCCCCTAGATGTGATCCACTTTGAATTTGCCTTCCCAATGTTCGAATGCTTTTGCTTTTTAGTAATTTGTGTGTACATTTGTAAAAATTTCTTCTTTTTAATATAATGCCAATTTCTCAACAGAAAAAGAAAAAAAAATAATCCCGGTGTGAAGCACATGGTATTCTCTAATTCATTCATCTCCTACAACAAATATCACAATGGAAGATATTTCATTTTTACAGAGAAGCAAATCAATTAGAGGATACCTTAGCAAACTTTGCTGCCGACAAGACTCAAGCAGTCGGATACTCTATAACAAAACACATTTGGATAGATATGCATCCTCGATTTCTTAATAGCCATGTAATTAAAGACCAAGTTGCCTGACATTTCAACTTGTTGTTTCTCTTACTTAAGTTTAGTTAATTGTAGTTTGGTTTCAAAAAAAAAAATCATCTAATTATGAATTAGATGGACGAATTCCCGACCCATGAAAGAGCCACGCTTAAAAGATTAATCAAGAGTGTTATAAACCTAAAGCATGTTCGTGACCTTAACAAAAAAACTTCAAATTTATTCATAGGGATCATTGAACTTTACAATGAAACGAGGAAACTATAATTTTCCTCTAGGATTGCTTACCACTTTGTTCATAATGACGTCGTTACTAAAACGAATAACAACATTTAATTTCTTCTCCTACAATTGGTTCTAATTTCGCCGTTACTACCTGTTAGAGGGCTAAGATTACCCATCTTTACCATGGCAACTGCAAAATCAGTCAAAGAATGTAGGGTTGTCATTGGCGTAAGCTGTGACTTGAGCATCAGTTGAACCACCATTAAATAGTACTTGATCTGAATGAAGTAATCCTCTCAGGTTTGTCAAATCCCTGAAATAAGTGTTATCGAATACATTCGTTGTTGAATCGAAAGGAGCCAGGTTATTGCTACCTCCAGATAAGGGACAAATACCCTTCAAGGAGTTCGCAAACGCCATATCTATGTTGGTTTCGGTGTGGATTCGGTTCCGGAAATGTAGACATCTCGACAGACCAATTGTATGAGCTCCTAGCAATAGATAATGAAAGAATTAGCTAAAATTAAACCATTTGAATTTAAATCAGTCTCAACTAGTTGAACATTGAGTTAAGACTTTCATCATATGTAATCAAACTCACCCGAGAGAATCACCATTTCTGTAGCAGTAAAACCTTTGTTACCAAAGCTCGTGATCAAGCCACTGAGAGAAGAACCAGGACCAGGTAGATTGCTATTTGCGGCACTCGCACTTGCAGTCCTGGAGTCTCGTCTTCCTAAAGTTACGTTCCATGATCGACCACCCAACTGATGAAAGAATGAAAAAAATAATTGAAGTATCCGGAAAAGAAAGCTAAGTTAAAAGAAAATTTCTGAATAAAGTCAACAGACTCTTGCTTACAGCAACGACAGAATCCCGAGCAGCAACGGTAAGGATGTCAGCACAAGAGACAGTTCTAGGGCAGAGAGTCTCAAGTTGAGATTTTATCGTGTCAATAACATCAAACCCTCTCAGTGAATTTGCATTTGGCCCTGCATTCTTCTCTCCTGTGAAGCCCGTTGTGTCGTCCAACAGAACGGATGCATCACAACCCTATAGCCTTACAACATAGCATATGTACGTGTTAGATGCATTTTGTAGGCAGCAAATATTAACTAAATAATCAATCTGTTTTTCTATAGCACTTTTTTTTATATGAACTGACTTAATTAAGGGAGATTCTAATCTCTAAGTACGGAGTACCTTAGGGAAAAAGTTTACTACTGTAAAAATCTATAATGAAACTTGACATTTTTCAACAGTATAAATGCAAAAATTTATGAGTATATGGCTGCTATAAGTTAGGGGCCCTAGGCTGTCATCGAGCTCGCCTAGTCCGACAACACCTTGAATAGTGATGTATAGAGATGATGAGTTTGTAAACTTTGTATCCACAAATTAGAAGAATTAATTAATCAACAATGTAGTGTAATCACTTGCATTAACAAAACAATCATGGAAATGAAGACGTAGTATCGAAGCTCCCATTCTACGTTGGTTTGCAACTGCAGCTCGCACTGCAGTTTGGATGGTAGAGAGGGCATTGGGGCATCTAGTTGCATAAAAGTTGGTAGACAACTGAGCAGACGTTGTGTTAATCTGCATCCCCAACAACATACACAATACTAAAACATAAGAAACCAAAGGAAATCTAGAAGAAGAGAAGTAAGAAGACATGATTAGAATGACTTAAGCTGATGAATCTTTTTGGTTTTAGTTCTTGTTTTAGCTTATCTCTCTAATTGGCTGCTCTTTATAGCACTCAACTAGCCAATAAATATTTGCTATTCTTCGCAGTGGATAATTATTTAATAAAAATTACATATTATTCTTTTGTTTTTGATATGTATTTAGACCAGTCAAGTATATGATTTTTTGTTTGATTAGTAAAAAACTCTTTCATAAATGGGTCGGCTAGGAAATCTAAATACGCCTTCTCGGGTAATCGAGTAAGCGTAGAACTATTAACAGATAATGCATTGCATGGTTGATGATTCAATAGTCAATAAAAACGGTATCATTTCGCCTGCTTCCCCCCTTTATTTTATGTATTTCCAAAGGTTTATCTTCTTGTTTTGTTGTCTCGTTTTGTTTCGTAATCGTTTTGTTTTTACCTTTTCGATAAGCATATAAATGATTAGTGAAAGGAATTCAAAGATGCATTGATCTTATTACATTCTTCACTGACTTTTGGATTTTAATCCTTCCTTTTCAACAAGAATTCTAATTTTAACGTTGGTTTAGTGTTACAGAAATCCATCACAGAAATGAAATCTATACCTATTTGGTTGATGATATTTAATATCCCACTTCATTTATGGAACAAACTACGTTTGAGTTCAATTGCTAGTTTCATTGGAAACCCTCTTTTGATGGATGAACATACTTTGAAAAAAACTAGACTTGCTTATGCAAGAGTGTGTTTGGAGATTAATATGGATTGTACTTTCCCTAGTCAAATCCCTCTTTGGATTGATGGTGTGTTTATAATGAACTTACCGGTGATGTGATATTTGTTCTTCCTTTGGGCATGCCTTTAAGAATTGTGTTGTGAAAGGAAGGAAAAAAAAGGTGTATTGGATTCAGAAGAAAAATCAGCAAAATGTGGAAGTTTTGAAAGAAATGGGTAGTGTAAAATCTATTGAAACGAATATGATAATTCCAGATGAAGGTATTAGTAAAGAGAGAGTTACTTCTGGGAATAGTGAAAGTGGTGGTATTGTGGGAATGGTAGTTACTCCAGCTAAGCGGACTTATACCAGAAGAAATAAGAGCTCAGGCAAGAAAGGTGATAGCCCCAACCAAGTGGAAACTTGCAATCTGAGCCGTCATAGCACTTTAGACTCTACTATTGGTATGGTTAATTCTGAGTTGTTTAAAGAGATACCAGAAAATAGGGAAGTAGAAGTAAGAATGGGAAAGGGCAGTGGTGTTTTGCAAGGAGCAGAAGATAGTACTGCTAAGGATCAAGACATCACATCAATAAGGTTATTCTTAAGATGTTGATGACATTGCTGCTAGTGTCAGTAATGGATGCAAAACTCCAAATTTGACTTCTAATTATTGTTAGTAAATAAAAGAAGCATGACACGTGGAAGAAGATCGAGATAGGAAGCAACCAAATTGAAAAGAGCGAGAATCACACAATCAATATTAAAGATATCAAATATCGAAAAGACACGAAGCATCTGAACGATGAATTGCATGAAGGACACATATGATCGAGAAAGTTGGATTACATCGAATAAAACAAACAACATTAAATGATGACAGATCGAGAAAGTAAAAATAATGATTACTCTATTATCTTGATAATCGAGAAAGTAAAAGTAATAATTACTCGAATTATTTTAATGATCGAGATAACAGAAGTCTATAAAGATAGGTTGACACGTGTTGAATATATAAAGCATCGAACCAAGAAGCAATTAAGAG
>JAJJMC010003936.1:3966974-3999455 GCA_023531435.1 Papaver californicum
AAATTTGGGTGATCATATGTATCGTACAGAAATGATTTTATGTATCGTACAAAAATGATTTTATAAAATCAATACAAAGATGTTTGGCTGTTACTCGATTTCAATCTTTAATTGATATGTGAGAATTTGATTGGTTGTTTTAGTCGAAAAGATTTTTGGCATAAACAATTATATTGAGAAGGAGAATTCGGAATCGGATATCCCATCTCAAAAAGATTTGAGTTGAATTACGGTCCGAAAAAAGAAGAAGAAAAAGTTAATGGGAAAGGACATAGGTTTGCCTTTAAGCTCTGTTTCCACCTCCCCTAGAATTTTGTCACAAGATCATGAACCAAAGTCTGCTACTCTTTCTGTTAATGAGGCCGAAATAGATTCTCAAATTGTTTTTAACAAGCTACTAGGTATCTCTGATCATCCCTTGATGAGATCGATGTGTAGGAATCTTTTAGAGAATGCAAATTCTCAAAAAGAGATGGAAATGCCTTTCATTGAGGATGATGATGGTTTCAGAGATTTCGATCATAACTCTGACATTGATGAACAAATTGATGTTGTTAAATGTTCGTATTAGGATGAAAATGAGAATTTTGAAAGGTAACTAGTATATTTCGAGATTCTTGTTTGTGGAGGTTTCTAAGTGGTTTCTTGGTTGAGCTTGTATTTGGAGCTTTTTGTTTTTTCTTTGGGAGGTTTTAGAATTGCTCCTTCGTGGACTTGTTTTTTTTTTTCTTCTCTTTTGTAACTTTGGTGTCACTTTTGGTGACATCTTTGTTTTTCATTTAAATTTGTCTTTTCCATTTTAGAAAAAAAAAACTAAAAAATGCCGTATGTCAAATGCATTCCTTAAAAGTGCTTTTTATCAACCTTTTTCTTATTGCCCTGAAAGGATCGTCACCCTATTAATTCTTTATTTAATATCTTTTTATGTCATAGTTAGGACGAAGGAGAAAGCTTATGATGAAAGACCTTTTTATCACTCTACGGGAGTAAATGGCTAGGCTAATGCTCATATATACTTGAACAAATTCTTTGCAAATCCGAAAGGAGTATTAACAAGTAAGCAAACCAATTAAGAAATCATTGCATGAGGTTACTACCGATTTGTATAATTTATCCAACAAGATGTATATATATTAGATATTATTATTCATTAAATATAACTAGCTCCAAATAGTACAAGAGCAGATATTGTAGGAGATTCGTTGAATGTTGACATCTATGCTACTCTAGGGTGTAGCTTTACACACGAAGTTCGAAAATGTTCGCAATGAGAACTATCAAAGTGGTTTGGTGGTTGTCAAGTTTCCCTCTCATAGGAAATGTAGGATGGAACTCCTATATTAAGGATAAAAATCCTAAATGTTTAGGTGTAATTTCTTGGTTCCATGCATCATATTCATTTACTATGCAAACGTATTGTCCTGAGCTCGCTAGAAAAAGGTTTGTAGCCGCCCAACGTTGATATAAATAGTAGTACCTGCACACAGCACTCTCCAAAAAAAAAAAAAAAAGATGATGAACTGGTCGTTACTGTACACCCATTAAGATGAATTTCTGGTAGTATCTAGTATCTACTATCTGACTTTAAAATTATTTCCTAATATCTACCACCAAACGAGATGAGTACATTGTCACCGGATTAAAATCAGCCGAGAACTGTAATATAAAGGAATTCGCTTACAAATTTAAGGCTTCAGCTAACACTTGGTTTAGAGCAAGGGCTCTGCCGGTCTGGGATGAAAACAAAGCATCTCATTCAACTTGAAGTAGTAGAAACGCCACCATAGGATTAGTCATGACTTCTTCAAATTTAAAATTTAAGTAGCGGATTTGACGACTTGATCTATACTTCGATACCAGTTAGCCCTCTCATAAGTCCGTCAATACATAGGATGTAGTGGCTTTTAACCCTCAACCGTGAGAGTATTTTTTTTCTAGACGTCAATCTTTATGTTGTCTAGGGTGTCTAGGGTTCTTTTTCACCATCTAATGGCGGAACCAGGTTTTAGTGTTAGGAAGGGGAAAATAAATTAAAATGGATGAGACTAAAAATATTAAATCTTTTAAAAATAAAGGGAGTAACTTTAAAATAGAGGACTAAACATAAAATATAAAGGAAAGTTAAGGCTAATATAGGATTTTAGGAATTTGGGAGGCTAGGAGGTTGGAGAGAGGTCTAGCGCACCTTTGGTTCTGCCGCTATGCATGTCACTTCACTTGAGGTCTCTCCTTCTTGGTAGCCATTTTTTACCCAAACAATTCATTGGAACCCTTTTTTCTAATAAACCACATCTTTTAGTATTTGTAAACTTCCAAATAACTTACATTTTTAACAAGTGACATATAAATTATTTTACATATATAAATATTATTATATTTTAAGTTGTTTTCCTAGATAGCAGATGTCAGACTAAAATTTAGAATATCTGTATTTCTTTAGTTGGTTGCTTAATATTTAAGATTTATTTTCTTTAAACATAGGAGTTTTTTTTATTTTGAGTAAAAATTATGGTTTTTGCAGAAAATTTTGAAATTTAAACTTTAAACTTCCTTTATATCCTACAGTGATTAAAAATTATTTCTAATATACGAGATTAGGAAAGAAATTTCCTCTTAACTCGTTTCCCTAGATGCAAATTAAAAATGATGATAACATAAATCGAGTTATCGGTTTTTTTTATTTATATAAAAAGAGAGAAAAGAAGAAATATACAGGGACATCTTACAAGGGGGTAAAAGGCAAAAGAGAGAAAAAGAAAAAAGAAATTCAAATGAATGTAACATCCAATTGTGGATGATGCTACTGTGGTTCCCTCTTAAACTAGATTTAAAGATAGCTTCCCAGAAAAAGAGAAGGGCTTTAGAATTCTGACAGACTTGATCAAAGACTACTGACTTTCTCTTTAAACATCCTGCGATTTCTTTCATTCCAAATGACCCAGAGAATTGCAACAGGGATTAGTGACCAGATTCTTTTGTCGTCTAAAGGAGCTTTGAGAGAGAACCACGTTTGCATAAGGGGGAGTACTGTGGTAGGCCAATCACCACTTATCGATCCCTCGTGTTTCCACTTCCCACCAACTTGGGCAGCTGATCAGTCTAACTACACACAACCTGCCAAGTCACTATTTAGATCAGCACATATTATTTTATTTTATTTTACTATATTACATTACATTATGTAACTCCAAAATTATTCATTCTCCATTTTTAATTTCAGAAAAATTATATGCAAGTTAAATGGGAGCAACAAAACTATTGTATACTGAGATATATAAAATTCCTGCAAGTAGCAAATCAACCACCGCAAGAACTAATTGTCTGGCATGGTTGCTTTCTTATCCCCTCGGCGATAAATCAATATCATTGACCAAAAGTCAACTTTCCGATTATTTGAACATCTGATGCTGATTTATTAGTTGAACTTATGGACAAATTAGTATGTAGTAAGAGAATTCGGGCCAATAATTCACATGGATGCTTCAGGGAAAAAAATAAAAAATCATATGGATAAGATATATTGTGAAAATGTTGTCTAACTGTGTCTTACACACTACTTCTAATATTTTATAACTCATTCACGATCATATATGGTAGACAATTATCATATAATATCAAAGTTTGATATCAAGGTTTGGTAATTCACAGCTCCATTCAAAGTCAAATGTACGACTAATCTAAATATGATTATATCTTTCATTTAATCAGACATTAAATATTTGCTTATCTTAACCGAGTTGTTACGTTAGGATCCGCTTCACATCAGGCGTTACGCTACGACACCGTCTCGATCATGCGAAATCCTAGAACTACGCCCGTCTTTCCAAACGTATCACTAAGACTTCGTCCCACCCCAGGCGCAATGCTAGAGGCCCGCTTGACTATCCATGGTTGTTCTTGGGCCGGAGTAAAGATCAAATTTTTTGATCTTTGAGCTTTTGATCTAGTCGTGTGACTGTGGATGCCCTAAAAAAGCTAAAACCGAGTTCACTTTTAATCTTCACTTACATGTTACATATTCTTCTTTTGAAGCATGCTTAGATATTTACTTAGGTCGATTTTATGATAAATTATTTTTATTTTTATTTTTTGTGAAAGCTTAAAATTATCATACACGTGGGAAAAATAAGCTTAATTTAGCCCATGAGACTATATTATCCTCGTTCATTTTAAAAGAAAAGAAGACTATATACCCCAACAATACACGTTCCGTCAGGGCGTCCACAGTGGGTCGACCATCCCAAAATACGAAAGACTAAAAAATTTAATCTTTGGTCCGGCCTAAGAACATCCATAAATAGTCGGGCGGTGTCCTAATACAACGTCTGGTGTTGGACGGTATACCAGCATAGCGCTTGTTAAGACGGGCAAAGTCATAGAATAACGCTTGACCCAGGCGAAATTCTAGAATAACGCTCGATGTGAAGCGGTCACGGAAGATAACGCCTGGCAGTGGACGGTATCCTAAGACCACGCCCAAGAGACGGACGGTGTACCAGTATCACGCCTAATGGGGAGGTGTCCCAAAATCCCGCCTGGTGGAGTTGCACATGTGCGAAGAGAGCGTTTGAGATGAATGAGACTGGCGGTGTCCTAGCGCCCCGCCTGGGATTCCAAGCGAGTTGCTAGCGGCCCGCCCCATCCTATCTTCCTTCTTCTTCTGCCGCAACTCTCCTGAACCCTATATTTTTCATAAGCAAACCCAAGAAAACCCTTTTCCGCCTCCCCCTCTTTTAGACAAAACGGTAACAAATTATCCAAGCGGACTCCTAGGGGCGCGCCTAACAGCGAGCGGCGTCTTAGCACCTCGCCTATATCTGAGCGGAGTCCTAGCAACACGTTTGATTGTAGGCGGTATCTTAGGATTACGCTCCAAATGAGCGCTATTCTAGCGTTGCGCCTTTTAGTTGGCGTGATCCTAGAGCTTCGTTTCATCAATCGTAATTCTAGGCTAGCGCTTGATCAGGCGCATTCCTAGGATACTGCCCGTGTTTTTGAGCGTTTTCCTAGAGTAACGCTTCACTCCATGCGGTACACTGCACGCCGTCTGATGTTAGGCGGAACACTACGAACCCGTCCGACTAAACCATGTTTAATCAGAAAAATTCCTAAATCTAGTCTGCTACAGTGGTATTTTTAGACTAAACCTCAAATACCGTTACTCCACTACACCATCCAAAATTGGACTAAAGACTAAAGATTAAAGATGATCTTTGGTCCGACTTATAGTCGGACCATTGTGGACGCTCTCAGGACATAGAAATGCATCAAATAATGTTAAGCACCAATTCTTTTTTAATGAAATCAAGATGTTTCATTATTGGGTCACACGTGTTAAGCAGCAAACTACTGATCTCTTCCGACCAATAAAATAGGCGTCGAAGTTAATATTTCGTCTAGCTCTTCTACATGGTGACAAAGGGGAGGGACATACTAGAGATGCAATCTTGGCCCTAACTCTCGCTGAGAGATTTCCCAAGAATACATATCACAAAGATCTATTTTATAAGAAATGAAGAGAGTGAAATAATCCTAATCCTGTTTCTTATCTCCGCCTCTTTCTCTCGAAATCGAAAAGAATCTCCAACTCGATTTTTTTTCTAATTTTTAAATTAAAGAATCTCTAACTCTACGCCTTTCAATGAAATATGCTGTAGCAGCGGTATCTAAGTCATACCTTATTTTTGATTTGAGAAAATAGGTATATTCTCCATATATCCTTAAAATATGGTTCTAGTGAACAAGTAGAAATTAAAGATGGGTGAAATGGACACCAAAAATCTTATACATTTATGTCCTTTATCTTAATATTTTTTTATTTTTTCTCCAATTTAAAAACAAATCACAAAAAAATTTATATCTTCCAAAATATATATCCGATTATAATAAAATTTGTAGTTTTCGAAAGGGTTTTAAATGATCTACAAAACACGATCCATTGTTGATGCTAAATTCGAAAGTATTTTTTTTCAAAAAAAAATAGCTAGGATGAAATTGGTTGCATTCTTGGTACCAAAATTATTCGAAAAATATCTAGGATGAAACTGGTTGCATCCTAGTTTAAACTAAAAAACCAAAATTATTCGAAAAATAACTAGGATGAAACATGTTGCTTCCGGACTTAAACTACGAAAGCAAGATTATTCAAAAAATAACTAGGATGAAACTGGTTGTATCCTGACTTAAAATATAAGAAAAATATTCAAAAAATAGCTATGATAAAACTGGTTATATCATAATTTAAACTAAAACACCAAAATTATTAAAAAAAAAAAAAAAAAAAAGATGATCCTAGACTCATCCTTGGTGATACTAGATAAATATGGATTCATCCTTCTTTGAAATCTGCACCACCACTCATTACTTATCACATGCAATAGATTCATGAACACCATTGCTGGTAAAAAATGTTGGTTTAGAGGAGAAAACAAATAAACAAGCGAACTGATCCGTAAGGGCAACTGCAACGGTGAGAGCATCCTAAAGAGTAAAGAGAAAATTTGTTTGGTCGTTTTTTTTTTAAACGCAACGGTTTTCGACCTAAATATGCTCGCACGCCCTTTTAACCAGACGTTTATTATTGAGCGTTATTATAGATGAACGTTAGATGATAGGGACGTTTGTGTAGTGTAACGTATGTTGTTGGGCGCACATTTTGGTGAGCGTCTCATATGCCTGGAACCAGACGCACTTCTAATTGAACGTTGCAAACTCATACGCTCTTCTAACCAAACGTATGTTTAAGCGTCCACACAAGGTAGCGTCTGCTATCAAAGCATAGTCATATGGGAACGTATGTAAATTGAGCGTTGTCTTGTGTAGACGTTTACTCACAGACGTCCTCCCAGTCAAACGCCAGAATCACAAACGCTCCCTTATAAGAACGTCCATATATGAAACGTTCCCTTACATGAACGTTAGAAACCTGGAATTTGCTGGTATTAAAATTTTCATAAACATTCCCTTACGTGAACGTTTATTCTATGTTACTTAAATTAAACTAAGTTCATGTAACTAAACGTTCATGTAACTTAAATTAACAATAACTTAAAAACGTTTATGTAACTAAGCGCTCCCTTATAAGTGCACAAATGAAACTAAGTTTTCATGTAAGGGTTAATTAACAATGGGTTACATTAGTGGGTTAATTAACGTTCATTTAACATTGGGTTAATTAATGTGTTAATAACTAATGGGTTAATTAACAATCACAAATGCTCTTATAGGGAACGTTTGTTGTCCAGCGTCTTCTTAATAGAATGTATGATACACGGGTGTTATTTCAGTAGAACGTTTCAACCAGACGCTCATTTGGTTTCGTTTCTTCAACGAGCGTTGTGTTACTGCAGCGTTACATCATACGCATTCTTTTGTGAGTGTATCATCAGGCGCTTCTCAACTACTGCGTCCGTGTTTGAAAACGCTATCATACGAAAACGTCTTTTGTTAACGCTAAATCAGAACAACGCGCGAGGGTATATAGGAATTAGACAAAAATTTCTCTCGAACAGTAATTTTACTCGCCTCATTCCCAAATTTAATCGCCCGTTGCGGCTGATTTTTGGCGAGTGAAGGGTAAATTTTCTCTTTACTCTACTACTCGTCCATTGCAGTTGCTCTAAGGGACTGAAACTCTTAAAAATGCACCGATACCAAATAAATTTAAATAGATGTACTCTAATCCGTTGAAGTTGTAGTCATACCATTAACTTCTAAAAAAAATGATAGTAAAGAAAAGTTATACAAAGTGTCAGCGCCTTCGATCAAGTTGTGTATTGGAGTTTACTTGACAAATTATCAAGTATTGCAATAGCCAATTCCCTGGAAAAAATTTCCAATGAGTGAAAACCACCAACATCAATCATATGATAGACAAGGTAGAAGTTTATACCACTGAAAAGGATCAATTGCAGCTATCATACAGATTGTAACTACCGAAAATCTGATGGTCAAGGACCACCACAAATCCGATAGAACATCAAGAAGAATTTTGATGAATTCACATGCTAATTAAATACTTTTGTTAACAATTGGAAGGAAAATGAAGAAGTCTCTAAAAGAATGTCAAATGCATCACTAAATGAAAATGGAATCAACTCAAAATATAACGTCGTTCGGCTATTATGCCCACATCCACGGGATAAATATGGTATCTTTATTTATAATCGTTATCTTTGTACATATACTAATATAAAGCATTGAAGTACTTAAAGATAATAGAGTTTTTAACCTAATGTTAGCTTTTTCCACTTATCGATTTTCTTTCGGAGTTTTTCCTCTCCCTTCCTTTTTTTTTCCTCTTTCTACTTGGGGATCGGTATTTATAGCAAAATTTGATGGGTCCCTCTTCCTTACTTATTCTTATCTCTATTTGACCTGTTTGATCTTATCTTGACTTTGTTCGCAGCTCATCTTACTCCTTTTGTGATGCTTCTTGCAGGTTCCACTTGTTGGTGCGCAACTTCTCTTTGGATTGAGCGATTGTTGGTCCTTTGTCTTTATTGTGTGGGTGCTAGCATGTGTGGCATGTGGAGTTTTACATGTCTCTTCTTGCTTTTGGGCTGTGTATGCCTTATACGTATCGAAATTATATTGCTTTGTGTCAGCATTATTTTTCTATGTGTCCTGCCAGGTATCATTGTATTTTGGTACGTGTCTTGGTAATCTTCCACGTGGTAGTCTTGACCTTATCCTCATATATTCTTTGTTTATTGTTGATATGGAGCATGGTTGTGCTTTCAGAATTGAAACTTATAGTGTGTGAGTGATAGGGCGCAAGTGACTGTACGGCGCAGATGATAGTTGTGCGCAGATGATTGTAGAGCGCAAGTAATAGTAGCGCGCAGATGATTGTAGAGCTCAAGTGATAGTAGGGCGCAGATGATTGCTTTGGCTATCAATGAGGCTTTTTCTCGTAACTTACATTCTTTCCACGTGTTTCACATGCGTTAAGCCAGTCTGACTTTACTGCTTCCGGTGTCAGTTGATGTGTGACACATGTATTATAGCTGTTTTCATTTATCATTAATTTTGCTCTTGTACTTCTCGGTGCACCATAATGCGATACTTTCTTCTTAAGATGTAAACGCGTGGAACCGATGAATTTATGCCCCTATAATTTGCCCCATTTTTGTCTTTTGGATTTCTTTCCCACGTGCCTAGAACTCGAAAAGGCAAAAAGTAATGATGACTTTTGGGTCTTGTGCCCCTAATAAATTTAAATTTCCAAAGGTTTCACAGGTTTCCAAGAAGACACATCGTTTGGATTTGCGCCTTTTGAGTGCCGTTTTGCAGCCGTATCAGTTCACTGGTTTTGTATTTAAGAGTAAGTCTTGTCTTTTTTCCCATTACTTTTCGCTTTCCAAGTTTTTCTCTGATTTCCTATCTGCACTTTTGGTCTTCTTCTTCTTAAAGTCTTTATTCCTTACACTTTTCTGAGATTCCTTGTTTGATCAAGGTTTTTACTTCCGAAGATCAAATCTTCGTAGATTCAAACAACTTAAATTCATCTCTTTTACTGGTAAGAGTATTATACTTCTTCTGTAGAATTTTTTTTTGCATGTTGATTCTCCTTTAAAGTTTTGCATTGTTTTATATTGTTCATTATTGTAACCTTGTTTTTTCTTGGTTTGCAGATTAATCATGTCTGGAAAAGATAATATTCGTGCCCCCAAACATACTTCCAATCGGGATGATGACCAACATTCTGAGAAGAAATCTTCTCGGTACACTGTTAGCAAAAAGAGGGATGAAAGTAGGTCGGTTTATACCAGAGGGATTCGCAGCCTTGCTTTGCCTCCCGTTAAGTCTTCTACCAGGAGCGATCGGATTCATGAGATTCTTAGTTTCAAAAATGTGGATATTGAGGTGTTCAAGAGGAAATATAGTCTTCAGGACTTTAAGTTTCCCTTTATAACTCGCCTGAAGGAGACAAGATCTCCATGAACATGATCATGAATTTCAACTACTCTCCCACCAGATTGCTGGTTGCCGTTGGTGCAATAGACGCAGGGTTAAGGCTACCCTTATACGACAGTCAATTCCCTTATCAGTTTGAAGTCTTAGCTAGCCGTGGCCAGTCCAGAAGCAGCGTGGTGCGTTCAGTTGCACAGTACAACGAGAACTGGTGGAGAATGCTGGACGAATGCATCATGCGCAGTGTCGGGGAAACCAATTTCACCTGCTATACACCTAATCCTGCGGACCGCGTCTATTACACAGTGGAGAATTTCCACTTGACATACGCCGATTATTTTGCTCACAGGAATTATATGAATTGGAACGTCGGTCTTAGTCGTAGGGGAGGTGACGGGTTTCGTTTGCTGTCTGAGATTGATAATAAAAAAATAAATCTCATCCCGGGAACGGACGAGCCCTTGACAGAAAAGCTGCACAGGGACCATGACTTCCAGTGGTACTTAACTCCAATAGTGATTGAAGGGCCCTGGATTTATGGTCGGGCTTCGGAAAGAACTGTGCGTAGCCTCTAGGAACGTTTCCCCTCCTACCGTCCATGGGAATTGAATTTCGATGGATTTACTTTCCCTTTTAGTGATTGGTAAGTAATGATTTTTCAATTCTCTTAATCTTTAAGTGTTGCGCAAGTTTCTTATTTTTATTCTTGCGCAGCCCCCAGAAGAGAGAGAAAATTTAAAGACCGATGTGGGCACCAAACCCAAAGCTACTCCTCCATCTGACAAGGTATTGCTCTGTCTTTTATTAGATGAATGTTTAATATTGCGCCTTGCTAACTCATTTGAAAATGTTAACAGGGTCAGAAGAAAATAAAGGCTACTCCTCGCGCTCCTGCTAAACGGTGGCTAGGACTAATCCTTCTCCTAGTCAGCCTATTTTAAGAATAGAAGCCGACAAGGAGCAGAGCGCAACCCCTGTAGCTTCTCGTTCCGCTGCGTTGGCGGATGTTGCAACTGAAGCTCCTCAAGTGGCAGACACTGAGCCCTCTCTGGATGCAAACATCAACCTATCCTAATTTTTGTCTCATTCTCCTTTATTTCAAGTTGATGACGTTTCACTTTCTGAGTAAGAAGACGAATTGGATGACAAGGAGCAAGCTACGCCTTCTACCGAGATGAGCGTAGCTATAATTGAATATGTTCCTCCCAGGATGGAGATGATAATTGAAACTGGAGCTGTACTTGCTTCCTCTGAAGAGGATGTGGCTGCCGACGTAGCTGATCCTACTCAAGTCGGGGTTGCCGATACTGCGAACTCTCCTCTTCAAGAGAACACAGTGGATGCTACTGGGGATGTAAAAAAGTTGACTTCTCCTTCTGAAGAAGAAAGATATGTAGCTTCAGTTGCTAGTGGAGAGAGAGCCTCCCGTGGAGAAAAGGGCAAGAGTGTTTGGGAGGCTGATAATCTTGTTGGAAAAGAGGAGGAAGCGTTTCGTTGGTTCAAGGAAAAGGACCTTCTTCTGATTCCTAGTTATGCTCATCCAAATCCTACTTATTCCGCTTCAGTTGCCAAACTACGAGCGGACATGCGTTCTGTTCCTTTTGACACAATGATGGAAGCATGGTCAAAGGACAATGAAAATAAAGCTTTTTCTTTTGACGTCGAGGTGCCCTCCACCCTTGTTGAGATCCTTGCGGCAGCAGATGGGGGCGTATATGCCCGTTCGCAGCAGGCTCTTATGCAGGTATACTTCTCATAACTTGTTTCCTTATTGATTTTTATTCTTTTATTTCTTATCCTGATGTTCATCTTTGATTACGCAGCTTGCTTATAATGAGAGATGCTCTTTGGTAGCATACAAGTTCTTCCAGGCTCGTTCACTGATGATGGGGGATAAATTCAGGAGCACTGAAGAAGAACTTGTTAAAGTTAGAGCAGAAACCGACACACTTCGCCTCTGACTGTCGGAGGATGGCACTGCTGAATTTAAAGCAAGAAACTGAAGCGCTTCGACATCAACTGTCTACTCTTCAAAGCCAAGGTTACAATACTTCATCTTCTATGTTATTTTCTTTTACTTTTAATGCATATTTCTGAACTTCTTTATGGGATCAGAGGGGATTCAAACACTGTTATTAGGCTGCGGTCTAGAGTCACATATTTACATGGGCATGTAATGAAAGTCAACGAGGATAATGTAAAGGTCAAGGAAAACCTCAATAAATTGCTGGACGAGAGGAATGAAATTAATACTGCGTACAAAAAACTTTTATTGAAGCATGCATCTTTAAACACAGACTTTATTAACAAAAATGAGGAATTTAATGCTGCTATTTATGGAATAATGACCGCGTTGCTGAAGCCATGGCGAAGGTAGAGAAATTAGAGGAGGAAAATCGCAGGCTTTGCATAGAGCGTAAAGGTATACTTGCCGAATTTTCTCAGTCTAGGTCACAGCATGAATCCAAACACTGAACTTTTGTAGCGCAGCTTATCAAGGAAAGAGATAGCGCAGCTGCGGAATCTCATGCTAGAGGAAAAGCTCTTTCGGAAGCTCAAGCACAAGTTCGCTGCCTCTCAGATAAAGTCCTTCACCGAGATTGCGATATTCAGCGTTTACAAATTGAAATTGATAAATGCACAAAGAAGATCAATTTGTTGCGAGATAGAGGATTAGCGGATGAAACTGAGATTACGCAATATAAACAAGATCTCCAGCAATCCGAGAATGATTATGCTAACCTTCTGAGTGAATTTGAATTCCTTGATCTTTCTAATGACAAAAACGTCCATGATTTACTAAAGTTTGAGTCCCTTGCTAGAGGTAGCTTATTTTATATCAAAGAGTTACTCCTACTTGCTTTTTACATGGTCTAACAGCTTTCTACTTGCTCTGTATGTTTTGAGGAAAAATTTAAGAGAGCAGCTGCCAAGGCTGAGGAGTCTGATAAAGAGATGAAAAATGTCAAGACAAGATGAAGGAAGTAAATGAACAATTTGGAGAAGCCACAGCTAAACTGGTTGAGGCGCAAGACCAAATTACTCTCCTAACTTACCAAGCGCAAGAAGCAGATGTTAACTGGAAGATTGCTATTAAAGCTGTTTCCGATGACCTGGCTATGTCGGAGGAAAAGCTTGCGTACTGGCAGAAACAAGCTTCTTCGGCTGAGAGTCGGGCTTCAACAGCTCAAAGTAATATAAAAACGTACGAGGATGCGCTTATAGCTTCACGTGAGAAAATTGAGTATATGAAAATTGAAATGCGAAGGGGTATTGCTCTGGAAATTAATAATACCCTTGATATGGTTGAGAAGGACGGTTAGACCAAAACCTATGTGCGCAAGAAGGTTCCTGAGCATGCTCCTAGTGCTACCCCTGTTTTAGCTTCCGATCCTGCTTCTGGTGTTGACCCGGCTCCTAACGCTGATCCTGCTTCTTAAAGTTTTTTTTGTGTCTGGCTATTGTTGTATACCATTTTTGCTCTTGTAAACTGTTATGAAACATAAATAGAAATAATTATTTTCTGATATTCTCTTCATGCGTTTGATATTTTACTTTTGTTTCTGCAATAAAATCATAAAACAAATTGATTAATGAGTGTGTAGTTTGAGACCACAAGGATTTATTGTACCTTGGGCTCCTTTTGAGGGTGCACTCACATAGTAATTTCTCTCTGGCCAGGAGGAAATTACCTATGCGGTCCCTGAGCATCCCTTGAATTGGGTGACGCCTGATACAATAATTAATGCCATGTAGGGCATCTCTTGCTAGCGGATGTACCCAATAGTCAACAATCAAGACATTTACATGGGTCTCCTATGAGAGATTGCATTTAATTGCTTTACCCTGTATGAGCGTAAATTATTGTACGATTGCATTGATGGTTAGGGGTAGATTATGGATAAGAAATTACCCATGCGTTGCCTGAGCATCCCCTGAACTGGGTGACGCCTGATACAATAATTAATGTCATGTAGGGCATCTCTTGCTAGCGGATGTACCCAATAGTCAACACTCAAGACATTTACATGAGTCTCCTATGAGAGATTGCATTTAATTGCTTTACCCTGTATGAGCGCAAATTATTGTACGATTGCGTAGAAAGTTAGGGATAGTATGGTTTAAGATATTGCGCATTCCAAGGATGCCGCAAGATTTCTTCATCCATATTTCGCAAATGATAGGATCCTTGTCCTGCAATGCCCTGTATGATATAAGGACCTCCCCAAGTGGGCGAAAACTTCCCTGCCTTTTTATTCTTTTGATATTCTGGAATTTGTTGCAAAACATACTGTCCCTCAACAAAATTGCATAGCTTTACTTTTTTACCCTATTCACTTGCTAACCTTCTTTGATAATTCTCCATATTTTGTAATGCAACTTCTCTTCTTTCTTCCACACCATCCAACTTTTCTAGCATTAAATATTCATTTAAATTCTTTTCCCATGCCTCTGTCTTGGTTGTTGGTAAAATTATCTCTGTTGGTATGACCGCTTCTGCCGCATAAGTAAGTAAGAATGGTGATTCTCCAGTTGTGGACCTCCTCGTGGTGCGATATGCCCATAGAGTGTTATGAAGTTGCTCATACCATCGCTTGTGATGTCCTTCCAGAGTCTTACTGATATTGAGTGCAATTGTCTTGTTGGTAGCTTCAGCATGTCCATTGCTCTGGGGGTAAATTGGAGTAGACTTTCTTTTTTGGATGTTGAAGGCTTCAAATAACATGTCGATATTTTTTCCCTGCAGCTGTTGTCCATTGTCCGAAACTATTGCTACTGGGATTCCAAATCTGTAAATTATATCCTCAAACAAGAATTTGAACACATCCGAGTCTCTAATGTGCGCAAGTGCCCTGGCTTCTACCCACTTAGAAAAACAGTTTGTTGCTACGATTAGATACTTCCTTTTCCGCGTTCCTTCAGGTAGGGGTCCGAAAATATCTACTCCCCACTTTGCAAATGGCCATGAACTAAGCACTGAATTGGGTTATGTCGTCGGCGCTCGGATCTTCTTTGCAAAGCGTTGACACTCTTCGCATCTTTGACCATATCTTCTGCATCCTTTTGCATTGAGACCCAATAATATCCTTGTAATTTTTCCTTGAGGGCCAATGATCGTCTTCCGCTATGATTCCCAGCGTCACCATAATGTATATCTTTTAAGACTTGATGTCCTTCTTGTCGCGATAAGCAACGAAGTAGTGGTCCCATGAAGGATTTTCGATACAAAATACCATCACTTAACTGATAGTTAACGGATCTTGATTGTATTTTCCTTGCTTCCTTGGTATCCGCAGTTAATATTCCTTTTTGCAAGTATTGATGTAGTTCCATCCTCCAATCTTCTTCTATGAGTCTATCTTTTGGTTTTTGGGGTATATTTACATCATTCTTTGTGGATGGATCTTCAAGATCTTCACTTATTTCATCTTCCATGTTCTCAACTGCCCAGATTCTGATTGACGGTTCATAGATGCGTCCAATCTTGATGGAAGATGTATTTGGATCTTTAATCATTAAGGAAATAAATGCTAACGCATCTGCATAACGATTCTTATCTCTAGAAAATGGCGAAAAAATGATGCTTGGAACTTGGGATGCTAACTTTTGCACAAGACTTTTATATTCAATCAAATCTTTATCAATTGCTTGATATTTCAGCTCAACTTGTCGGATGATCAATTGTGAGTCATTTGTCAACCGCACATTGGTAATTCCTAGTTCAATGATAAGCCGCAGGGCATGAACCACAACCTCATACTCTACTATATTGTTGGTGTGCTCTCCAAATTCTAAACGAAATACATGTATCAATCATTCTCCTATAGGTGTTGTTATTATGATCCCAATTCCTGCCCCCTTTTTATTTCGGTCTCCATCAACAAAAACTTCCCATCTCCGAGAATTGAAAGGATTCAAAATGTCCTGAGAATCATCCTCTTCTATTCCTGGTAATCCCTGGATTTCAAAGTCATCATCTGATGGCAAATCTGCAAGAAAATCTGCTAAAACCTGGGACTTTTGAGCAGTTTGTATCTCAAAAGAATATGAAACTGTTCTAACTGAGCATTCCAATTTGCAATTATTCCAACTTTTCCTGCGTTTTTTAACACTGATTCCAGCGGAGCCTTGCTTGTTACTCGCACGTAGTGTGTTAGAAAATATGTGTGCAACTTCTGCGTGGAAAATACCAGTGTTAATATTAACTGTTCAATCTTGGTATAATTCCTTTCTGCAAGGTTGAAAGTCTTGCTAATGTAATAGATCGGTCTTTCCACCTTATTATTTGTTCGCACCAGCACTGCGCTCACAATATCTTTTGTTGCATCTATATACAAGGCCAAGATCTCCTCTGGCTGCGGTTTCTGTAATGCGGGCAAAGTCGCAAGATAGATTTTGATGTTTTGAAAGGCTTGTTCACAGTTTTCATTCCATTCAAACTTGCTTCTCTTCTTTAGAGTATCGAAAAATGGTTTACACTTATCTGATGACCTTGCGATGAACCTGCTAAGCGATGCTAGGCATCCGTTCAACTTCTGTACTTCCTTAACATTTCTTGGGGATGGCATATTTACAATAGCCTGTATTTTTTCCGGATCGACTTCGATTCCTTTTATCGTGACCAGATAACCCAAAAATTTCCCTGATGTAACTCCAAATATGCACTTTTCCGGGTTGACCTTCATTCTGTATTTGCGCAAAGCTTGGAAAATCTCCCTTAAGTCTTGTATAAAATCCTTTTCCATCTTGCTTTTTACCAGCATGTAATCTACGTAAACTTCCAATGTGCGTCCTATACATGGTTTGAAGATTGCATCCACTAATCGTTGGTAGGTTGCCCCTACATTTCTTAATCCAAACAGCATTCTCGTATAACAATATAATCCTCGCGGGGTAAAGAACGCAGTATGCTTTTGATCTTCCTCGGCTAGCGCAATCTGGTTATATCCTGATTGTCCATCCATAAAAGAAAGGGCTTCGTGTCCTTCAACAACATTTACTAATTGATCAATGCTTCGAAGTGGATAGCTATCTTTCGGGCATGTTTTATTCAAATTGGTGAAGTCTATGCAAATTCTCACCCCTCCATTCTTTTTTGGTACTATAACCATATTTGATATCCACGTTGGGTAGCGCACTTCTTGAATGAATCCTGCATCCATTAGCTTCTTCAATTTTTTTTCTACCGGATCATGGTATTCAGGTGCTACCTTCCGCATCCGTTGCCGAAATGGTATGGTGCCCGGATGTATATGCAGTTCATGCTGAATTATGCTTGGGTCAATTCCTGGCATGTCTCCTACTTTCCACGCAAATACATCTGCGTACTCTTCAAGTAAACTGATTAGATTTTGCTCCCTTTCTGAGTTCATCATGGTTCCAATTTTAACTGCCTTTGGAAATTCTGGCGTTCCAACATTGATGTTTTTGGTTTCCTCAACAGCCGAAAAAGTAGACTTGGGGACTCCTAAGAATGTGGGATCCCCCTTGAGTTGCTATTGTGAGGTTCCACCCCCTTCTAACTCATCTCCTTTGACTACAGAAACTCTTGCTTCTTCATTGACTGACTTGTTGGATGCAACTTCATCCAAATATTGATTTATTGCTCCTTCCTTAGCTTGGACTTTCCTTTCTTTCTTCTTTGCTTTCACTTGATGATATCTTTCTTGGTTTATGTGTGCTTCCGTGAGGAAGCACGTTCTCGCCATGCTCTGATTTCCCTTAATTTTCATTTCTCCCTGAGGCGTCGGAAAACGCAAGTACTGATGATACGTTGCTGCTACCCCTTTCAACTGATGAACCTAATGCCTTCCGCTGATGGCATTGAAAGTGAGGGAGCTTCTACTACACTGAACTTTGTTGTAACACTCAAGGGTCCATCCATAATTTTGAGTATGACTTCTCCCCTTGGTTTTGACGCTACTCCATTGAATCCATAGATGGTGTAGCCAGATGGCTCCAACTGATCTTCTTTCAATCCCATTTTCAGAAATGTGTCATAAAACAACACATTAAGAGAACTTCCTCCATCTATCAGAATCTTTGTGATATTCCATCCAGACACAGACAGGGTGAAAACTAGCGGGTCGTTGTGAGTTTCTACTTCTTGATCAACCTCTTCTACTGAAAATGTTAGCGGGGAAGCAATCCATTCTTCCCATGTCTCAGTGATTTTTCATGCAACTTTAAATACTTCATGGTTGATTATTCTCTTGTACATTTTCCTGTCAATTGCTGTATTTATTGACAATTGATGCGACTCCGTGAAAGTGATTGTGTTAATGGTGGGATTGTTCCCTGGAATGTTTATTGTCTTTCCAGCACTTAACCTTGGAGGGGGATTAGGTAAGCATATAAATTCATTGAATTCCCCTGCATCGATCATGTTTTGTACCTGAAATTTCAAAATCTTGCATCTATATGTGGAATGTCCATAAAAGCAATGATATTCACAGTATTCCTTTGAATTTTCAGCATGCATTGGCTGCCTTCCCTTTGTAATTGGCCATTCGAAGTCATGCTTGTTTTTTATGGCATTTAGAATTTGTGGATAAGGAGTATTTAGCTTTGTAAAAACCCGATCTTCAAATTGTTGGTTAAACCTTCTTTCATGATCAAACCTTCCACGCTTAAATTGATTGTGAGGGCGCTCATCCGGTGCTCATTTTTCAAGATTGGCGGATGGCTCCGCATGGCTGGCTCTGTTTGCCGTTCTATGATGATAGGTGGTTGCTTTTGGAATTTGCTTTTGGATGTCTTGCAACCTTGCATGCTTCTCAATGATATCCCTCAAGGCTCCTTCATTTTTTGGATTTTCTATGTGTATCTCTGCAAAAAATGGGCATGTTCGATTGGAAATTCCCCATTTATAGCTATTGATTACGATCTCGGGGGTGACATTTCCAATGGCCTGACAAATGGCTTGCTATCTATTGGTGTAATCTCGAATGGATTCCTCCGCTGATGATGCTAACCCAAATAATCTAACCATGCCTGCATTTGCTGGCTTGTTATACATGTACGTTTCCAGGAACTGTCGGGTCAGTTGTGCATATGAACGTATTGAACCTTCTAGTAGATTGTCATACCATAGTAACGCTGTCCCTTTTAGGCTTGATGGAAAATATCGACACATGATTACATCATCATGCTCCCATCTAGTCATGTTTCAACTGTAGTATTTTAAATGAGCAGCGGGATCTTTTGTCCCGTCATAACAATCGAAAACCGGAAGATTGCACTTATGAGGAATTGGAGCAAAGGCTAAGTACGGAGCCAATGGTGTCCGTTGTGCTTATCTCAAAACTTGTTCCAGTCGTCATCCCTCCTGCTTGTTTTTCATGGCTCTTAATTCTCCTTTTATTGCTTCCAGATCATCAACATACTTGTTCCAGTTGTTGCGCTGTGGTATAATACCATCAAAATCCAATCCGCACGTTCTGTAACGCTGATTATACCTATTTTTCTTAAAATGCTCATTAGCATGAGTTGGTGGTTCAACCACCATCACTCTATGGTCCTGATTAACCTTTGCTTTGCCTTTGGATGATTTCTTTGAACGCTCTTCTGACTTTGTAAACTGGCAGTAGATGTTTCTTCATTTGCTGTATTCTTAAAAGCTTGATTTTCTTGTACTAATAGAGCTATTATCTCTGCATTAGCCTTTTATACCTTGCGCATCTCATTCAGTTCTTCTAGAAATATGCTGATGGGGTTTTCCCGGCTTTGTGGTACCTCTTCATTCGTTTGACGTGTAGTATGATCATTTTCATGGGAATGGTTATTAAGTCCTTCCCTTTGAGGCCTTTGTTCTTGCGTTTCTTCATTGATTTGCATTTGATTTCTTGCCCCTTGTGCTTGTGATGGAATGTTATTTTTGACACCCGTTCTTTCACCTCCATTGTGAATTGCTTGATTTTCTTGCCTAGACGTTTGAGGATCTCTTGTAATTTCTACCTATGATTGCGTAGCCACGGATGTTGTTATTTGATTGTCTTTGGTTTCCATTACTTCTGACTTGTTGGTGATGTTATGAACGATTCTTTTTCTTTCTTTGCGGCTGCCAATGAGACTTCTTTGCTAATGTTAGGAAACTAATTTAATTTAGTATTCACATATAAGTTTATATGATAAGACTTTACTTTATAAATACCATGATTTCATGCAAAAGGCAAAAAATCAGTTTAATTATCAACAAATTTTCTTAAAACAAAATCAATACGGGCTTATAAATAGAATTTACAAACTTCTTGAATCAATTGCCAATCGAAGCATAATATTAAGAAACAAAATTAAATCTATTGGAAAATCATTTAAAGTCAACTTCATGTTAAAGGATTTAAAATATCATGTTAACATGAAATGTTACGAACACGTTTAATTACAAAACTTTTTCCATAAAATGATGAACACGAATACCTTAAAAATATGAATGAGAAAAATTTGAATCAATGAAAATAAGCTCATAACTAAGGGAAGATTTTCTATACTCATAAGATTTAAAGATTTTGAAAACAAAGATTTGACCAGGTAGAATAAATTCTTTACTACCTTCCTTGTTTCTAGCGCCAAACTGTAACTACCGAAAATCTGATGGTCAAGGATCAAGAAGAATTTTGATGAATCACATGCTAATTAAATACTTTTGTTAACAATTGGAAGGAAAATGAAGAAGTCTCTAAAAGAATGTCAAATACATCACTAAATGAAAATGGAATCAACTTAAAATATAACGTGGTTCGGCTATTATGCCTACATCCACGGGATAAATATGGTATCTTTTTTTATAATCGTTATCTTTGTACATATACTAATATAAAGAATTGAAGTACTTAAAGATAATAGAGTCCTTAACCTAATGTTAGCTTTTTCCACTTATCGATTTTCTTTCGGAGTTTTTCCTCTCTCTTCTCTTCTTTTTCCTCTTTCTACTTGGGATCGGTATTTATAGCAAAATATGATGGGTCCCACTTCCTTATTCTTATCTCTATTTGACCTGTTTGATCTTATCTTGATTGTGCGCAGCTCATCTTACTCCTTTTGTGATGCTTCTTGCAGGTTCCACTTGCTGGTGCGCAGCTTCTCTTTGGATTGAGCGATTGCTGGTCCTTTGTCTTTATTGTGTGGGTGCTGGCATGTGTGGCATGTGGAATTTGACGTGTCGCTTCTTGATTTTGGGTTGTGTATTCCTTACACTATTGAAATTATATTGCTTTGTGTCAGCATTATTTTGCCATGTGTCCTGCCAGGTATCATTGTATTTTGATACGTGTCTTGGTAATCTTCCACGTGGTAGTCTTGACCTTATCCTCATACATTCTTTGTTTATTGTTGATGTGGAGCATGGTTGTGCTTTTAGGATTGAAACTTATAGTGCGTGAGTGATAGGGCGCAAGTGACTGTAGGGCGCAAATGATAGTTGGGCGCAGATGATTGTAGAGCGCAAGTAATAGTAGGGCGCAGATGATTGCTTTGGCTATCAATGATGTTTTTTCTCGTAACTTACATTCTTTCCACGTGTTTCACATGCGTTAAGCCAGTCTGACTTTACTGCTTCTGGTGTCAGTTGATGTGTGACACATATATTATAATTGTCTTCCTTTATCATTAATTTTTCTCTTGTACTTCTCGGTGCACCATAATGCGATACTTTCTTCTTAAGATGTAAACGCGTGGAACCGATGAATTTATGCCCCTACACAGATGTTGAAAATGGCCGACATTTTCTCCCATGGGAGAACAAACATAGAATGATTAAGTTTACGAAAACTCCACAAAGATAATGAAACAAGATACAACACATATAACCCAAATACAAACCGGTAAATCAGTACCTCTAATTCGTTCTTTTACTGTGAAATGCATGATGTGCTGGAGTACCAATGATTATCTTAATTAATTGAAAGTTTAGACCTATGAGCTCAAAACTTGAGTATTTGTTAGATTTGGATTTCAATACTCAACGATTTCTATCTTGCTAAATAATTGTTGGACTTTTAGGCTTTAGCAGTAATTTTTTATCCATAATCTTTTTTCCCTGATTAAAATGAAATGGTGTTTCTCGGAATAAGAGGTGAAGGGTATTTTAGTCTGTCTGTAAATATGAATTTACTAAAAGACAAAAAATTTAGTATCATTATAGATCTTTGGGTTTTTCAGCAGTATCTAATTTTATTTATCTTTTAGATCCAAAAAATAAATTTAAAGATTATATAACCAATTAATTGTTTTGATTTCGGTAATAAAAGAAGAAAAAATTAATATTCTCAAAGATCAGAATCTAGTAAGTGGGTTGATTTTTCGCTTTTCATTGTACTGGTCTTTATGGTTCCACTTCTGCTCTCTTCCATCTCGCTTTCTAGAATCGCGTTGGACACTGGAGATCTGAACCTGTATTTTTTAACAAGATGAAAATGCACAAGAAAAATCCATCCACTAGTTTTGATGCAAAAATATTTATTTTGTGTTTAGAGTTTGTTTTATATGTTACTGAAATTATATATTACAAGTTCATATGACAATTTTTGTATTATCTATATACAGCCTGTAAATTCTATTTATGTGAAACCACATTAATTGTATGAATCATCATTCGATGTATGATTATTTCCAGTCTACATTTCAAGTAAATTCATGCAAAAATGGCAACCAATTTAATTTCTCAGAACAAAAAAAAATGGAATGGATAAAGGTAATCTGCATTCTGTTAGGAAATAAAAGTCAAAATAACACGTGTCACACGATTAGGCAAAGAAGCAGAGATTTATAGTAGAGCGAGAAACACACAATCAAAACCTTATAAAATTCCGAGTGGATGACAGATGTAAAAGACTGAAAATATCATTGCATGATCAACACGTAAGATCGGGAAAGTGTTAAGTACTCTGATCGAAAAAGAAAGCATTAAATGCAAATGGAACGGGAAAAACAGGAGCGATAAATGTGCATAGAGCGGAAAAGTGAAAGCATTAATTGCCTAAGTTACTTTAACTGCACGACCGACACTGAGGATCGGGAAGAAGATGACTCATAAAAGAACAAGGAGCACGTGTCAATAGTATAAGGTTACGGGCCAAAAAGCTGAAAACATCACAATGTATAAGCAAGAAGCTGCCTGTCAACCGTACGATGATCCTGATCCGAAGATAATCTTAAAATAAAGAGAACGCAAGGAAGTAATGGGACAAGAGGTATCAGAACAAAAGAATACAGTGGAACGATAATCAATAAATTGACAGACAAGATCGGGAAAACATGACTCATCAAACATAAAGGATAGACAGAAAGGAAAAAGAAAGGGACCCATTGAACAACCTATAAATAGAGAAGTTCATTCAACAGAGAAGGGGTCTGAAAAATTGGAGGAGAAAAAGACGAAGGAAAGATACTGGAATTAAAGTAAAGCTATTAGGTATGTATTTTACGGAGTGATGTAGTATGAAATTATTGATGTATGAATACACTTTTTCCCATACTTGTAAAGATCTTGAACTTGATATGTATAATTCTAATAGAATGTCCAATTTGGTGATTGTTGTTCTTTAATCTTTTTCATGATTGATGTGCTTATATGTCTTGATTTGAATATTAAGGTGATATAGTGTAACAAAAATGTAAGATAAGGATTTCAATCTAGATCTTTTGACAAATCATTGGTTGTTCATGCTAATGAGAATTTTGGCATAAACAATTTGGCGCTAGAAACATGGATTGTGTCAAAGGATTTATCCTACCTGTTGTAGAAAAATGGTTTTTTCTGTTATTTTTGTATTTAAAAGTAGAGAAATTTAGTACCAGGAGTTTACTAATCATATGGAAGATTTTCATTAAACTGAAATGTCGAAAATTTTGGCTTGAATGAATTTTTACTAATAGAAGAGTTTTATTGCAAGAAATTCCTTGTATGATTTTTAAAATTAAAGTTGAATTTCGATGAAACTTAGGAATCTTTAGTCTGAATGAATTTTTCCTAATAACTGATTTCTTTTATTTTGCGTAAATTTTAAAATTGGAGAAGTGTTATGATAGACGTTGTTTTTTTTTATCCACCAAAAATATAGTTAGATTTCAAAAGAATTAGAAGATCCATAAATCTGTTTTTATTTGTTTCTTTGATCAATTAGTGGGATCATCATCTCGAGCAAGGATGCAACGGGAAGGCCAGGAGATACAACGTACACAATGGCAAAGGTGTTTTGAAGCAATGGAACAAATGAAGGATGAAATAAAAAATTTGAAGAATAAAGAAGGAGGGAGAATAGAAGAAGTGTTGAAGGAAGCCAAGCGAACACCGTTGGCTCCTTATTTAGCATGTGCACAATTGCCTCGAGAATACAATATTCCGACGTTTGAATGTTACGATGGGACAAGGGACCCGACTTCGCATTTGAAGTATTACAATCGGGTGATGTCACGTTTGGACCGAAATGATGCTATAATGTGCCGATGTTTCCCCTCAAGTTTGAAAGATTCGGCATTAGCATGGTATGACAAATTGCAAGAAAATTTCATTCAGTCATATGCGCAATTAGTTCGGAAATTCCTCGAGGCGTACATGTATAACAAACCCGTCGATTCGGATATAGAGAGGTTATACTCACTTGATTCATGGCCAGAAGAATCAATTCAAGATTATACAGCCCGATGGCATGCAATTTGCCAGGCGATCGGAAATGTTGAGTCAAATGCTGCGGTTAACCATTACAAGTGGGGAATAGCAGACTGAAGATGCCAGCTTTTTGTTGACATTCAATCGCAATAACCCGAAAATTGAGGGGCAACTCAGAGAAATAATAGAAACATGTGCAAGGCTGCAAGACGTTCAAGAACAATGTCCAAGGATAACCTCACGACAACAAGGTAGTACAAAAAGAACAAATTCAATGAAATATCACCAGAGCAAAAGATTCTAATAAAGATGAAGCTAGCGAATCAAAACGCCCACGAATAGGGGATAACAAAAAGTTCATTCAACAATTTCAAGAAAGAGTGTTTACAAAAATTAACATTTCATATTCTGAACTTTTCAAAATCATAAAAAATAAACCATACTTTCCATGGCCGCTTTCAAAAGAGCAACAACCGGAGTTTACGCAGAAATCAAAGGACTAGTGTGAGTATCATTGCTATAAAGGGCATAAAACAGATCGATGTAGAAACATCATTATTCTGGTACAAAGGATGATTGATGCTGGAGAGTTGAAAGAATTTATTCAAACACCCGAACCAACAACAAGATCTGATAAAGGGAAGGTAGTTCATATCCCGTACAACAAACAAACTATCAATATGATTTCTTTTTCTGAAAAAAGAGATACAAATGTGAATGCTGCGATCGATAAAAAATTATGCAAGAGGGTCCGATACCATGAAATTTTTAAAGTATCAGGAAAAATAACAGAATCTTGGGAAGACTGGATGGCATCCCCCTTGACTTTCTCAGCGGGAGAGGTGGATCAAGAAATCAAAATGCATAATGACCTTCTGGTCCTAACTTTGCCGATGTCCGGATGGAATGTCAAAAAAATTCTTCTGGATGGGGGCAGTTCTTTAAATGTCATGTTTTATGATACATTTCGCAAAATAGGACTCAGTGAAGATCAATTAATTCCATCTCATTATGTAATCTATGGATTCAACGGAATAACTTCAAGACCAAGGGGAGAAATTGATTTGGAAGTCTCTGTTGGACCGATAAACATTTTGACAAGGTTCAGCGTTGCGGATGCTCCATCCCCATACAATGCAATTATCGGAAGACGATGGGTACACCAGTTGAAAGGTGTCATCTCAACCTATCACCAATACTTGCGATTCCCAACACCACAAGGGGAAATGGAGATAAGAGGAGATCAGGACGATGCTAAATTGTGTATTTTGGCGGAAGTACGGATGAATGAGGAGCGGGAACAACAACAGCGGGATAAGAAAAAAGACCGCAAGGCAAAAGCAAAAGAAGAGGACATAGACCGATACTTAAAACAGAGTATCGGACCAAAAATTACAAATGAAATAGGGGAGAGCAGCAAAAATCAAGGAAATTCATCAAACCAACAATCTGAAGGACTACCATCATAGCAATTAAAAGGAACTCCAACATCTATCGGAGTTCCCAAACCTGTTTTCACTTCCATAGAAGAAACCAAAATTGGAAATATTGGCACTACAGAATTTCCCAAGCAGGTGCGAATTGGAACGCTGATGAAGGCCGATACGGAGCAAAATTTGATCAAGTTTCTTTATGATTTTGTGGACGTATTCGCATGGAAAATGGAGGACATGCCGGGGATAGACCCAAGTATTGTACATCATGAATTACGAATACGACCCGATGCAACACCATTTCGGCAGCGGATACGCAAGGTCGCTCCAGAATATCACGATCCTGTGGAAAAAGAATTAACAAAGCTATTAAATGCAGGATTCATTCGTGAGGTACGATACCCAACATGGATTTCCAACATGGTGATCGTTCCAAAGAAGAACGGTGGAGTAAGAATTTGTATATACTTCACCAATTTAAACAAGGCATGCCCAAAGGATAGTTATCCACTTCCCAATATCGATCACCTAGTGGATGTTGTGCAAGGCCATGAGGCATTGTCCTTTATGGACGGTCAATCGGGATACAACCAGATTGCACTTGCGGAGAAGGATCAAGAACATACTGCATTCTTCACCCCACGGGGGTTGTATTGTTATACCAGGATGCCATTTGGATTACAAAATGCAGGAGCAACATATCAACGTTTGGTTGACGTTATATTTAACCCTTGGATTGGGCGAATTTTAGAAGTCTATGTTGACGACATGCTGGTAAAAAGTAAATTATCTTCGGATCATCTACAAGATCTCACTGAAATATTTGGTGCATTGCGGAAATATAAAATAAAAGTCAATCCAGAAAAATGCATTTTTGGTGTGACATCGGGACGTTTCTTGGGATATTTGGTTACGAAGAATGGAACTGAAGTTGATCCCGCAAAAAATTCGAGCAATAACGAACATGCCATCTCCAAAAATCATTAAAACTGTACAGAAATTGAATGGATGTTTGGTTGCTCTTAGTAGGTTCATTGCCAGATCTTCAGAAAGATGCAAACCATTTTTTGATATACTCAAAAAGAAAAATAAATTTGACTGGAATGAAAAATGTGATCAGGCTTTCCAAAACATAAAGATGCATCTTGCCACATTGCCAGTGTTGCAGAAGCCAGAACCTGAAGAAATATTGACTTTGTACATTGCGGCAACGGAGGATGCAATAAGTGCAGTGTTGGTGCGTACGAATGAAAAAATGAAGAAACCTGTATATTACATTAGCAAGACCATGAATTCAGCAGAAATAAATTACACCAAAATTGAGCAACTTATTTTGTCATTGGTTTTTGCTACCCAAAAATTACGTACCTACTTTCTCATACATTACGTGCGTGTCCCGAGCAAAGCACCATTAGAATCAGTATTGAAGAACACCGGGAAAGTTGGAAGGATCGCAAAATGAAATGCACAGATAGAGCAATTCAACATCATTTTTGAGTTCCAAACTGCACAAAAATCCCAAGTTTTAGCTGATTTCCTTGCGGACTTCCCGATTGAGGAAGATTATGAAATCCAAGGTCCGATAAACAAAAATAATAAAAAAAATTATTTCAATCAAAGTTTTTATCATTACAATTTTCATCACTTTAATTATTCACTTTTTATTGTACATTTGTATTAAAGGATTGCCAGGATGTGAGGAAGAGGATCCACATGATATTTTGAGCTTAGCAAATTCACAAAGGTGGGAAGTCTTTGTTGATGGGTCTTGAAATAAGGAAGGTGCGAGAATTGGCATTGTAATTACTGCACCCATGGGTGAACGGATGATACATTCATTTCGACTTGAGTTTGATGAGCATACAAATAATATAGTAGAATATGAAGCTGTGGTTTTGCTCTCAAGCTCATCATTGAGTTAGGAATCAGCAATGTCCGGCTCACAAGCGATTCACACTTGATAATTCGACAGGTTGAATTAAGATACCAAACACTCGAGAAGATTTAACAGAGTACAAATATCATGTGCAAACTCTAGCAAATCATATTCCAAGTATAGTTTTTCGGCATTTGTCCCGAGACAAGAATCGACATGCTGACGCACTAGCATTCATTTCATCAATGATAAGAGATCCCAATGTTACAGCCATAAAAGTCGGACGAATATATAAACCATCCATAAAGTTAAAGACAGCTGATAACATAGAAGAAGGTGTAACCGAAGACATTGATGATCCAGCAATACAAAATACCGCACCTATGCCTCAACAAGCATATGATGAGTTAAGTGAACAAGATTGGAGGATCCCAATTCATCAATATTTACAAGATAGAATATTACCCACCAATTTTAAAGAAGCAAGGAAAATTCAACTGAAATCTGACAACTACCAGTTGCGGGATGGAATCCTATACCGCAAGTCCTTTTTAGGACCATTATTTCGATGCCTGTCACATAAGGAGGGATTACGCATACTCAAAAAAATATATTATGGAGATGCAGGAAATCAAAGTGGAAGACGCTCACTCGCATTGAAAGCCAAAATGCAAGGTTATTATTGGATATCCATCTCAAGGATTCGAAAACATGGTACGAAGGTGCAAAGACTTCCAACGTTTTGCAAAAAGAATCAAAGCACCTGCTACATAACTTAATCTTATACTCAGTCCATGGACGTTTGCGAAATGAGGGGTGGATATTGTAGGTCAGTTAGTTGAGGGAACCAAGAAGAGGAAATACTTAATTGTGGCCACTGATTATTTTACTAAGTGGGTAGAAGCCAAAGCATTAGCTCGAATCAGGGATTCGGATGTGTTCACATTTTTATTTGAAAATATCATCTGTAGATTTGGGATTCCGGCAGCCATAGTTTCTGATAACGGAAAACAATTTCAAGGAAAAAATATCGATATGTTGTTTGAAGCTTTCAACATTCAGAAACATAAATCCACACTTTTTTATTCCCAGAGTAACGGACAGGCCGAAGCCACAAATAAAACGATTGTAACAAATTTAAAGAAAACGTTAGATGGGCAGTACAAACACTGGTGTGAACAACTTCATAACACATTATAGGAATACCGCACCACAAGAAAAGAATCCACTGGAGAATCAACATTCCTACTCACTTATGGAACGGAAGCAGTTATACCAACAGAAGTCATTTTGCCTACAACTAGAACAGAAACATGGGAGAAAAATCTAAATTCAGATTTAATGTTACAAAAATTAGATGACTTGGAAGAAAAAGTAGAGGTGGCACTCCAGAAGATGGAAAATTACCAAAGAAAGTTGGCACGGGACTACCATAAGAAAGTCAATTTACGAAACTTTGTTCAAGGACAATATGTCTTACGTCAAATTTCGGAGTACCATCGGGATAAAAATGCAGGAAAGTTCGCACCAACTTGGGATGGTCCATACACAATACGAGCACAGTAGGACAAGGATCTTATTATCTACGAAACATGCATGGTGAAGTTTTGCAACACCCATGGAACGCACAATATTTAAAGCTATATTATCCTTGATCGATAATGCAATTACAGGTAAAGCATAAATAATGCACCTTCTCTGGAAAATCCTTGATTAATAATACATTTGACAATGGGATTTCCTAATAAAGAGATGCCTGACATGAAAATATTAATTACTCCAGGAACATCTTATTCTGGAGAACGCTTGCGATTAGCGAAACAATCGTAACTCAAGCAGATAAAAAATTTAGGTATGTATAAGCCCTTAAAGAATTTCCATAAGTGCGAGATTCTTATAAAGAAGGGATACCTAATGATATAATCAATGGTTATCGTTTTCAGGGTACGTTTGGGACTAACCTTGTAGATTACTGGCCCGGGTATGACTCGTATGTGTTGGGTTCCCGAATTACATGTTTTGAGGTATAAATACTTCGATGCAATGTACTCATGAAATAATTTGATTAACCGAATGATTTCATACAAATATGTTATTTTATGCAGGAATAACATTGTTCAAAAGGCTATCAAAGGTAGATTCCAACTCAAAGTTACCAGTTAAAGTACCAAATTCCAAGTTACAAGATACGAATCAATCTAGCGGAATACAAGTTATACAGAAAAAGAAAATCCGATATCATCAAGCATCGGGAATGTTGCCTCTGGATGGCTGTGGAGGAACCTTCGGAATAGGAGCCCGACTATTGAGTATAGTGATGTCAGCTTGTGCATGATCCAAGGCAGTGTTGAATGACATGGTAATTTTTGCTTTTGCATCTTGTCTCACCCATGTTGTACAAGCACATCCATATTCAATATCTAATTGAAGTTCTTGAATTTTTCGCTGAAAATCTTTTACTTGCTCATCCAAGCGGGATCTCTGATCTTTTTCAGCACTTAATTCTCTTGATAGATCGTCATTTTTTTCTTTTTCATCCAAAAGCATGTTTTCACATGATGTAACTTTGCTGGCCAATACCATAATTCGGGATTGAGCATCTCTAGGTCTGGTTGCGTAAAGAGTTATTTCACCTTGCAATGCTTGCACTTTAAAAGAATGTTCTTCCGTTTGCTTATTGAGATTTTCAAATCTCCCATTTGTAATAGCAAGATCTTTTTCCTCCTTCACATCCCGAGCAGTTGCTTCATTAAGTTTCTTTTCAAGGCCTAACGAACAAAGCCAGTGTTAAATACTATAAGAAATTTTATATACAAAAACATATAACCCAAGAATATACCTCCAGCAATGGATTTAAACTCTGTCTCCTTAAGAACCAAAGTTTCCAGAGCTTGATGATATTTTGATTCAGCTCTAGTGCGTCTCCAGGTGGCCAGGTCAAGACTATCGGACAATCTTTTTAACTCTGATCTAAAAACCCCCATTTCCCTATTAATATCTCTCGCATGATCATTCAACTGAGTCATCCTACGCTCCATCCTAAATACAAGTTCGGAATCCCCCGCTGGTCCCAAAGCATATATGTAAAAAAATAATAATTAAATTACATATATAAAAAAGTGAGAAAATATACCTTGATTCAGAAGATTTTGATTCTTTAGTTGTTGTTGGAGATCATCATTTTGTTGTTGGAGCTTTTCATTTTGTTGCTGCAGATTGGCATTTTCCTGATGCACTTTCTCAGCTTCATTCTTATATACAGACTCCATCATAATAGCCCGAGCTTTGTGGAACTTGAATGCAGCAAACAAGCAATCAGAACTATGCTTAAGCTGTGAAATTAAAGTCATGAGTATGGGAAGAAAAGATGAAATGAATCAAAAGTTCTAATGAACATCTATACCTGATCTAGAGCTTGCTGTGGATATGAATACAGCGGACCCTCTGCAAAATCAAGGGCTTGATCCAAAGAAGGAGGAGGATTCAGCAGGAATGTCTGTTCAGCGAACTCACTATCATACCAAGCTTCCCTTGTATCCTCCAGAGGGATAGTTCCCAGTGAACTCCGCAGCCTACACATGGAACCACTATCGGATTTCCATGCCTCTGGACAAGCTGCAGTAGTCAGTAGCCCCTTTGCTAAGAACCACTTGTAGGCTTCATTTTCATCTCCTAAGAGATTTAATCCTTATATCCCACTCCTGCCTTTATCAATCTGTGAGATGACTCCTTGCAAGTCTGAAGGATCTGCATTGGGCACATCAACATCAGGGCGAGAAAAAACCGTTAATAATATCCCGGAAAGTGCACTTGCTTCGCAGATGGCTGCGGGAATATCCTTTTCGGGATGAGAGGTTGGGATTTTTATGGCTGAAGTGCTAGGAGCGACATTCTCAATATTCTCATCATAAGCACCTCCTCCTTCAACATCTCCTTCCACAGTTGGTTGATTATCAGTTGTCATGCTACCCTCTTCGGGAGAGACCACCTCAACCTCAAAGTTGAAGGGAAGTGGAGACAGGGATAGATAAAAATTTAGCGGTGTAGCCTTAATGGGAGCATCTTCGGAGCCAGCAGCGGGTTCTGCCAATATGATCTCACCTGCAGTAGCAGCGGGATGTCCTGTAATAGTATCGGACACTCCCGATGCAACATGACTAGCAGCTTCAGCGGACCGTCCCGCAACAACATTGGGCTGTCCCGATATAGCCTGGTCCGCTCCCGATGCAACTGGATCAGAAGCTTCAACGGACCGTTCCGCAACAGCATCGGGCTGTCCCGATATAGTCTGGTCCGCACCCTCAGCATAAGATCTTGAAACTGAAGTTCCCTCACCCCCAATGTTGCTGCGTCGGATGAGAGAATCTCTAATCTCACCTTCTTCTCTATCAGAGGGAGTGAGAGAAGCATTTCTTGACCTTTTCGGTTTTTTCTTCTTCTCTGGGGAAGCTACCATCTTACGCTTCCCTTTACCCTCAACTATTTCCACTTTATCAGTTCTTTGCCTTCCCTCATTAATCTGCACGCCGGGCATTGGGCGTGCTGGTGGCGCTTCAATCTGGGGATCAGTAGATGGATCAACCTGTAGCACAAAGTTCAAACTCAGTGAGGGAAACAACCAAAAAAAAAAAAAAAAAAAAAAAAAAAAA
>JAJJMC010003936.1:3999555-4020776 GCA_023531435.1 Papaver californicum
CAAAAAAAAAAAAAAAAAAAAAAAAAAAAAGGAGCCATGCGAACCTCATATCGAATTTATAATCACTGAAATTTAATTTCCAGGGACAGTAATTGGGGAAACGCCTACGAATATCTTGAACTTCATCCTTGGAAATATGACCGAATACCCAAGGACCTTCGATCACTAGTGGAGTCCGGTACCACTTGTAGTCATGATGCAATCGGCTTCTTTCTTTTTGATCCAATCGGACTCTTTCTCCACTTCCCGGAACATACTTGAGCTTCGGATCGTCAATTTCGCGCAACAAATGGAATCCTGAACTGCACTTGCGAAGAGGACTAACACTCAACTTCACAAAATTCCTTATGGAAACACTATCCGCATAGGTAGTGTGAAAATTCTCAACTGTATAATGTTGTTGCTCTGTGATGTTTGGAGTATAACAGGTAAGGTTAGTTTGTCCTTCACTCTGGAGGCTGCATTCATCAAGTATCCGTCACCAATTTCCGTTATACCGGATAACGGACCGAGCTAAACCATGAGGAGCATTGCAGCGGGATGCAAGAACTTTGAATTGATAGGGTGATCCCGCTGATATAGGGGAAGACGAAGCCCAGCCTCTAACGCACCAACAGAGATCAGTAAACTACTGGTTGAATACTTAAAGCTTTCGGCTGCTCCCAGAGTCATTACATCTTTATCTCCACTATAAAGAGAAACTCTGAATCCCATGAGATGATGTTTTTCTTTGAACTCTTTAATATTCATTGATTTATAGCTACAACTGACATGCTCACGCTTACTCCTGGGGGAACATTAGCGGCCACAGAAGGGTCAGATGCAGCATCACGAGTATGCCGAGTTGCGGCATATCTAGTTGCATTACTCCGAGAGGATCTCCTTACTTCTGGATGATCATCGTGTTGAGAATCAATCTCAGGAGCAATATTTTGAGTTCTTGAAGACATAGTGAAAAGGTATTTTTTATCTGTGGAAAAGACAGGGAAGAATCAATGCATGAAGGAATCAAAAAATTCAAGTTCATAAAAAAAAAGTAATTAGGGAAGAAAAATCATAAACAATCACCATTTCAATCATCTCTGTTTTCATAGAGTCAATATTCATCATGGTTAAACAAAATAGATACAGAAGGATCAGAAAGTCACTTACATGTAAAAAAAGGAGAAACAATTTCTTGATCAAAAGTAGAGCAAATATGATTGATGCAAAAAATTCCTGAATCGTTGGAGAATGAGAGAATAACAGAGAGATAATGAGAATATTTGAAAAGCTTAAGGAAGAGAAAGAGCTGCAACTATAAGAGGAAAAAACAGAAGTAGAAAAGACTGAATCCTATTTAAGGGGGATGGATAAACGAACCGTCAAAAATGGAAAAGGTGTTAATCGAGGCAAAGATTTGATTTTCTCAAAAAATGTTAACTACACAAACGTGATAATAGAAGTTACTGCTAGCAGAAAATCCGGGATAACGTGCGAAAAGAAGTTATGACAGATATAGAAAAGATGGAGAGTAGTTATTGTTCTTCTACTTTTTTCAAAACTTTGGATCAACTGTTAAAAATTTTGAAAAAAGAAGAAGAAGGGGGCAAGTTGTTAGGAAATAAAAGTCAAGATAACACGTGTCACACGATTAGGCAAAGAAGCAGAGATTTATAGTAGAGCGAGAAACACACAATCAAAACCTTATAAAATTCCGAGTGGATGACAGATGTAAAAGACTGAAAATATCATTGCATGATCAACACGTAAGATCGGGAAAGTGTTAAGTACTCTGATCGAAACAGAAAGCATTAAATGCAAATGGAACGGGAAAAACAGGAGCGATAAATGTGCATAGAGCGGAAAAGTGAAAGCATTAATTGCCTAAGTTACTTTAACTGCACGACTGACACTGAGGATCGGGAAGAAGATGACTCATAAAAGAACAAGGAGCACGTGTCAATAGTATAAGGTTACGAGCCAAAAAGCTGAAAACATCACAATGTATAAGCAAGAAGCTGCCTGTCAACCGTACGATGATCCTGATCCGAAGATAATCTTAAAATAAAGAGAACGCAAGGAAGTAATGGGACAAAAGGTATCAGAACAAAAGAATACAGTGGAACGATAATCAATAAATTGACAGACAAGATCGGGAAAACATGACTCATCAAACATAAAGGATAGACAAAAAGAAAAAAGAGAGGGACCCATTGAACAACCTATAAATAGAGAAGTTCATTCAACAGAGAAGGGGTCAGAAAAATTGGAAGAGAAAAAGACGAAGGAAAGATACTGGAATTAAAGTAAAGCTATTAGGTATGTATTTACAGAGTGATGTAGTATGAAATTATTGATGTATGAATACATTTTTTTCCATACTTGTAAAGATCTTGAACTTGATAGATATAATTCTAATAGAATGTCCAATTTGGTGAATTGTTGTTCTTTAATCTTTTTCATGATTGATGTGCTTATATGTCTTGATTTGAATACTAAGATGATATAGTGTAACAAAATGTAAGATAGAATTTCAATCTAGATCTTTTGACAAATCATTGGTTGTTCATGCTAATGAGAATTTTGGAATAAACACATTCAGTTGTTTAGACTTACTCTTTCTGTAATTACCATAGGGTTGCCATATCAGTACAAACCATTCTCTCTATAAATTTGGCAGTCTTTGGAGTTGATTTTTCGATCTTTTGCAATAGTGCTTTTGGATGTACTCAAAAAGAGGGAGTCAGAGAGAGGGAGAAAAAGTCTTCTCTAATTTTTTGCCTCTTTTTTTCTTTTAATTTATACACGCTGGACTCGACAATCGTATCGCAAATATACTACTATCATAAAGCGAACACCCCTAAGTGTAGAATGAACAGCAAGCTGTAAATTTTAGAAACTCGAAATCACCCTTAGTTTTAAACCATTAATGTATGTGTCTTAAAATCAGATGGGGTAAATCAGTAACTTAGATAACTAAATAAAAAATAAGATACATAAATTAGTAGGGTCCCATGTGAGATAGGAAAAGGGTCCTATTCGGTTGAAATTTTTTTTTTTTTGGTTTAGAAAGTCTCGCTTCTTTAACGACAGTACATTTAGGCGTTTCATCACGTTTGTGAGTGTGCGAAACTACTAGTAAAAAAATGTAAACGTTAAAAGGGTAAAAATAGAAATGCGTAAAAATAGAAATGCGTTTTTTAGTTTTCAAAGAAAATGCAAAAAAATAATAGAATAATCTTCTTTTAACTTGTATCTAGAAGTAAAGAGAATGAACTCTATATAAGTTGCATCTTCGTGAATAAGTGCTAACAACCACCCACCGCCACTACTCTATTAAAGGTTGTTAACCCTCAGGTCTTTGGTCTTTGGGTCTTGCCTGTATTCTTTTTCCTTTCTTCAAAAAAACTCTATTAGTAACGAACTAAAGTTAGTAGTACTACATTAAGCTCACTTCATAAGAAACTTCATCCACTTTTACAAAACAAAGTGGAAAAGTAAAAACAAATGAGAAACTTTTAAGAACCATCCGTTAAGACGTCACCGCTCTTCTTTAGCTTTATTGACTTGTTGTTGGATCAATAGCTAGCAAATAATTTTGACACGTCCTTCTGCATACAAAAGTAAGGGATAATTATAGACACAGTAAATATGTAATTTGACTGTTTCTTATTCTTCTGCTCATTAATGTTCAGTTGCTAGTCGCTCCCACGGTGATAATGGTGGTTGATTTGATTTTTCCACGAAACACAACAAATCGAACTGTTGTTATTAATTTTATTTCATTTTTTTCCTTTTATTTCTTTGCTACTTTTAAGGAGGTTCTGCATATTCTCCTTGTTTCTTTTTAATCTTTTTATTTAAAGTCAGACTGTCAGACCCGAAAGAAATATAAGTAGTACTACCTTCATTTTAAAAAAAGAGTTACTATCATTTTTTTAAATTGACCTATTTTTGGGCTAAAATAAAAAAAACGATAGTAGCACTTTTCCAGAAACGGAGGGAGTATATATCTAAAGAGTAGAGTTGCCAGAATGGAAACTCTATTAAGTTGTTAATACTTGTTTTAGAAAGGAAATACGTATCATCGAGAAATCATGTTTTTCTTCGATTCTCTTTGTTGAAAATCATCTCTTCATTAAAGAAACTGTTCTAGATTTGTGAAGAAGAAGAAGATGGTGATGAAAGTTATCAAACTAATTTAGGATCAAGGACTTCTTGAATGGGTTTGTGTGGATTCTTGTGAATTGCAGGGAAGGAGCGGTTTTGGATTGATACAAAAAACAGCCATTACTCAGTTATATTCAGTCAGTTTTTTGCACAGCAACTGTTTGACAGAGTGTCTGACCTAAATCTTCATCGGCGTTCATCGGATTATGTTTACAGCAGAGTAGTGGATGAGGAGGGGTTCCTCTCAGCGAAAAGAAGAAGATCAAGGTTATTCGAGACTGCTCACATATTGGGTAAAGGTTTCAGTGAAAGAAAAACTCAGTTGGGAGGAGGAAGATCTGTAACAGTTGAAAGAAAGAAGATAGGAGGATCTATGGGGAAGAAAGGCTCAAGGGATATCGTTCATTTAGCGATTTGGTCAGGAAGAAGAAGAAGGTACTGCTGGCTTAGTTACAAGGCAGGTTTATGGCTCCAGAGGTTGTTGAAGGAGGAGTCAGAGGCTCGTGGTGGCAAGCAAAGTTCCCGGAAATTCCAAGACTATGAGGACTGGATGACGGCTTCCCGGAACGAGAATGAATATGGGGAGTACATCTGCCTGCAAGTCTCACACAACAGGGAGTTTCCATCAACACTTTTCTTTTCGGCCGGCAACAAGGGGGAAGGATGGTGGAGAACTAGCAATCTCCTAGAAGAACTAATGGGATCATCTTCAATCAGGAGAAAGAATCGAATCCCTGATAGTCAGTTCGATTGCTGCCAACAGGCCAAGTTTCAAAAGATTTCTGGTTTAAATTCTTCTTCTACAATTCAGGAACACCCCTCTCTATGGCAAAGAACTATGATCGTTGATATAAGTTCAAATGATTTCTACTGGAAAGAGGTGGGAGTCTGGATGGTGGACAAATTCGACTGGACATTTGGCTTTGAGCTGCAACCAATTGAATGTAACAGAGCTGTTTTCACCATTAAAACATTTGCTGAATTCTCTAGGATCAGGAGAATTAAAAGCTGGACAGTTGGGGAAATCGCCATCAACATCTATCCCTGGTATGATGGAGTCAATAAAATTCTTAAACCATCTCCACAGGAATCAAATCAGAAGTGCATTGAATCAAAGGAGTCCCTTTCGATCTCTGGGAATACTCTAATTTTAAAAACATAGGTGACTTGTTTGGGGGGCTGGTAGAAGTATGCCCGGAAACCTGAATGGCCTCTGATCTGTCAGAGATTAAATTGAAGATTCGTGGTCCTGTTAGCAATGGAATATGGTGCCAATAGATAGAAATGAAGAACAACAAAATCTGGGGACAAATCAGAGCTATTGGCGAAATCATGGAACCCCCAAATGCTTTGTTTCAGCCGATTTTCATTGAAAGGAATCGGCCGATGCTAAAAATATAGCGTTGGAAACTGGATTCTACTACCGGAGATGGAGAAGATGATAGGTTACGTGGCAATAAGGGATTGGGAGAAAAAGGACGTCTAGATGGCAGAGAGGGAGAGGTGGTGGAAGAAAATATGCTATTTGGTCAGATTACAGGTTCAGTTGGCAGTTGGTCAGTGGGGGAAGCAAGTTTGCGCAATCTAAACGCGACACATGGATCTAGTGTACCTGTTCTGGTACGGAATAGCTTTAATTCAAATTTATCTCTGGAACCGGTCCAAGAACAAAGAATTCAGGGAGAAGACCATGTGGGAATCGTTGATGGACCTGGGTTTTTTTCGATGGGCATGAAGGCCTCAGTTCCTAGCTACTCTCTAATGGGTCTGGAGGGAGATTCTCTGCCAGGCCTGGCCACTGATCTTGTTTCTAATTTTCCTCTCCTAAATTTTCAAAACTCTACACCCCTGATACCAAACCTCCTGATGCCTACTCTCAATCAAGCTACATCTTCCCTCTCTATTGGAAGCCATGTCTCCAATTCGGCCTCAATGGGAAACTCTTCGTTGAGAAGCTTAAAAAAAAATCTAAAAACAAAAATCTCCAAGAAACCCCTCTCTAGCCATTCTTTGTCTAACTCTTCTAATGTGGAGGTCTCAAGCAAAAGACTAAAGAGGTTATAGAGAGAGCTTCCAATCCCGAGCAAGATAACTATGGTCGGATTATTTCTAATGAAGAGCTTATGGAATTCTCTCATGGTAGCACGTTAGCGGTGCCGCATACAAGTGTAGTAAACGAAATTCCTCTACACATATTGGATGACAATTTGAAGTTGGCAAATGGAATTCACGAGAAACTCAAGCTTCTCTATGTTAAACTCAAAAAAACCGGTAAATATTCGGGGATTGAATTCTCCAACAAAGAAATTGATTTTGTGTCAAAGTCTATTATTTCACATGCGCAAGCTTTTAAAGATGATTTGGACACGGGAGATAGTGCTTCAAACTAGCATTTGTCGTGTTTGTTTTTCTTGTTCTTGTTTTTGGGATATTTCTTTTAGTTTTGATGTTTAAGATCATTTCTTGGAATGTTAACGGGCTTGGAGCCCCGGATAAGCGCTCCAAATTAAAAAATCTTGTGAAAAGATGGAAGCCTACAATTCTTATGATTCAAGAGACAAAGATTAGTGTTTGTACGGATGTTATTGTGCGGAAATGTTGGGGTTCTTCTCCGTGTAATTATATGGCAATTCCCTCTCTTGGAAGATCGGGAGGAATTTTGTTGGTTTGGAACTCGGATATGATTGAAGTAGAAAATTTTCTTGAAGGTACTTTCCCCTTAAGTATTCAATGTCGGAGCTTAGAAGATAATTTTCGATGGGTGCTAGTCGGTTTGTATGGGCCTTGCAATGCGAGAGAAAAGAAAAAATTTTGTATGGAGCTAGCTACTTTACATGGTTATTGGGTTGGTTTTCCTATATGTTTCGGTGGTGATTTCAACGAGATTAGATTTATGGAGGAGCGAATAGGTTGTAGTAGAGTTTCAACCTCAATGAGTCTCTTCAACGATCTTTGTATCGATCTTGATCTTGTGGAATTACCTCTCTCCGGCGCAAAGTACACTTGGGGTAGACCGCCTAATAAAAAGAGCAAGTTAGATCGTTTTCTCTTCACTTCGTATTGGGAGGATCTTTTTCCAAATCTTGCTTTCAAGAGACTCGCAAGAACTTTTTCGGATCACTACCCTATCGAGTTATGCACGTTGGTATCGGATTGGGGTGCTTGCCCCTTCCGGTTTCAACTAGCATGGCTCGAGGGAACTAACCTTGTTCCCCTAATGAAGGATTGGTGGGAATCATTTTCTTTTGTAGGTTCGGCTGGCTAATGTTTTGTAAAGAAACTAAACGCTCTTAAGGAGAAGTTGAAAGTGTGGAATAAAGAAGTGTTTGGGTGTATCGATAGGGCACTAGACACGGCTCTTTCCAAACTAAAAGAATTAGATGATCTTGATGATAATAGGGGTCTTTCCGTAGAAGAAGAAGACATGCTTGTGACGGCAAAAGTGAATTCTGATTTGGCTCATCGTCGGCAAAGCATTATGTTGAGACAAAAATCTAGAATTAGATACCTTAGAGACGGGGATCGAAACACCAAACTCTTTCATCGCGTGGTAAAGGGTCATAGAGCTCGTAACAACATCAACAACCTCAAAATCAATGGGCTTTGGATCGGAAATAAAGAAGCAATTAAAATGGGAATCGCAAATCATTTTGAATCCGCTTTCAAGGAAATCTCAAACAATCGGCCGAGGATCAAAAATATGAGCCTAAAGCGTATAGATGAAAGTGCTTGTATTTGGTTGGAGAGAGTTTTTAGTGAAGAGGAACTGAAGAATGTTATTAAAGGGTTGGGAATTGACCGCGCACCAGGACCGGATGGTTACCCCATGAAGTTCTTCATTGTTTGTTGGGACTTCCTCAAAAAAGATTTGATGAAGATTTTTAAGGAATTCCATAGTCACAATGTTCTCCATTCTTCTTTGAAAAATAATTTTATTGCTCTCATTCCTAAGAAGCCGGGTGTAGAAGAAGTAAAAGATTTCCGACCAAATTAGTCTCATTGGGAGTGTGTACAAAATTGTTTCAAAGGTCTTGGCGGAGCGTCTAAAGGTATTCCTTCCTTCTCTAATATCTCCTTCTCAATCTAGTTTTATTAAGGAAAGACAAATTCTTGATGGAGTGTTAATAGCAAACGAATGCGTTGATTCTAGACTTAGACAAAATGCTCCGGGGTTGATTTGCAAGCTTGATTTAGAGAAGGCGTTTGATAATGTAAATTGGAACTTCTTAAATGAAGTCTTCTTCAAAATGGGGTTTGGAGGTGTTTGGAGAGCGTGGACTAGAAATTGCTTAACTTTCTCAAGGTTCTCGGTTCTTGTTAATGGTTCGCCCTACGGTTATTTTGGTAGTGAAAATGGGTTGTGACAAGGAGACCCACTATCTCCATTTCTTTTCACAATTGTTGGTGAAGTTTTAAGTTGCATGTTGAGCAAAGCACAAGAACTTGATCAAATTTCGGGGTTCTCGGTTAAGGAGGGGGGAACAAAAATAAATCATTTCCAATTTGCCGATGATACTATTATATTTCTAGATGCCAAGGATGAACAAGTCGACGCCCTTCGTTACCTTCTCCTTTGCTTTGAACTTACTTCGGGCTTGAAGATTAATTTCTCCAAGAGTAGTTTATATGGAATTGCGGTCGAAGAGGGAGCCGAAAATTATGCAAACATGTTGGGGTACAAATATGCAAATTTCCCTAGTATCTACCTTGGTCTTCCTTTGGGGGATAAGTTAGGAGGTTCCCAAAAGTGGAAAAAAATTCTTGAAGCTTGTGCGAAAAGAATTACTTGGAACGGAAAAACGATAGCAAGAGGAGGTAAGTTAACTCTCATTAAGAGTGTCCTAACAAGTTTACCTATTTACTACCTCTCTCTCTTTCTTTCCCCTTGCTCCATACTAAGAAGTTAGATAAAGTTGTGAGGAATTTTTTGTGGGATAATGATGAAAATAATAAAAGAATTCACAATGTGGGTGGAACTTGGTGGCAAAACCAAAGAAAAAAGGGGGCCTTGGTATAAGAAGAACTAAGCAAATAAACTCGGCTTTGCTTAAAAAATGGTGGTGGCGATTTGGAGTAGAGAAAGACGCGTTATGGAGGAAGATCATAGTGGAAAAATTCGGTGAAACTTCCACCGGTTGGGAAACTCTCCAACCCAAGGGATCCAAAGGAGGTAGTCTTTGGTTTAATATATACAAAGAGCTTGATGACTTCAAAAAAAGAATTAGATTCAAAGTTGGTGAGGGAAAGGAAACTAGATTTTGGGAAGATCATTGGCTTGGCGAAGGAAGGTTATACGATTTATTTTCTTTGGCTTATGAAGCCTCAAGGACCAAGCAATATGTGGTGGCTAGTATGTATGAAGTGGTAGGCGATGATATACGTTGGAAGTTTATGTCTCGAAGAAGGTACTCTACTCCCATCTCTAGTGAAGTTTCAACAATTTCCAATCTTCTCACATCTTTCCACATTCAAGAAGGCATTGAGGATAGCCGAATTTGGTGTGGAAATGTGCATGGCCATTATACGGTCAAGGACGGTAATATGGAAGAAGAAGAGCAAGACGAACCTAATTACTCCTCCGAGATTGTTTGGAGCCGGGACTACCCTTGCAAAATCAACTTCTTTCTTTGGCTCCTCTCTCAGGATAGGATAATACAAAGGATAAGCTCCTAAGAAGAGGAATGGAAATTTTTAGTATTTGTTGCTTTTGCGATGAAAATGACGAGACTAGCGCTCACTTATTCTATGATTGTTGGAGGATTCGACGAATATGTGAGTACTTTATAGAAGGCTGTAGGGGACTTTGGAATTATACTTCCAATATCACTCTAAATGTTAAGTCTTGGAACTATAATTGGGAAGACGAAAGACTCAATAGAATTTGGAGAAACGTCCCGGTCTCAATTTGGTGGTGCATATGGAAGGAACGAAACGCAAGGGTCTTCCAAAATAAAAAGAAACCTTTGGAAAGTCTCATTAGAAACGTTAAACTTCACGCGTTTTTTTGTGCCGAAGCTAATACAAGAATGTTAGGCCTAACTGCAAATATGGTAATAGCATTATGGGATTCCCTATTTCGTCCCCCTTAATCGTGTAGCTTGTCTCTTAGGATTGCTTTTTCTTTTCGGTTTTATATTTTTCCGGCTACGGTTGTTTTCATTGGGTTGAGGTACCTCTCTTAAGTACCTTCTTTCTGTAATGAATTTTCTTTTGATCGAACAAAAAAAACTACTTTTTTTAGAAAGTAACTTTTTGACTTAAAAGTTAAAGTGATTTTAGAACTTGGACCCGCCTTTGAAAATTTTGGATGAATACCTACTACATATGAACGGTCTTTAAAATTGACCAATAATATGTACCAACGCTGCGCATTTTTTCTTCGGACAGTTAAATGTGAATAGTCCAATTCCTATTCCATGCACTAATTAATTGAAGTGTATTAGGTGAACTGCCAATGCCAGAGCCAAACATTTCAAACTTTCCATCCCTATAAGTACCTCTACCTACAACTCGTTTTCTATCGATCACCACAACCTTCATCCCTTAATCTTTGCAACATACTCACTACTCCAAAATGGCTTCTTCTTTCCCTTCCATGGTTGTAGTAATACTATCTCTTCTCCTTGTTTTCTTCTCCGGTAGCTCTCGTGCTCAACTATCCACTACTTACTACTCCAAAACTTGTCCTAATGTCCTTACCAAAGTGAAATCCGCCGTTCAATCTGCAATATCTAAAGAAAAGCGAGCTGGCGCTGCTCTCCTTCGCTTACATTTCCATGACTGCTTTGTTAATGTGATAAATCTAACATATTCTTCTTTCCATTTTCATCATCATGTTACATTATTTTGTTGTGTCTTTTTTACATGCATGAAAAATAACTTGCGTTTCTTATCCGTTATCAATGATTTCGATAGAATTCAGAAATGTTGAGTCAATATTGATATCATTTTTAATTAAGCTTCTTTGGTAAGTGAAACTGCTTTTATCAAACATAATTAAATAAGCACATAACGTCCGCAAAACTGTTACTGTCAGTTAGGCAGTAGTGCTATTTAGAAAGAAATACTCCATAAATTTTCTCTGAGTTTTAGACTAGATAAGTTGATTGGATAAAGCATTTACAAGAGTTAAAAAAGCAGTAATGTTGTGCTAATCGTCTTGCAGGGATGTGATGGATCAGTATTACTTGACGACACTTCGAGTTTCATGGGTGAGAAAAACGCAGCCCCTAATAAGAATTCTGCCGGAGGATTCAACGTGGTTGATGATATAAAAACAGAAGTTGAGAAAGCTTGTCCTGGGGTTGTTTCATGTGCTGATATCTTGGCCATTGCAGCTCGAGACTCCGTAACCATTGTACGAACTTTTTTTTTATCAAACTAGTACTAACCTTTTTCGAATTATTTCTTAAAGTCTGATTGAAGAGTTTTGTAATTTCATTATTGTTTTTGTAGCTTGGAGGACGTAGTTGGAATGTAAAACTCGGAAGAAGAGATGCAACAACTACTAGCCAGTCTGCTGCTGATAATGGAATTCCTCGACCATCTTCAAGCCTTAGCACTCTTATCTCAGACTTCTCAAACGTAGGTCTTTCTACTAAAGACATGATTGCTCTATCTGGTATGTATCTTTTAATGACTAGGTAAATTGGGATTTTACCCCCAAGAATCAAGAGGATTTTCTTTCCAGGGATTCGGTCATATATATTGATCTTACCTCATGCATGCAGGTGCACATACAATTGGACAAGCAAGGTGTACAAGTTTCAAAGCAAGAATATACAATGAGACAAACATAGATAGTTCATTCGTAACAACAAGAAAAAACAATTGTCCAAGCGCATCATCAGGAGATGACAACCTTGCACCTTTAGATGTTCAAACACCAACAACGTTTGACAACAATTATTTCAAAAATCTTGTTAACAAGAAAGGCCTTCTTCATTCCGATCAAGTATTATTTGATGGCGGGTCTACAGATTCGCAAGTAAGTACATATAGTAACAACCCAAGTATATTTAGTGCGGACTTCGCCGCTGCCATGATTAAGATGGGTGATATTAGCCCACTTACCGGTTCCAGTGGAGAGATCAGAAAGAATTGCAGGAAAGCTAATTAAAAGACTATCAGAAATCTCGATCACCGTTTTTAGACATTGGGTTTACGCAAAAACATTTTGTTTTTCTTTAAAGCACTAATTATTGTATTAGTTGATTTTGTGGCTTTTATGTTTAATTTTCTTTCAAAATTTGAGAATGTTATGAAAAGCTCGTGTGTAGCTCAAATTACAATCCTATGGATAAGTATCTGATTGAATAATTATATTTCCCTTATATTTTCAATGTTCTACTATTTCTTTTTCTTGTTTTCTCGGAAGTACACAATTTATTTAATCTATTCTCAATACCGGTAATGAGGTACCAATTAGCTTGATAGGGTACTTAGTGAGGGATTGGTACCCCGTTAGCATCCGTGTTTTTTGAGTTTGAATTTACTTTTTTTTTTCCGTGGAAAGCATGGAATGTTATGAAACGATTCGTCCTTGAAAGGGTAGATAAAAGTGGTACCCAGATGTTAAGAAAGAGGCCAAATCATTGTTGCCTAGTTGCCTTTTAGTTTAGTCTATTCTAGATGCTTTGTAACTACTGTTAAACAGATTAATCAAGTTGTTCATTGAAAGCAAACTTCGAATAAAAGGGCGCAAATTATGTCGTATCAATCCAATTGATATCTTCCCTAGTCCCATCAAAAGAAAATCAATCCACTTAAGTTAAGTGCAGATCTTTGCTCGTCGCTGCCATTATTTGGAGGTTTTGGTTGGAGCATAAGGCTAGGTATTCGGTTCCTAAGTGAGGACTGCCACTCAATTGGTTCATGCAACCAAGTATCATCTCTTATCTTGGTCCCTGGTCTTCTAAGTCTTTGAGAACATCACCTATTAGAATGTAATGGAAAATTGAAAGTAGATTTATTTCAATCCTACTAGTGATGATTATTTGTACTCTGTATTTTTATTTTACTCCTTCAATCCTTCTAGTGATGATTATTTGTACTTTATATTTTTATTTTACTCTCTCAATTTTATAAAAATTAAGCTATTTGTTTTAAAATTTTATTTCATAAAAATTGAGCTATTTTATTAAACAAAGTAATCTCTTTCAGTGCTAACATTATTCAGCTGTCTTTTTTTGGCCCATGTATGGTTTTATTAAAGCTGTTAGTCCTGCTATGGCGTTGTTAAAAGAACCTGCATCATTTTTTATAATTAATATAAATCATGTTGTTTATCTATAGAAATCCAAGCAACATCAGTATTAATTTTAAAAATCCCCTGGATCGGCCGGTTGTTTTCAACTGTCTTTGGTTTATTCCTTATAACTTTAGGGGTACTATTAGTTAATGTGGAACTATTAACATGGTTAAAGCTAAACCGTTTGAAGTCTAGGCGCTACATGGTACTCTTTCTACCACTATGTTAGTATGGAAATGGTTTCAAAAAAAGTTGGCCTTCTTTTTATCGACCGAAAAAAGCGAGATAAGTTAAGGATCAAAATAAATCATTCGAAGCAAAGCATAATGGAGAGCTGGGCTCGTTTCCTCTTGTCTCAAGAGTCTCAGTTTGGGCATCTTAGAAAGTACGTCTGCAATTGATCTAAAAAGCCAAAGCTCCTAATTGATCTGCTGGCCCACAACAGAAATTCTATGAACTTGGGAGTCTCCTTCCTTAACGAGGGTTCGATGAGATAGAAAACCGATTAGGGAGTGAAGTAAGATTGATATGATGTTGAATTGCTAATGTTGTCTGAAGTGATGAATTATGGTTTTTCCTGGAAAACTATAATGTATCTCTCTATCTAGATGAACCATATCTTAGTTAGAATAGTTTCTAAACTGATTGAACTATGTGGTTCATGCAACCATGATTTGCAGATGTCTAAAAGGCTCATATCAAGACTAAGCTAAAATGAAAAGGAGCAGGAGGAAGTAACCAAACTGATTTAGCATAGTGGCAGCGAAAGAAAAGAGGTTTAACAATTTCATTATCCTCACATCTAAAAGTGCATGAAGAAGAAATGTCTTTAACAATACCAAAAAATCAAGAGTCAGTAGTTAGGGCATTCTGTTAACATTTTTAAAAGAATAGTTTAATTCTTTGAAGGTTTTCAGATTTTATATATCTTTCTAGGAGAAAGCATTTAGATTTGATTGCATTGGTTCAGGTTCACAGGAATTCAGCTTATCATCCATAAACTTGACTATAAATTCTCCAGAAGTAGTTTGGAGCTAACTAAATTTGTCCTTTTTTAAAACTATTCTCATTTGCTGTAAAACGATGTATATGTCAGTTATGCGCTTAGCAATGCATACGAGGAACACAAAGTTAACCAAGTTGAGACCTTTCTTTAGGTTGGCTGTAAAAACAATATGTGATAGTGGAGCCCAGCTCTCCCAGTTAACAACAAAACGGCCTGGACTTAGTGATTTACCCTCGAAAAAGAATCTTGACATTAATTTAGATGGTAAATTATTTTTGAATAACAAATACTTTCTACGTCCCACATATAATAGAGGAATTTAAACATTTTCTTAGATTAAAAAACAAATATATTTTTTAATTATCCATCGTTTTTTTTGTTTTACTTTTATTTTATTTTCAAGATGAGTAATATTACCTAAGTTGTGTTAACACCTATACATCATAAATAAGGGTATGTATAAAAAAGATGATCTTAAAATTAGACTTCCGTTTATTATCTAATAGGATAACCAAAACCCAAATTTTTATCTTTATACGTTGGACGAGAAAATAAAAATAAAATATTAGATGCAATTTTAAACCAATCTCTTGCTTCAGTATTTGCTTTGCCCAACCAACCATCCCATCATTTTCATCCAAAGAAAACTACCAGATCATTTGGAGTAAAGATAGAATGATCTTTTTTTGGGACTAACTCATTTTTGCAGGGACTCTTAAATAAATAATCCATTTATCCTTTGGTGATAAGGGATGTCCATATATTAGTAAATGATTATATTACCCTTTACTTATTTAAATTATATTATTATCCTTATAAATACTTTATTTATTACTTTATAATTTTATTTTTATTTTTTATTTGTTTTGCTTTTTGTTCATGTTTTATATATTTGTATTGGATTTGGTTAGGTTTTTTTATATATTTCCTACCCAAACTTTGATATGCTTTATGTATCCGAAGAACAAATTGATTAAGTTGATTTTTTCCCCTAGTCGAAACCAAGTTCGATTTGTTTTTTTTTTTTCCTACTCGAAACCAGTTCTGATTTTTTTTTCCCTATCCAAACCCGTTTGGTTATGCGAATAAAAGATGGAGATTTGACCGACTTGAAAAACAAAATCTTAAGCGAACCCAGGTTCAGGTTGGTTATTTTATGTTCCTAGACGAATCCTGATTCAATTAGGCTTTCTTGTTTTTATTTCCTAACCGAACCTCAATTCGTTTTTTCACATATAAAGAACATACTGAGGTTTATATGTATTTTTCCCTCACCGTATCTCAATATATTCTTCACATATAAAAAAACATATTAAGCTTATGAGTTTAACCTTATCCCCTTTCAAAGGTATTCCAAGTTTTTCTTTATTTTTAATTTTTTATATTATATTAAGGCAGAGAATCTAAATACTATTTCCATTTCACACCTCAATATACTCTTCCCATATAAAATATATATTGAGCTTATGAATTCAACCCTAACCTTTTGTAAACTAAGTATTCCTGTATTTTTAATTTTTTATTTTACATGTATTGAGCTTATGAATTCAACCCTAACCCTTTCTAAACTAAGTATTCCTGTATTTTTAATTTTTTATACTACTTTAAGACAGAGAATCTAAACACTATCCCCATTTCACACTATGAGAAATAGAAATAAACGAGGTAGTTACCGGGAATTAAGACCGACTCCATTAAAAAGATCCAAAGGCTTGGGGGCTTTGAGTTTTATATTATCTAAAAAGAAAATACTTCCTCTATACCTATTATATAGACGAATAAGGTGAAATTTTTAAATTAACAAATTATTTAATTTTTATAATTTTTCTTTTTATCTTTTGGCTTAGTTTTAATATAATTTTTTCATACATCATAAATAAGGGTATAATATCAAAAGATATTTTGGAACTGTAATTCCGTCTATTTAGTGGGACTAAAAAAATTCAATATCCCGCTTGTATAATAGGTACGAAGGGAGTATCAAATTTTAAACTTTCAAATGGCGGAAAGATTAGATATGGAGATGACATTGGTCTAAGAAAAGTAAAAAGAGAATGAAACTATTGGGTATCTTGTTACCGATTCACCAAATACGATACAAATCGTATTATCAATTTGCCAAATCAACGATTCCAAATCAGGATTAGTAAATCACACTTCTTTACAATCCTTGTAAAGATAATCTTTAAAACCAAAAATTAAAGAAGAGAAGATGAAGAAGAATAATTGAACAAACAATAAAACTAAACAAACTTACTTGGGTGTATTGAGGAGAGTAATCTCTTTACTTAAGACATTTAATGCCCTTCCTTAGATGATGATACATGTTATGACATATGTCTCCAGCATTCAACAATACCTTTGGTGTTCTTCAACATCACTTTGATGAACGCCAAACAATGAACGCAAATTAATATAACACAAACTCTTTTACAGACTCTCAAAAACTCTTTGAAATTACTCAAAAATTTCCATGTTTAAAACTCAACACAAAGATGAGTTTATATAGATTTTGAAATAGTACTTTTGGAGACGGTTGGTAACAGTTGCAACCTTACAACTGTTGCTTTTCAAGGGACATGACTGTTCATAACAGTTACTTTGCAGCAGTTCCTTCACAAACTGTCACCAATTCGAATGGATATGATTGTTCTCAACAGTCACTTTGCAACAGTTAATAGACTGTCACTAATTCAAATGAATGTGACTGTTCCCAACAGTTATTTGGCAACGGTTAAAAACAGTTGCCAATTTCAAACGGTAGCAACTGCTCCTCAACAGTTATTTGCAATGGTTAGAAAACGTTGCCAATTTCAAATAAAAAATTTGCCCATTAGATACCATCTCTTGGATATGAATTAATTAGTACCGTTAGATCATAACTAACCATATTAGATGTAATCTCTACCGTCCATTTGATTTCCCTTATGTTTCAAACTTAACACAATTGTCATTCATATTGAACAGGGGCTTGGGTGGCCATTCCAAGCCCAATTTCCAACAATCCCCCACATGAATGAAAATTGTCACACAGAAAAGCAAGATGTTTGACTCTAACCCTAAACTCTAATGCAGAATTTAGAGAGTTTGTGCGCGGAACATCGCTGCATAAGGATAGATGGCTATTGGCATTGAATCTTCCTTAGCGAATATCTACCGGGATTACTGATTGATTAGTGAACGTGATGTCTTGAGCTATTCAACCTTATGATGCAATCCGATGCAATAGAATATCACACAACTTATTTACTTACATATCTGGTTCTCGGTTGTATTTTTTCATCCCTGAACGATACTGGAATTCTATGAGTGCTTTAGAGTAACATAGCCTTATAGTTCTCATAGAAACGACATCACTTCTCACTCATATAGGTGATCTCCTATTAAAAGTATCCTTCCATACTTTAATTAGTTAAACTAATATATATAAATCATTAAAAAAAATTAATTATTAACCTCTAAATATTACAGGCAACATTGTTTTATCATAGGAATGGGTAAAAAGATCATCTCTTTCAGTGTCACTGGCGAGTACTTCACAACTTAGTTGTCCCTTTTAAACCTAGATATTGGGATCTCCAGGCACTAGGTTGCGTTACCGCTATAATTTACCCTTTAATTAGGCTATAAGACCCATTCCCCTTGATGAAGAAATTATAAGCTCTCTAGAATTTGTATCCATTGTCGACTTGATACAATTCTCAAATACTACTTTTTTGATGCACGTATTTGAGAGCAATTGCTTTATGGCGTTATATCGTCGATGTATTTGTCGACACCTGCCATAATATCCCAAACTATGTGTTCTTCCCAAATAACTATTTGATTAGGATAGTACTTATTTTGAAATGCATATACTCTGCCCACGCGAGCATATATATCTAAGGAAATTTCACATTCACTTCTATTTCATCTTCAACTTTGCGTCCAAAGCTTCAGAGTCCATAGTTGATCTTGATATCAACCCTCATTTGAATGATTTCCTTGCAATCACATTTCTTCAACAACAAACACATAGTTTCCTTTGATTTGAATCAATCGTAAGATACTGTTTGAGCACTTTTTGATAAGCCGCATAAAGTAATTTCCAAAAAATTACACTATTTGATATCTTAGGATTCTAACCGTGGTTATCAAATTATCTAATTTGTCACATGTCAATCAATCGACGTTTCACTGACATATGAACCCAATTCATATACATAACATCCATAATATATGGTTTTCTTACTACGTAAAAATAGACCATTTATTTGTTCCTCCATATTTCATGACTATTACCAATTTTTATGGAATCACAATCCATACACTTATGTATGCAAGTGCCATGTGTATCAATCACTTTAATCATGATAGACCAATTTATACATGATAGATACCATTAGAGGGTTTCCAAATAAACCATACAATTGATACATTATAAAGGAAAGAAATTGGAAATACATAGTAAGCCACCGTTTTAACGCATTTGTCCTTTTCTAGACAGACATGCGCACCGATTTTCGGATCACTATGTCTCCCACATAGTAATTCCAAATAGAGAATTTAAAAATAAAACTTCCTGATAAGTTCCTGATCTACAAATTTTGTTTTTACCAAAAATCAAAAGAGCAATAGAAAAATTGGAAAATCACTCTGAACTAGGGCTGATTTTCTCATTCTTCAGAATTTTCGTAGGACCGGACTCCACTTTCCGAAATTTCCAAAAAATATTTTCACTACTCCAAAAATTCTGAAATTTATGTGGAGTATAATTAGGGTGTTTCATACACGGTTAAAAGGATTAACCCAAAATATTTTTCAATTGGGAGATACACCCATTTCTCTAACATGGGTATAGAACTCAACCATTCGGTTAAGGTTTATTTTCATCCATGCACCACCTTATTCATATTAACATGTATGAATACCAGGCACATAAATTAGTGCCCTATGGTGGTGGAATATCAAGTTCAAATTTGTTCTTTTCCCGAAAAAATTTGAGCACAACCTTTGCTTTGCACAAAACTTGAATGGTAATGTTCTTTATCCTTAACGTTCTCTAATGTCAAGGAGTACATGTGTACATTGTAGAATACAAGTCTATATGCTAATCAAGTAAGGATTTCATTGCTTTCAAATAAACGTTGCAAAGTGAATTACATAGTTTTTTGCAAATCCGTACCTTGGTTCGTTCAATGAATACATTGTAGTTAACCAGATTTACATCCAAGTATCCAACTAGGGAAAGCCTACTACCTTGGTTCCAACCCTTATCCTTTACAATTCTCCAAATATATCAAGTATTCTTTGTTTCAAGAAAAACTTTACTAGGTGGGAATTCTCCTTTGACTTCCCCCACAATTTCAAGGTATACATGAACCTTACCGATGTTTCACCATGATGAGTTAGGACTACATCGATTATTTAGAATTAATGGTATCACCAAATAATTCAACAACTCTTGAATAAGTATTTATGCCCTAGCATTTTCACTTATCAAGGCACAATACATACCAATACGTACGTATCAAATTCAATGCTTTCAACAAAGCACTAAAATCAGTAAAAAGATTAGTAACAGACTAAATGTCCTAAGATTGTTGGATATCTTGTTACCGATTCACCAAATACATACAAATCATATTATCAATTTACCAAATCAACGATTCCAAAAAAGGATTAGTAAATCACACTTCTTTACAATCCTTGTAAAGATAATCTTTAAAACCAAAATTAAAGAAGAGGAGAGGAAGAAAAATAATTGAACAAACAATTAAACTAAACAAACTTACTTGGGTGTATTGAGGCGAGTAATCTCTTTACATAAGACATTTAATGCCCTGCCCTAGATGCTGATACAGGTTATGGCATATGTCTCCATTATTCAACAATACCTTTGGTGTTCTTTAACATCACTTCGATGAACGCCAAACAATGAACGCAAATTAATATAGCACAAACTCTCTTTTACAGACTCTCAAAAACTCTATGAAATTACCCAAAAACTCAAGACAAAGATGAGTTTATATAGATTTTGAAATAGTACTTTTGGTGACGGTTGGTAATAGTTGCAACTGTTACAACTGTTGCTTTTCAACGGACATGATTGTTCGCAACAGTCTATTTATAACAATTTCTTCACAACTGTCACCAATTGAAATGGATGTGAATTTTCCCAACAATTATTTTACAACGGTTAAAACATTTTTCAACTTCAATCGGTAGCAACTGTTCCTTAACAGTTATTTGCAATGGTTAGAAAACGTTGCCAATTTCAAACAGAAAAATTAGGATTCCATCTCTTGGATATGAATTAATTAGTACTGTTAGATCGTAGCTAATCATATTAGAAGTAATCTCAACCGTCCATTTGATTTCTCTTATGTTTCAAACTTAACACAATTGTCATTTATATTGGACATGGACTTAGGTGGCTATTCCAAGCCCAATTTCCAGCAAGAACACTATTTAAACTGCATCTGCATGAATAAGTGCTAAGCATGCTAACAACCACCCACCCCAAATACTCTCTTAATAACGAACCTAGATTTAGTACTTTTAAGTTTAAGTTGACTTCATTAGAAACTTCCTTCATGCCAACTTTGTCATTCGTTTTAGTTACAAAACAAAGTGGAAAAGTAAAAAACAAAGAAAACAACGAAGATTGTTCATTTCTTACTTCAATTCTAAGCTTTGAAAAGTCAATCTCTAAGAAATAAAACACTCGTACTTCCTTGGCGAGTAACTAAATAGAGGAAGCTACACAACCTACACTCTAGACGCATGATAGGTGCATAATTCACACATATAAAGTAGTTTTTCCTGAACCTT
>JAJJMC010003936.1:4037975-4080115 GCA_023531435.1 Papaver californicum
ATGAGTTTCTTTAATTCCTTCTCAACCGGTATATGCTACTCAGGTGCCACTTTGCGTATGCGTTGCCGAAATGGTGTTGTATCCGGATGTATATGCAATTCATGCTGAACAATACGTGGATCAATGCCTGGCATATCCTCCATTTTCCATGCAAAAATATCCACATAATCTTTGAGCAAAGTAACCAAATCATATTCCCTTCCTATTTCCATTAGTGTTCCAATTTAATTATTCTTGGGAATTCTTTTGTTCCTATATTTACATTCTTGGTTTCTTCGACTGGTGAAAAAGTGGACTTGGGTGCCCCTAAAAGAGTAGGAACTCCCTTTAATTGCTTTTCTAGGATATTTCCTTTTTCTTCAATTTCTGGCATGTTTACTTCTGATGAAGTATTTTGATTTACTTCATTCACTGATTCTTTGGCTGCAGTCTTAATCAAATATTGATTTATGGCTTCTTCTTTAGCCTTTATCTTCCGTTCTTTTCTCTTATTTTGTTGTTGTTGATCTATCTCTTGATTCATATGAATTTCCGCAAGGACGCAAGTTCTCGCAACATTCTGGTCACCCTTTATTTCCATTTCCCCTTGTGGTGTTGGAAATCGCAAGTATTGGTGATACGTTGAAGTCACTCATTTCAGTTGATGGACCCATTGTTTACCAATGATAGCATTATATGAATATGGTGCTTCCACTACACTGAAATTAGTCAAAATACTTATTGGTCCTGCCATTACATCAAGTAGGATTTCCCCTTTTGGTTTTGAGGCTATACCATTGAACCCATAGATTGTGTAGCAAGATGGTGTTAGTTGGTCATCCTTTAACCGCATTCTTTGAAATGTGTCATAAAACATCACATTAAGGGTGCTTCCCCCATCCATGAGGATCTTTTTTATGTTCTACCCAGACACTGGTAGGTGAGTACCAATGGATCATTGTGCATTTCTATTTCCTGATCAACTTCGCCTGCTGAGAAAGTTATCGGGGACGCCATCCATTCTTCCCATGTTCCTATGTCTCTTTCCGCAACTTTGAAGACCTCATGACTGTGTACCCTTTTACACAGCTTCTTGTCAATGGCTGCGCTCTTAGATGATTGTTCGGACTCTGTATAAAAGATCATATTGATTTTTGGGTTATCTTGTGGAATATTCACGGTCTTTCCCATGTTGTACTTTGGTAGAGGATTAAACAAATAAAGAAATTATTTTAATTCTCCCCTATCAATCAATTTTTTGAACCTGCAGCTTCAAATTTCTATATCTACTGGTGGGATTGCCCAGATAACAATGATATTCACAATAGTCCTTTGAATTATGTGTGTGCAATGGTTGCTTTCCTTTTGCCCAAGGCCATTCAGAATCTCTCCTATTTTTAATGGCATTCAAAATCTGCGGGTAAGGGGTATTAAGTCTAGTGAATACTCGATCTTCAAACTGCCGATTAAACCTTCTTTCATCATCTTCCATGTTTCGTTTAAATTCGATATTTGGGTTTTCACCCGCAATTCTCTTCCCGGAGCTTTTTGACGTTTCTACAAAGTTTTCCCTGCTGGCTACCCTCTGATGTTGATAAATTATCCTCGGTTGTTGTTTTTGAATGTCTTGTAATCTTGCGTATTTGTCGATAATTTCCCTGAGACCCCCTTCGGTTTTTGGATTTTTATCATGAATATCTTTAAAGAGTGAGCTCCTGCGGTCGGCTATCCCCCACTTGTAGTGGTTAATTGCAACCTCCGGAGTTGAATTCCCTATTGCTTGGCAGATTGCTTCCCACCGATCGGTGTAGTCTCGAATAGACTCCTCTTCCAAAGATGAAAGTGCATATAACTTGTCCATCCCAGCATCTGCTGGTTTATTTTACATATATGTTTCCAAAAATTTACGAGTCAGTTGAGCGTATGAACGTATCGACCCTTCCGGCAAATTATCATACAAGGATAATGCGGAACCTTTCAAGCTTGATGGGAAATATCTGCCCATGACAACATCATCATGTTCCCATCGTGTCATGCTGCTATTGTAGTATTTTACATGTGCCGCTGGGTCCTTCGTCCCATCATAAAGCTCAAAGATGGTAATGTTGCACTTTTGCAGAATATGTGCATATGCAAGGTGTGGAGCCAATGGTGTTTTGCTGGATTCTTTCAACATTTCTTCTAATCTTCCACCCTCCTGTTTATTCTTCAAAGCTTTAATTTCTCCCCTCATTTTCTCAATATCTTCAATATATTGTTTTCATTTATTGTTTCTTGGTTCCAAATCATCAAAATCTAATTCATCAGGTTCATTTCGTTGATATGCAGGTTCCACCAACATCACCCTTTGGTCTTTATTGACCCTTGCTTTGCTTTTGGAGGATTTGTTTGAGCTCACTTCTTGCCCATGTATCCTTTTAATAGATGCTTCCGCATCCTTTTGGGTATTTTGTCTCAATGTTTGGTTTTCTTGGGTTAAAATTGTAAATTTTTCTGCACAAGTCTACTGATCCTTGCGCATTTCCTTCATTTCTTCTAACAATCAACGAAGGGGATCACCCATGTTTTGAGACGCTTCTTCCTGAGGTTGATTAATTGATTGGTGTTCTGGATTATTTGCTTGACCATTCATAGGTTCTGATCCTTGAGATTCTTCAACTACTTCTGTTTCTTGAGGAATCTCTATTACTTGATTTCCCAAGTTTTCCATATTATCATCTTGCTCTTGTATTGCTCTATTTGTTGCTGCTTCCATTTTTGTAATCTTTTTTGATGTATTATGACACCTTCTCTGTTCACTCTTGTATTGTCGTAGAAGTTTTCTTTGTTGATGTTCTAATCAAGAGCTCAGATAATGAGATATGTGATTCAAGAACTTGTAACATCTGTAATATGCATATAAAGCAATTTAAATAATATAAATCATCTAGTTAAATTATATATACCACATACAAGTTAGACAACCTTCCAATCTAAATCAGATTTTATTGTTTCATTAAATCACTTTTTGGAAACATATCATAAACAAGTTCAAGGGTTCAATTCATAGTTTGTTTTACTGTTTTGATAAAAATCAAAACTTGGTAACTGTAATACAATTTTGATTCATGCAATCAATTGATCCAAAGATATACAATTTTCATGGTTTAAAATATACTCTTTTACAAAATTATAAAACATGATATTTTGATAGTAATTTATAAACACAATTTTAATTCCAATGATTAAAAATCCATATAAGATAATCATAAAATATTAATTTGATGGATAGATATCAATGAAAGAAGTATTATGTAGGAACATATCTATTAATTCCATATAAACATCAATTAAGAAGTTTTCCAAGAAAAACTATATAATGAGTCTTGAAATATCACTTTTAGAAAAAAATTACTCCTAACTTAATATATAAAGTTTCATAGGTAATAAAATTCATGATTTTTATAAGTTGAAGATTTGGACAAGTAGAATAAATTCTTTCACCTATCCCTGTTTCTAGAGCCAAATTGTGATGGCCAAAAAGCTAGGCTCTTGGATCACAACTCACAAAAAGCTAGGCTCTTGCATCACAACCATTTAAATTGGTAACATAATGAATTGAAACATCTTATAATGAAATTTAATACATATTAACAATTTGAAGATGCTAGCAATAAGAACAAAGTCATTGTACACAAGTCAACACAAGAATTTTACGTGGTTCGACAATCAAATTGTCTACATCCACGGGTAGAAAAGATTTGTATCATCTTTATTCATCATCATCATACGTTACAGAAAGATGTTATGCTCAATAAATAAAATCATGATAATCAAGAACAATTGAACTAAAGACTTTTCGCAAATCCCATACCTAATCTCTTTGCTCTTTTCCTATGCCTTAAGTCCAATTCTAACCAAATTTTTTCCAGTCCTTCTTCCTGTTTTTGAGTTTGGTATTTATAGCCAATTTCAAGTGTCCCTCTAATCTTACTTTCCACCTATTTATTCTTATCCAATCTTTGAAGCGAAGTGCATCCCACAAGACTTGAGTTGCGTACTTCATATTTCTCTTAATGTCTCGCTTAGTATCCCGCACCTCTTCTGCGGACTTGTATTAAAATTATTACTTTTAGATTTAGATAAACGTTGTTGTCTTATTTGAATTATGGCATGTATGACATGTAGCTATTAAAAGTGACTTGTCATGCTTTAGTTCTTTTTGTTTCGCAATCTATTCAGCTGAGACGCGTCTCTCATGCACCGATGTTTGTCTTTTTCCTTTATTTCGTCAGGCTTTCCCGCAGTATACATGTTAGTCATGCAACAAAGCTATCTTGTTTGAATAGTGTGTCATGCTTGTCCCGCAACACACGTGTCGATCATGCAATGAAGCTTTCTGTTTCAGTACTTCTTTATGGATTTAGTTTCGGTGCTTTTCGTTTCACCATAACTTAATACTCCTCCCGTAGTTTTTGAACACGTATAGTTTGGTATCCTTACCCTCACACTCTTCATAGCTCGCTTTATTGACTTACTGTTACAACAGAAAATTTAGACCCAAATTTATCACAAGTCCTTATACACACGAAAGTTACAAGGATGGTAGACTAAAGTAAATCAGTTTGTAATTCGTCTGTTTCTTGTGCTTGTTTTTCTACTGGAGTGCACCACTAAGTACCAACCTATCTGTCGTTAAACTAAAACATTGAGATTTTAAACACACAATATAGAGTCTCAACGACACATCTATTTATAATAATTATAAATGGGTCGAAGACGTAACATGTTTACTAAATGTTATCGTCGATAATGGGACTCAAATTCCATCACTACAAGAAAAACAGGTTTAAGCGATAGATCGTTTTAAGTCGCTTAAAGCCCCTTTTGAGTCGCTATAACCCTTATAGAGACTAAAAGTGGCACTCGCTCCCCTTTTTGCAAAAATCCTTCTTTGTAAAGGTCTAGAGAGGCTAGGCAGTCGCTCTAGTAATAAACCAACTTACCTAAAGCGAGTACTTTTCTCATTGCTTCAGAGCTAGACCAATCACCATGGAGCAAGTAAAATTCTTATCGCTTAATAGCTTGACCAACCAATAGAGCAAGTAAAATACCAATCGCTTCAGATAGACCAACCATCCTAAAGCAGGTAAAATACCTAGTTGATAGATACATGGAAGGCGACCAAATAATTTTGCTCTCTAAAAGTGGTTTCTGATTTTGATTGGCCTGAAGTTGGTTGCTTAAGTTTTTAAGCTACCGAATTATTTTACTCTCTAAAAGAGATTTGTGATTTAGGAGATATTAAAATACCTAGTTGATAGATACATGAAAAACTTATCCTGAAGTTAATTGCTTAGATTTTTAAGCTACCAAATTGTTGTGCTCGATAAAAGCGAATTGAGCTATTAAAATATCTAGTTGATAGATACATGGAACAACTTAGGCTAAAGTTAGTTGCTTAGATTTTTAAGTTACCAAATTGTTTTGCTCCCTAAAAGCGAATTCTGATTTTGATTGGCCTGAAGTTGATGCTTCAATTTTTAAGCTATCAAATTTCTTTGGTCGTTAAAAGTACATTTTGATTTAGATAATCCCAAAATTTAATTGTAATTACAAAAGTTATCACTAATTAAGATTATATAATTAAAATGACAACTTCTAATTAAGATTCTATAATTATAATTATCTATTTTTAATTGAGATTAAAGTAACCAAAACATCTTAATCTCTCATTTTTACAACCCAACCTGTTTTTCACTTCCCCAAAAGAACAAAAAACATACAGGTCTCTCCGTTGAAGGTTGACAACCAATCTTCTTAAAAGCCTCATTCAAATACTTTGACATTATGCTCTCTCCGTTGAAGCTTTGAGATCTCCTTGTCTTGCTTTGCAACTTTCTTCTTTTCTGAGTCCAGCTGTTCTTTGAGAGCGGTCATTTGTGCTTTATTTCTGACAACTGCAAGACAAGCATTTATGATCAGATAGTTTACTTGTTACAGTCTATTTATGACTCCTACAATACAAGCATGGAATGTGAACTAAACTTCTTTTCACTTCAAAAAATTCATTGTTTCATCGCCTACACAGACATCTATCCTCCTTAATGAAATAGTTCAAGGAATTAGCAAACATATAAAGGAACTTACATATAGGTTCATTCCCTGTTTCTATGATATCATCAAATTACCCACAAAACTATCAGTTAGAAAAGGAAGACCCAATAGCTTCATGAAATAGAACCAAAGGTTAGAAATCAGAAAAGATGGTTTCATGACATGCATATTTTATTACCGATGGATGAATCTGGACCTACACTGTGGAACAACTAAGGGAGCATTCGGAAACAACACATACTAACAAATGGTCTCAAATGGTCTGGACTTACAGAAATATTAAGAATTCTTTATTAAATATTAAGCATTCTTATAATCAATACAGACCAACCTAACAGATACTACTTAACTGCACCTCAAATAAGCAAATAAATGAATTGAGTTGCGCAGAATGGTGTACCTGCAACAACAATAAACTTCGAAATCAGTTAGATAAGTTATATTATGGGTAGAACTGCATACTAAAGCTATTCAGTTACCGCACCTATTAATGAACCAATACATTCCTGACACTAAAATGCATATGTTGTGCTTTGTACAAAAAAAGAATAACCAGCTCCAAAAATATAGATTGATCCTTCCTTTATGATTCAAAGTAAGCATAACGAAAGTTTAATACATTAATCCACTTCAAGGTACTGATCTAAAATTAACAAGCTTATTGACCAAATCTAATCTTTCATGGTTGATGTAACGTTCTCAAACAAAAATATATCTAACAACAATCTAACTGCGCTTAAAATAACATCAGTATTGTGAGGACAACAAAAAGGAAAAAAAGGGCAATCGATGCAACTATAAATGAAAAGAAGGATATCCCCTGTTGAATAGTAAATGACAAATCAAACAAAAACCCATACTAGATTCCCCAAAACATGCATCATACTTATCAAAGAAGAGATAAAATCAAGACTTTTATGAATCAAAGCTACAGACGTTAATCCTTGTCTACTACAGGATAGATTTTCAAGTAGTTCTTCTATAGGTTGCATTTACAAAAACATATGAATTTTTTAAAAGAAAAAAAATCCATAACAACAGCAAACAACAAAAAAAATACTTCAAGCCCAGAAAGAAACAAAAATAGTAAAGATTGTAGAACATTTCAAATTTCGATTAATTGATAGTACCATATCTACAGCTTCTTTCGATACAACTTGAGCAATAGAAAACAGTTTTCCTTCGATACAGTACCAGATCTACAGATTCTATGCCGAGAACCTTCTTTATCCAACTCATACGAAAGCGCAAAGAGCCAAGCAATAACAGATGGTTTCATATAAGTATAAGTAGAGGATATCTGAGTATTAATGGGTAAGTATCAGCGCAGGAATACATAAGTGGATTATAGGAGGAAAGGTAAAGAAAGATGTATCCCTTAATATTCCATAAACTCATAAAACAGAGTAATGAAAGAGAGAGACAATCGAATCTCAAAAGTGGTAATCTTAAATCTTATGAAACAATTAAAATGGAAATCTTACTTCTGACAGTATTCATCAAACATTCTCCGGAGTTTGACTGGTACTGTATAAAGATAACCAATCACTACCAAAGATGTAAAGAGTTTTGGATTATAAGGATATATATGCAAGCCTTGTAAAGTAGAATCCCATACACTTGAGAGTTTCAACTGATTGTAATATTTCTGAATCATCTTTATATGATAGTTGAGAAAAGATTCGAGCTGTAAAGTTTGTCCCCTTCGTTCTGAGGATAAAAAACACTACTTCATCAGTGTGATACTAAGTCATGCAAAAAAACTTCAGTTCAGATTTTAACACAATTTAATAAGTATGTTTCAAAAATCAAAAGTGGAGACTTGGACATTATTTTTTTCTGACATGGTCATCGAGACAAGCATCAAAAGAAGAGATTTATTTTGAAAACATTATCAAATCACTGAAACAATCAGGTAGACACAGATCCCTATCCATTGCTTGGAAAAATAAACAAAACCAGAACCCTCATATAATAGAGCTTGTCTGTATTTGCAAAGTATAGCATTAGCTTATCAAATGGGACACAAAATTGCAGAACAAAAGTGGACCTTTTGTAGTCCAGGTAATTGATACAAGTTGGAATAAAAAGAGAGTATGCACTTGTATACCACAATTCACCAGAAACAAAGATGAGATCTATCATGGATTGTGAGTTGCGTTTAAAGGGAACCATTTACTTTATCTCTATTTGTTTACAATTGTTAATCCTTAATTTGAGTTACTTTATTAATTTAATTTTTCGGTTTCAGGGGAAGTCGAATCCTAACGCACATATATATATGGTATCCTAAAACAAAAAAATGCACCTTCAAATGACCAAAAAAGTAACCTAATTAATGGACAAAAGAGTACTCAAGTGAAAATTGTAATTACTAAATGGACGCATCATAAGCACAAGCAATCAAATTAAATTACCTGGAAGCACCATTGAAAAAGCTTCCTCTATAACTCCAATACCAGCAGCCCAGCCGGTGGTTATTTCTTCAAACAAAGCAGCAGTACGTATAAGCGCAATATAAAAGGAATTCACAAACCCAAATTTAGGATACCAAAAACAAAACCCTAACTTCTTCGAAAACAGTAACAGTAATCATACAACCAAAAAAATTAAAAAAAAATTGGGGGAAACTAAAGCAGGAAAAAATTGAAATTAAATCTGAACAAAATAAGAGTGATAGAGCCAGATTATGAGAGAAATTGGGAGGGGGAAGTAGCGAGAAGGGGGGAATCAGGGGGAACAGAGCGGGAAGGGGGGAAGTGAAAGAATTTCTGTAATCTGTAAGAGGAAATGTGTTTTTGTTGGTCAAAATTTTGAGGGAGAAAGATAGACCGTGTGATCAAAATCCATCGACGCTTGATATCTAGTTCTATCTAGTTATACAGATTGTGATCCATGTGACTCATTAAAAAAATTGTATCTGTCCATTTTAGTACTGTTATACTTTGTTATAACACCCTCTTTTGATCTTTTTCTTTTTTATTTTTGTCTAAATATTATATATTTTTTAATTAGTAAAATATTTGTATATTTTCATATGAGGAATATGTATTTACGGAAGAAAAAATATTTTTTTAATGACCTAAGAAAAAATCCAAAAAATAGTAAAAATTATAATGATTTTGGATATTTTTATCGACCTTCGATTATACATAAAATTTTGATTTTGAATATGTAATAATGAATCAGAAAAATAAGAAATGAATTCGATAATTATCATTGACTTTCCACTAGACAAAGTTTTGAAGTATGATGATCGTAGATTATAGATTCAGGTGGAGATTCTTAATTTGGATAAGAGGTAAGTAAGGATAACATGACGAACATCGGTATATTTAGGGTTCCGGGGAAGATTTCGATTTATATGAAGAGGTCATTAAGGATAATATGATGAACATCCGTAGTTCTAATGAAGATTCCAACTTAGTGGAAGAGGTCATTAATATAAATATGACAGGAAGTGGTATTTTTAAATTTTCGGGAAAAGGATTCCGACTTATTCTGAAGGTCGTTTATGATAATATAACGAACATCCGCAGGTTTGGAGTTCCAATGAAGATTCCAACTTAGTCGAAAAGGTCATTAATAAGAAGTAGAATATGACAAAACGTGGTATATTTAGAGTTCTGGTGAGTACTCTGACTTATTTTTAAGCATAATATGAAAAAAAAGTGGTATCTTTGGAGTTCCGGTGAAGATTCTGACTTATTATGAAGTATAATATCACAATAAGTGATATATTTAGAGATTCGGTGGGGATTCCTCGTATTGATGGGATATACTTATCAATTTATATAACATAACAATCAAGAAAGAGATCTTCCAACTCAGAGGCTTTGCTCCAGACATTGTTTGGTATACATTTTGGTCAATCAGATATAAAATAAAGTAGATTTTGTGGTCCATTGCTAGATTTAGGGTTTCAGCATAGATATTCCGACTAATCAGAGATAGGACGAGGCTTATTTTGGTTTACATTGCTAGATATTGACCTCTGGTATACATTCTGGTCAATATTGTATAAAATAAAAGCATATTGTATGGTTCATTGCTACATTAAGGGTTCCGCTATAGATATTCCAACTAATCGGAGATTGGACGAGGCGTATTTTGGTTCATACTGCTAAATATTGACCTCCGGTATACACTTTGGTCAATCAGATATAAAATAAAGCATATTTTAAGGTTCATTACTAGATTTAGGGTTTCGGTATAGATATTTTGACTAATCGAAGATGGATTACATTCTCATAACTTAACGCCTAAACTTAGTTCACAAAATTGTCGGAGATGGTTAAAACCCCTTGTTCGATTTGCATAAAACTTTTTAGAATTATGAGATTTCTCAAGATTTGGATGGCTATGGGTAGGGTTTAGGATCACGTGAAAAGGCAATGAACCCCTTGTTCGATGATGTTTATGAGTTCGATCTATTTTGAATCCGGTCAATTTTGTTCTATTTCACTAGAAATCACTCAATGTTTCATCAATCTCACTTGAGTTCATTCAATTTTCATCAATCTCACTAAAATTCACTCATTTTTTTTATCGAACTCACTTGAATACACTCAATTTTGATCGATCTTACTCAAATTATATCAATTTCACTCGGAAATTCATTTAATTTTATTCAATCTCAATCAATCTCATTCATTTTTTCATCGATCTCACTCAAATTTACTCATTTTTCATCGATCTCACTCATATTCACTTAATATTCTTTGATCTCACTTGAATTCGCTTGACTTCGCTCAATCTCTATTGGTATTAATCATTTTCATTTGTTATCTATCTATCTTACTCGATATCGCTTGACTTCGCTCAATTTCACCAACTACCCATCGTTTAGGTCTTTGAGCAATACATATGTCAAATTTAAGGATGGGGTAGCCATAGTGGGTTTAATTATATGGTTAACATTAATTCCATGGGTTTAATTATATGGTTACCTATTAATACAAACTGAATTTCCATTCACTTCACTTAATTTTGTTTGTTACCCGTCAATTTTACCTATTTCGGTCGCCTCACTCAGATTCAATCGGATTTACATCGGTTTTTTCCAGTTATCCTCATTTTAATCGAATGTCTATTGATTTTAGTCAATTTCACCCGTTATCGATTATTGTGCATTTACAATCCTTGTATAATTGCAACACGAAGAGGCCATCGAAGAAATGTAGCACTTAGCAAAATTTAAATCACCAGAAGAAATGGTAAAGCTTCACTTAATTTCTTTTGTTATCCGTCAATCTTATAATCCAATTTTTTTTTCATATTCTCCCGCTTACTCAATATTCATCAGTTTCACTCAACCTTACTCGAAATCATTCGTTTTTCATCTCTCTTACTTGAATTCGGTAATTTTTTCATCGGTCTCATTCAAATTCAGTTTTCTCCTTCAATCTCAATCCAATTCACATAATATTCTTTGACCTTACTCGAATTCACTAAATTTTCATTGATGTCGCTCCAATTCACTAAGTATTCTTTAATTTCACTCGAATTCACGTAATTTTCAACCACTTGATTTCACCTATTTTCACTTGACCTTATCGCCCCACTCAATTTCACTTGTTATCCATCAATTTTACCGAATATTCCTCAATCTCACTCAATTCTATTCATTATCCATCAATTTTACCAAAAAACGGAATAATTTAAACACAAGCATCCTTTTCGTTTTTTAAGTCTGAAACACACAAAAACAATGATCCTTAAGTTGTTTATTTGGCCAATAGAAAGCCAAAAATATCTGATCCAACGGATATAAATGTAGATTTACGAAGTCATACGTACACCCAAACATCTGGAACAATATAAATTTACCGCCACAGGATCAGGGAAAAAGAAATGGCGCAATATTTCCCATCAAAAATTTCACCAAATTTTTTTTTCCTACTAAAAACCCTAGGCAGTTCTTTTTTTTTTTTTTGCTTTTGTAAACTAAGCCTCAATCTCTCTGTTAGTCTTTGTTCTTGATCTTCATCTCTATGAAACATTACCCAAATTTATCTCCTCTTTTAAGACTAACAGATAGAAATAGTTCAACTCCAGTAAGAGGAATAGTTGTGATTTTTTGTCTTTCTTTCGCTATCCATCCATATTTTCAACAATGATGAATATTTATTTTTGAGTTGAAATATTAGGTTTCAAAGTTATGATTTTTTTTTTTTATTTCTTCCACTTATATCAAATTTTAGGGCTTGTACACATCTCTGTTAAATTAGAGATTTCGGAGTAAGGGTTTCTACAAGTCTCTGATAAAATTAGAGATTTTGGAGTTATGATTTCTACAAATCTCTGTTAATTTTAGAGAATCTAGACAGAACACTATGGAGAATGAACGTTGATCTTGCATTTGTGAGGTAAGATGAAGATCGATTTCAGAATTTTTCGTCTTCATTTCTCTGATTTTGAAATGGGTTTTGTCAATAGAGGTAAAATCAGAGTTTTTTTGACAACTACTATGTATGGTCTGATTTTGTTTAGGTTACTTTTTGATTCGCTTTTACTTTTGATTAGTTAAGTACCTTTCCGGCTTTCTCTCATTCTTCTGCAGAATGTTTGGTTTGTTCTTGAAATGTTTGTTTCTATCCTGTTTCAGGTTCTAGGAGCATAAGACGTCATTGAGGTGATCAATTAGGAGTCTCAGACGCCATGGTAACATTAAGTCCTGAGTTCGTTCATTACCTTCCTGCTAAATAAGGCCTGGTATTGTTTATGACTTCCCAGCTTTCCCTTATTCGCTTGTAGAGTGTTTGATTTGTTGTGTTTGGTACCTTGATGTAATGAAATATAATTTTTATTTTAATTTTACTTGTTTTCATTATATCCGAGCACATTGTCCTGAATCAGGAGCACATTGTCCCGAATCAGGAGCACATTGTCCCGAATCAGGAGCGCATTGTCAATTGCAATTCATACATTCTTCCCGAAGCATGGATTCTTTTATTGTTCAAACACCTATTATAACGACTAATGATTGTGAGGGTGCTGGTGAAATGTTTCAAGTCACAACTCTATTTAGTGATACGGAAAAATTGGAGAAGGAGCTGAAAGAGAACCCTCCACCAAAGATGAAATAGAAGCTGCTAAGTTGCCGGTCAAGGAGAAAGGTGGGGTTGTTGCGGAGCTAAAATCTGCCAAAGCTAGTAAATCAGAGATTACGGCTTCTGTTTCTGAACTAACAAAGTCTAAAGAGAAGCTTGCAAAGTTAGAGGAGAGATCTAAACTAAAGCCTGGTATGCCACAAAAAGATGGGAAGATTGACTATTCATTGGGTTGCAGCCGTGGTCTTCTTTAACAGGCAATTTTTTGATCTTGATAGGCAATCAGAGATTATGTCTGATAATGAGGTAGCTTCATCCTTGGTGCAGTTCAGCTTGAGTTGCACCCACCTTTTATTAAATTTTCTAACTTGTATCAGTAACTCTGTTCTTTGTGCAGTTCAGCTTTACGCTCTTGCAAGCGTCTTGTGGCTTATGCCAAGTGCAAACTATGTTCATAACCTTTTGAGAACATCCTAAAGGTAGAACAAAATTCTAATTTTGTAATTTACAAAATGAATGGTACTTACCTGATAGGAAGATATGGTCGGGTGGAGAACATCTTCAACCCACCATTAAACATAAAGTACCACAGGTAATTATTATGTTCGGCTTTAAAAGTGAAGGGGGAAATATAAATGTAAAATCCAATGCGTTTTTTTTTCTCAGCAGCCAATAAGCACTGGAACCCTTGGGGGCATGAAGATCCAGGAACATATGGTTAAAGAGATGTGTGTAGCAGAAGGTACACTTTTTCTACATTTTTTTATCTTGCTCAATTCCTTTTAAACCCCAGCATCCTCCGTGTCCATGATATTAGTCCCATTTGATCAAGACTATATTATCTAGCATTAGCGCTTTGATCAAGACCATATTTGTGTTATCCCATTTTGTTCTCCATGTCCATGATATTAGTCACGTTGTTTTTGGGGTCTGCAACTCTGCTTAAGTTATGGATTTTCGCTAATTGTTCTAGGTCTGATGCACTATCAGTCTCAGACATCATGTTTACAGGTGTGCTTTATTACAAAATTCTTAAAGCATACTCCTCCTGATTTTTTTTTCATACACATTACGTTAGTGTCTTCTTTTGCCTTTTCTCTACACAGCTTTTTTGAATTCTTCGTAGTTGGCTGGACATCAGATTTGATGATTCAACATTTATATCATCATTATTTCTTTGTTAAGAACATCAATGCAAAATATATTTTTTTCAATAATCGGAGTAGGAGTAAAAGCATGGATTACATATTTATATCACACAAAAAAGACTAAAAGTTCACTTGGTTGCATATGCCACCTGAGTTGCTGAATCTAGGTCTTATAGTAACGCATGTGATTGGTATCCTATTGAAGATGTAGATATGCTTTATTACAGTTTTGTCCCAGTTGGAGCTGCTTCATATGTAGCTACAACAGAGATGTTCTCTTTTGCTATGATTTGAAACTCTCCTACTTATTTGGATGTTCTCTTTTGCTATGATTTGAAACTCCCATTGTGTATGACCCCTGTAGTTGTGTGCCACAATCCCATAACAGCTACAAACCCTCGATTGTGCATTACCCCTATTGATGTACCACAATCCCATAACTTTAAGTTTGTGACTTGAATGTACGAGGAACATGGAGCTGGCATTTTAGTCAAAGTTGAATGTACCAGTTCAGTTTAGTAGAACAGCCCAACAAGTCACTCATTTGGAAGCTCTTGTGTCTATTTTTTCAGTTCAGGAAAGGTTCAAATAAACTGAGTTCTTTATCCAGCAAGTATGGAAAACAAGTTCTTATCGGTAAAAGAAAAGCTTGAAACTTATTTAGCTGATGGCATTGTACGATTTTATCGTATATTTTTAATAAACTTTAACTGGAAAATCTGCATGCAGGTGAAACCTAACTTGCAGGCTGGTGCTTTCGAGATAGTTGATGGGAGAATAGAAGGAAGTTATGACTTGAAGAGCATGAGAAAGACAGCTTTTGTTGCTTCAAGGGACATAGAGAGAGATGCATCACAAAGACCAACATTGGCTCAAGTTTTAGTAATACAGTGGCATACAGTATTCAGCTTTCCTATGTATCACCTGCTGGTAGTGACCAACTTTAGTATTTCCTTTTTGCTCATCTTTTTATGGTTACAACATCAAAGCCACAAACCCCTCGCGGTGCACACAGATTAACCTGAGCAGTGGTTTCCTGTCGGAGGATATCAATAATCACCCTAAAGTCACAGCTACAAAGTCTCATCTATACCGAGGTTTGCGTCATACAGTATTTCGTCATTTTTGTAGTGAATATCATGCGGCTCCGGCATTTCATATAGGTATTTATTGAGTTACAGTGATCTAGATTTCCGCTCATTATTATTGCAGGATGTTGGACCAAGGGTTGCCACTTGAGACATACTATTGGTACCTCGACCTGCGACGTTATGGGACTGTAAAGCACTGAGGCTTTGGTTTAGGTTTTGAGCGTATGGTGCTTTTTGCCACTGGCCTTGACAATATTCGTGACGTAATTCCTTTCCCTAGATATCCAGGAAAGGACGATCTTTGATGTGTTTCCCCTCACATATTTGAACATAACTGTTTACTGAAATTTCCTTGGATTTGGTTAGAAAGAATCATAGTAACTAGATATTCTTGATGATTTTATTTTTTCTTTTTGAAATTATACTCATAGTGAATTTTGAGTTGTGTAAACCCTCAGCCGAATTAAGGATTTTTTTTGAAACTGCCATCCTCATGTGATTCTTATAAATATTTAAATTTCACGTAAACTTTACTGTAATCCAGCTTTTAGGTCGTACAAGTTTCAAAAAGCTCTGTATTTGTCTATGCTTGACCTTATTTTCGAGCATTTTGAAATCCTCAATTTCAAATGACTGCATAAACGAGTCAATGAACAGCAAGAGGGCGCAAATTATGCTTATGCTCCATACAAGAGCAACCGAAATTAAGACCACGATTCACGAATGACATCCTCTAATTCCTGCATAACCATCCATACAAGAGCCATCAGTGTTCAATTTATAGAAGTCATTCATGGGTTAAGTCTAGGGAGTAAAACTTCGAAAAAAGTTGTATTGAAAGATAAAATTGAATTGATAAACACACTGAAACAAAAAAAAGTTATAACCAAATTATAGTCAATTTAGTCGACTCATGTTAAAAAAAAAAATCAATTTGTGCATCCAAACATTTGCTCATATATAGTGAATCAAAACATTTGTTTGAACGAGTTTTCATGTTTCCATTAAACAAATCCTAATAATATTGTTGGATTAATATTAAGATCTCAAATGTTACTTCAAAAACTGACTTCTCTTTTGAAATGGTGGTGGCGGCTTAAACATAGTTGCTGGGAGAGGTTTTACCAAGTAATTCATTTTTGGTTGCTACGAGTATGTGCCTCAAAGTAAAGAACTACACGAGCACTTTTCTAGATGTTATATAGATTACTTGAAAAAAAGGATCCAGCGATCAAACACATCTGGTCATGGCTAAAAATTAGTTGACACAGCTATAAAGCAGCCCAACTATTTGGCAGTTGCAAGTTTTGTAGCTTAAACCCTTAAAGCGACTAAAATATTGGGCTCTTGCTAATATTTAGAGCAACCAATTAATTTTTTGTTGCTACGAGTATGTGCCTCAAAGTAAAGAGCTACATGAGCACTTTTCTAGATGCTATATAGATTACTTGAAAAAAGGATCTAGCGATCAAACACATTTGACCATGGCTAAAAATTAGTTGACACAACTTTAAAGCAGTCCAACTATTTGGCAGTTGCAAATTTTGTAGCTTAAACTCTTAAAACAACTAAAATATTGGGCTCTTGCTAACATTTAGAGCAACCAATTATTTTGTTGTTGCTACGTGTCTGTGCCTCAAACTAAATAGCTACATGATCACTTTTTTAGCTGCTATAAATTACTTGAACAAAGGATCTAGCGATTAAAGACATTTTTTCGTGGCTAAATGAAAATGGACACAGGCTTATAACCACCATTTTTTTTGGCAGTTATAATTTTGGATACTTTCACTATTAAAGCGACTAAAATTCTGAACTCTTGTTAAAATTTCGGTCGCTTAAACCATTTTTTCTTGTAGTGCATGGTATGGCAGCCCTTTTGTCTGCCGAGTCAGACTTTGAGAGCATGTGTCAGAGGAGCCAGAACGGAAAAGTTGTTAATACTTGCTTTAGAAAATTAGCCTTTTGGCTTATTAAAATGATTTCAGAAAAGAAACCGGCCATGTTTGAAAAACTGGGATGAATACCTACTACATCTGAATGACCTTTAAAATTGACTGAATCACCAATAATTTTTTATTTCTTTTGAAGCATAATCACCAATAATATGTAACAATGTTGCGCATTTTTCTTCGAACAGTTGCATGTGAACAGTCATATTCCTATTCCATGCAAGAATATATTGAATTGTATTGGGTGAACATGCCGGTGTCAACTGCCAAACATCTCAAACTTTCCCTCCCTATAAACATCTCTATCTACAACTCATTTTCATCACCACAACCTCCTTCATCACTTAATCTTTGCAATACTCCTATAACAGAGATTAGTTAAGAATGGCTTCTTCTTCTTTCCCTTCCATGGTTGTAGTAATACTATCTCTTCTTCTTGTTTTCTTCTCTGGCAGTTCTCGTGCTCAACTATCCACTACTTACTACTCTAAAACTTGTCCTAATGTCCTTACTAAAGTGAAATCTGCTGTTCAATCTGCAATATCAAAAGAAATGCGAGCTGGCGCTGCTCTCCTTCGCTTACATTTCCATGACTGCTTTGTTAATGTGATTAATCTAACATATTCTTCTTTCCATTTTCATCGTCATGTTACATTAATATTTTGGTGTCTTTGCATGCATGGTCATCACTGGCATATCTTATCCCTTATCAATGATTTCTACATATAAAAGCCATCATTTTACTTACATGTATTGATGCTAAGTCAATATTGATATCAATATTTAATTATTAGGCTACCTAGGTAAATCTGTTTTTATCAAACTTAATTAAATAAGCATTGAATGTGTATAGTCGACAAATTTCTACTATTAGGCTGTGCCGCAGTAGTCCTAATTTCTGGATCAAAGTTCTTTTCTCTCTAAGCTTTAGACGAGCAAATCAAGTTGATTGCTTAAATCATTTACAAGAGTTAGAAAAGCATATCAGTTTGATTGAGGCTAATATTGTTGTAAATCATCTCTTGTAGGGATGTGATGGATCAGGATTACTTGACGACACTTCGAGTTTCACGGGTGAGAAGAACGCAGTCCCTAATAAGAATTCTGCCAGAGGATTCGACGTGGTCGATAATATTAAAACCGCTGTTGAGAAAGCTTGCCCCGGGGTTGTTCATGTGCTGATATCTTGGAAATTGCAGCTCGAGACTCCGTAGCCATTGTATGTAAAAATACAGAACTAACTAGTTCTTACATTTTTCTCGTTTCATACTATTTCTCAGTGCGTCTGATTAACGATTTTTTTAATTTCATTATTGTTTTTGTAGCTTGGAGGACGTAGTTGAAATGTATAACTAGGAAGAACAGATGCAACAACTGCTAGCCAGTTCTGCTGCTAACAATGGAATTCCTCTACCAATTTCAAACCTTGGCATTCTTGTTTTTGATCAATTAAAAAGAAATGCATTAAGAGAAGGTATTTAAGGGGTACCTCAACCCAATGAAAACAATCAAAAATGAAAACGAAAAGTTACAAGATTAATGTGGGGGAAATAAAGAGTCCCATAAAGCAATTACCATATTTGATAAAATTCCTAATATTCTTGTCTTTGCTTCGGCCCAAAAGAACGCTTGAAGTTTAATGCTTCTAATGAGACTTCCTAATAACTTCTTTTTGTTTTGAAAAACCATCGCGTTCCCGCTCCTTCCATATACACCACCAAATTGAAACCGGAACATTTCTCCAAATTTATTAAGCCTTTCATCTCCCCAATTGTAGTTCCAAGATTTTACATTACAAGTGATATTTGAAGAATAGTTCCATTGTCCCCTCAATCCTTCAACAAAGTAATCCCATATGCGTCGCGTCCTCCAACAATCGTGGAAAAGGTGTGCGCTAGTCTCCACGGTTTCTTCACAAAAGCAACAAATACTAGAAACTTCCATTCCCCTTCTTATTAGCTTATCCTTTGTCATTATCCTATCATGAGAGAGTAACCAAAGAAAGAAATTGATTTTGCAAGGGTAATCCCGGCTCCAAATGATCTTGGAGTGGAAGTTCGGATCATCTTGTTCTTCATCGCTTCTAATACCATCCTTGACCGTGTATAGACCATGTATATTTCCGATCCAAATTCGGCTATCCGAGGCACCTTCTTGAATGTACGCGGAAGAAAGAAGATTAGAGATGGAAGATACCTCACGAGAAATGGAAGATGAGTGTCTTCTTCGGGACATAAACTTCCATCGTATACTATCGCCAACCACCACATACATACTAGCCACCACCACCTCTTTGGTCATTGAGGCTTCATAAGCTAGAGAAAACATGTCACAAAGCCTTCCTTCACCAAGCCAAGAGTCTTCCCAGAATCTAGTCTCCTTGCCTTCACCTATTTTGAATCTAATACTTTTTTTGAAGTCATCAAGCTCTTTGTAGATATTGAATCAAAGACTTGTTCCTTTGGATCCTTTAGGTTGTAGGGTTTCCCAACCGTTGGAAGTTTCGCCAAAATTTTTCTACGATGATCTTCCTCCATAACGCGTCTTTCTCTTCTCCAAAGCGCCACCACCATTTTCGTAGTAATGCTGAGTTCACTTGCTTGATTCTTCTTATTCCAAGACCGCCTTTACTCTTCGTTTTTGCAATCACCTTTCAACTCACATTGTGAATTCTTTTAAGATTTTCACCATCATCCCACAAGAAGTTCCTCACAATTTTATCTAATTTTTTGGAAATGGAACAAGGGGCTAGAAATAGAGAGAGATAATAAATAAGTAAACTTGCTAATATGCTTTTAATGAGAGTGAACTTACCCCCTCTTGATATTGTTTTTCCATTCCAAGAAGTAATTCTTTTCGCACAAGCCTCAAGAGATTTTTCCCACTTTTGAGATCCTCCTACCTTATCTCCCAAAGGAAGACCAAGGTACACACTAGGAAAGTTTGCATATTTGCAACCCAACAGGTTTGCAAAATTTTCGGCTCCCTCTTCGACGGCAATACCATACAAACTACTTTTAGCGAAATTAATCTTCAAACCCAAAGTAAGCTCAAAGCAAAGGAGGATGTAGCGAAGAGCATCGACTTGATCATTCCTAGCATCTAAGAAAATAATTGTGTCATCCGCAAATTGCATATGATATATATTTTTTTTCCCCCTCCTTGACCGAAAAACCCGATATTTGATCAACTTCTTGAGCTTTGTTTAACACGTAACTTAGAACTTCACCAACTAAAGTAAAGAGAAAAGGAGAAAGAGGATCTCCTTGTCGGAGCCCCTTTTCACTACCGAAATAACCGTAAGAAGAACCATTAACGAGAACCGAGAACTTTGTGAAAGATAAAAAAATTCTAATCCAAGATCTCCATACACCACCAAATCCCATTTTGAAAAGGACTTCATTTAAAAAATTCCAATTCACATTATTAAAAGCCTTCTCAAAATCAAGCTTGCAAACTAACCCCGGAATGTTTTGTCTAATTCTAGAAGAATCGACACATTCGTTAGCTATCAAAACACCATCGAGAATTTGTCTTCCCTTAATAAAACTAGATTGAGAAGGAGAAATAAGAGAAGGGAGGAATACCTTTAGACGCTCCGCCAAAACTTTTGAGACAATTTTGTACACACTACCAATGAGGCTAATTGGACGGAAGTCTTTTACTTCTTCTACATCCGGCTTCTTAGGAATGAGAGCAATGAAATTATTTTTCAAAGAAGAATGAAGGATATTGAGGCTATGAAATTCCTTAAAAATCTTCATCAAATCTCCTTTAATGAAGTCCCAACAAAAAATGAAAAATTTCATGGGAAATCCATCCGGACCCGGTGCGCGATCAATTCCCAACTCTTTAATGGCGATCTTTACTTCCTCTTAACTAAACGATCGCTCTAACTAAATACTATCGTTCTCTTCAATACGCTTTAGAAACATGTTTTTGATTCTCGGACGAGTGTTAGAGATTTCTTTGAAGGCGGACTAGAAATGATTAGAAATTCCCAATTTAATGACTTCTTTATTTCCGTTCCAAAACCCGTTGATTCTAAGAGTGTTGATGTTGTTGCGAGCTCTATGACCCTTTATCGCACGATGAAAGAATTTGGTGTTTCGGTCCCCTTCTCTAAAGAATCTATTCTAGATTTTTGTCTCAACATAATACTTTGCCGACGATGAGCCACATCAAAGTTCATTTTTGCCGTCACAAGCATACTTCTTCTTCAATGGAAGTACTCCTAACATCATCAATATCATCTAACTCTTTTAGCTTGGAGAGTGCATCGTCTAACGCCTTATCGGTACGCCCAAACACTTCTTTATTCCACACTTTCAACTTCTCCTTTAGAGCGATTAATTTCTTTGCAAAGCTTTCACCGGTCGTACCTACAAAAGAAAAAGATTCCCACCAAGCTTTCATAAGGGGGATGAGGTTAGTGCCCTCGAGCCAAGCTAATTGAAACCGAAAAGGGCAAGGGCAATAATCCGATTCCAAAGATCATATCTAGATAGGAAAATGATCCGAAAAAGGTCTTGCGAGACGCTTGAGAGTAAGATTTGAGAAGTGATCCTCCCATTCCGATGTGAAAAGAAAACGATCAAGCTTGCTCTTCTTATTAGGTGGTCTACCCCAAGTGTACTTACCGCCGGAAAGAGGTAGTTCAACAAGATCTAGATCAATGCAAAGATTGTTGAAGAGTCTCATTGAGTTCGAGATTCTTTTACAACCTCTACGATCCTCCATAGATCTAATCTCATTAAAATCACCGCCGAAACAAAGAGGAAATCCTTCCCAATAACCATGTAAAGTAGCTAACTCCGTACGGAAACTTTTCTTCTCGCTCTCAAAACAAGGAACGTAAACCCCAATTAACACCCATTGAAAATTATTTTCCAAATTACGACATTGAATACTAATGGAAAAAATACCTTCAAGGGAGTTTTCCACTTTAATCATATCTGAGTTCCAAATCAATAAAATTCCTCCTGATCTTCCAAGAGAATGAAGTGCCACCCAATTACACGGATATGAACCCCAACATTTCCTCACTATATCATTGGTACAAACACTTAGCTTAGTTTCTTGAATCATAAGATAAAAGGCTTCCATCTTTTCACAAGCTTTTTTAATTTCGAACGCTTATCCGGGGCTCCAAGCCCATTTACATTCCAAGAAATGATTTTAAACATCAAAACTAGAAGAATAACCCAAGAACAAGAAAGAAAACCGACGCCAAAAACGCTAATTTGAGGCGCTATCTCCGAGTTCAAATCATCTTTAAAGGCATGAGCATGAGATAAAATGGAGTTAGAAACAAAGCTAATTTCTTTATTGGAGAATTCGATCCCCGAGTATTTACCGGTTTTTTTAAGCTTATCAAAGAGAAGCATGAATTTCTCATGGATCCCGTATGCCATATCCAAGTTATCACCCACTATGCGACAAGATGATTCATTTTCATCACTAGCTTGTGATATTTCCTTTATGCTACTACGGGGGACCTCCTTGAGTTCTTCTAATAACAAATTCCGGCCAAAATTGCCTTGCTCGGAGAAGGTTGAAATCTCCATAACTCTATTGGTTGTTTTGCTTGAGACCTCCTCATTAAGGGAATTGGAGATAGAATGGGTCTGAGAGTTTGGTTTTGAATTTTTTCTTTAAGCTTCTCAAAGAAGGGTGTCCCAAGAGATCCAATTGGATACATGACTGCTATCAAAACATCCAGGAAGAGCTGGGTTCAGTAAAGCAGGGATAAGGGGGTTACTCAATAAAGCTGGGAAAGAAAAATGAGTCGGGCCTGAACGTTCAGCATCTAGCCGGCCTGGAGGAATTGCTGTGACCGGTCTTGATCGATAGTTACCAGCGTCCAAGCCTAGGAGAGTGTCTGCTACAAAATCTGTTGGGAAGTCAGAAGATTGGCCCATCAAGCGGAGCCCAATGGCCTCATTCGAATCTTGCTCGTGAATTTCACCTAACTCTTGAACCGGTTCCAAACTAGATTTTGAATTAAAGTGTTTCCGTACCGGCACAGCTGCAAAATAGTGATGTGTCACGTCATGATTTGGCTCTCCATCTGTGCCCACTGAAGGATTGGCAGTTTGCCTAATACGGAAGTCTGATCCATCCACTCTCTTGATGCCACCGAATACTGGCAGTTGTCCAATCAGAGGACGCTCAGTTTCAGCCAAAGCTAAAGTGCCACGTATTATTTCAACTTCTCCTTCTCCGGTGGGAAGAACCAGCTTCCGACGCCATTGTTTTCTGAACTTTTTTTCCTGTCTAATTCCTTCAATGAATACGGGTTGAAATAAAGGGTTGGGTGTTTCCAGAAATTCACCACTTGGTCGAAATTGAACCCAAATTTTAGAGTTCTTCAACACAAGCTCCTGGCACCAGATTTCACTTCTAACAGACTCAGCAACTTTCAATCTTATTTCGGATAAGTCTGTAGCCAGTGAAGTCTCTGGACAGACTTTTACTAGACCAACGAAGATATCCCCAATAGTTTTAAATGTAGAATAGTCCCAAAGATTGAAGGGTATTCCATTAATTCCAATCCAAGAATGATTAACTTTTTGAGGGACTGGTTTGATTATTTGATTGATACCAGCATGACAAGTGTAAATCTTGATAAAGGTATCTCCAGCTTGCCAACCACTAAAGTTCCTGATCCTAGAAAATTCAATGAATGTTTTAATTGTGAATACATCCTTAGAGTTATCGATTGGCTGCAAGTCAAAGCAGAAGGTCCAGTTGAATTTGTCCAACATCCATCTACCCACATCTTTCCATATAGTGTTTTTAGAATTAACTTCAACAATCATAGTTCTGTGCCACAGGGATGTGAGCTCTAGATTAGAAGAAGAAGAGGGAGTTCCAGCTTTGAAATGGGTCTTAACTTGGAGGCCAAAATCTTTTAGCGGAGCTAAGTTTTGGGACTTCACCTTGCTCCTGATAGGCTTAGAAAGCATTAGGTCTTCAAGTAGATGCCCAAATTTCCTCTAACCATCTCCCTTAAAGCTGACAGGAAAAATCATGGTTGAAGGAACCTCTCGGTTGTGAGAGATATGTATGCTGATGAACTCACCATAATCGTTTTCTTTCTTATAGGCCGCCATCCATTCTTCATTCTCATTGAATTTCCAGAAGCATTGCTTCTCACTCCGGCCTTCTGCTACCTCCAGCACCAACCGTTGCAACCAAGCTCCCCCTGAGAAGCTAACCGAGCAGAAACTTCTCCCTTTCCCAGTCCAGATTGCAAGGTGCATAATATCTCTTGGTCCTTTTTTCCCTACTGAACCTCCGATTTTTTTCCTTTCAACTTTGATAAAGCTTCATCTTCCTGTTTGATCTTTTCTACCATAGACATTGAGAGCTCTGTCTCGAGACACTCTTCTTCTTGATGATGATATGAACCCTTCTTCGTCTACATTTCTGTTGTAGGTCACCATATTCAGATGATAACTCCGGCTGACTACGACACTTCTCTCTTAAGCCTTGGCATTCTAATATCATGCTTTTCAAATGTGGGTCTATCTACTAAAGACATGATTTTTCTATCCGGTAATTATATAATCTGCCCTGCATATATATATCTACAGAGTTTTGAACCACGGTTTGTAGATCTCAACCGCTTTATATTTATATATTAATATTAATATTTATATATTAATCTTCGGCGTCCTTGGAATCTTAATAACCCCGTAAATCGGTGGGATTTTTTGTATTTAAGAGGATTATCTCATGCATGCAGGTGCACATATAGTTGGGAAAGCAAGGTGTGCAAACTTCAGAGCAAGAATTTACAATGAAACAAACATAGATAATTCATTCGCAACAACAAGTAAAAGGAATTTTCCAAGCGCATCATCTGGAGATAATAAACTTGCACCTTTAGATGTTCAAACACCAACCACGTTCGATTAGCAACTATTTCAAAAATCTTGTTAACGAGAAAGGTCTTCTTCATTCCGATCAAGTATTATTCAATGGTGGATCTACGGATTCGCAAGTACGTACTTATAGTAACAACCCAAGTATATTTAGTGTTGATTTTGCTGTTGCCATGATTAAGATGGGTGGTATCAGTCCACTTACCGGTTCTAATGGAGAGATTAGAAAGAATTGTAGAAAAGCCAATTAAATGACCATTAGATACCACTCCGTCTTCGACCATTGGGTTTACGCAACAGTTAATTGGTTATATAACCCATATTTTCCATTTTCTGGGTGTATAAGACTTTTAACATAAGATACTATCTTAATATCCATATTTCTAATAGATACTTCCTAAATATCCAATTTGGATATTCTTCCCAAAAAGTTTAAAACTAATGTACCAATATACCCTCTTATCTCTATTTAAGTTTAACTAATATATATATTTCCTTGTTTGAATTCGGGGGAAACATCTAAGCTTGTTATGCAGCTAATGGATGTGAGAGGACTAACATTTCTTACGTCAAAAGCCATCTTAAGGTTCAACTGTTAATTTAGAAATCAGGCAATTTTATTTGTTCTCATAATTAGAAGTGGTTTCATTATTACCAAAAACATTATTAGAATCAGATAGATATGTATGTGAGATCTGTAATAAAGGGTAAGCAGGAATCAGGAGAGTTTTGGCTAGAACTTCCATGGAGGAATTTTCTTAGAGAATCCTTGCTCATGTGGTGTATAAAAAGGTTTGGTTGAGTCACAAAAGAGGTTAGGAAGGTTGGGTCGAGCTCAGGAAGCTAAAAAGAGCGAAAAAAATCAATTCAGAATTTTTTGTGTTGTTGTTGCTGAAGAAGACAGGATGAACAGATAAAAGGCAACGATTTCTTCAACCCATCAGCAACGTTTATCTTCAACTGCAACAGTTTCTTCAACCAATCAGCAACATTTATCTTTAGCTTTGCAACGTTTATCTTTAGCTGCAACGGTTTCTTCAACCAATCAACATCGTTTATCTTCATCTTTGCAACGTTTATCTTTAGCTGTAACGATTTCTTCAACCAATCATCAACGTTTATCTTCAACTTTGCAGCGTTTATTTTCAGTTTCATTGCAACAGTTAATCTATAACACCAGAAAAACGTTGCAGATTTTCTGTTTTATTATTTTAGTTTTTTTTCTTCTTCTCAAGCACTTTTGAGCCATGTACCAATTTTTTGAGAGTGTTTTGAGCATGATGATATTAGTTTCATACTAGTATAAACATGGATGAAAACAAATTCAATTTAGGATGCAACCAGATTCATCATTGCTATTTTCGAATATTTTTTTTCAATTTTATTTTAAACCAGAATGCAACCAGTTTTATCCTAGATATTATTCGAATATTTTTATTTTCTTAGTTTAAATCAGGATGCATCCAGTTTCATCCAAGCTATTTTTTGAATAACTTTTTCTATTTTATTTTAATTCAGGATGTAACCAGTTTCATCCTAAATATTTTCTTTCGAAAAAAAAACTTTTGAATTTACTATCAAAAATGGATCTTGGTTTGAAGATAATTTAAAATCTTTTCCAAAAATATAAATTTTATTAAAATCGGATATATATTTTGAAAGTGATGAATGTTTTTGTGATTGTTTTTAAATGAGAGACATAATTATCTTATTTTTATGTCCATTTCATCCATCCCTAATTCTTACAAATCCACTAGAACCAAATTTTAGGGAATCTTGGACAATAAACTCATTTTCCCTTCATACAAACTATTTTGTTATTTCTTTCCAACACCAATAATTGTGGATTGTGTTAATTAGTTGAATTTGTTGTTCTATGTTTAAACTTCCTTTAGGATGTATTATGGGTGTCGTGAAAAGCTTGTGCTTGCACTCAAATAATTGTCATATATATAATAAGTATCAAATTGAATCAATTCCATTTTCAATGTTTCTATCTTTTCCCGGAGACCTAATCGTCTTTAAATAAGTTGCCTGCATCTCAGTTTTCCTTCATTTATCGACATGAGGAAAAACTCTCATGTTTTGAGAGTCCTTAATTTACTTATACTAGTGTTGCTTGAGTTGAAGTAAATGAAAAACGCCTACAAAAACTGAAATTGTGAATTTGGAAGAAAAACCAACAACAACAGCACTAACAAAACATCAAAGAAATGCTTCCAAAAAAAAAGAACATCAAAGAACAATTCACTAGATGATGTTTTCACTTTTCTGGGCCAAAAATATAGATATTGGTCTTTACATCAGGTCACGTTGTCTCGATTTCCAACTCAGAGGAGGATAATATGTACTACAGTACTGCTACTAACGGGGCGATATGTCTAAAGCATAGTTTGCGGAATAGGGGCCATGTATCATTAAGTGCTGACACGTGATTTGTTTAAGGTAATATTTCTTCCGTCTTAAATTTTAGTCCTCTATTCAATTTTCAGTCTATCTTAAATTAGTTACGAGCACTTGTATTTATAATCATATTTTTCATTAAACTAATAAATATACTCTTAATTAATTTTTTATAATTAAAAATCAGTTTCAGTGGGACGCAGTTTGAAATCTTAAATGAATATTTGTAAAATAAGAAAACAAACATGTTAATATCTTTATTGATTATATTTTATTCCTTTAAAAAAAAAAGACATTTGTATAATTACGAAACAAATATGCTAATATCAATGATGTTGTATTTATCTCTCGAATGCTAATTGTAATATACTAAAGAATAAAAAAAATCCAAATATTAACAAAAATAGAGTAATATGAGTACTAAACATGTTTAACTTTAAATATAGTAGTAATTTAACATTTAATATGGGTAGTCTTGTAAATTCTTACGGTCTTCTTAAAATCTTGACTTTGTCAACGCGGACATTTAATTTAAGATGGATGAAGTAGTATTTGTCTGTATCAGGTTTTGAATTTAGATCAGTCTGTATCGGAATAATATAAAGCAGCAAAGTCATATCAATTCGATATAAGAGGTCAAAGAAGTTGTTGGGCATTTTGGATCAAACAAATCAACAAGATTGGATGATTTTATAATTTTTCCAAATTGTTTGGGAGGTTATTAAATTAGATTCGACGAAGGTTATGATTTTATTTGTTGAGTTTGTTTGTTTTTTGAATTAGGAGACTTTTTAGTACAAGTAGCGATAGGGTTTGCTGCCCGATCCGACGCTCCAAGAGACAGGCACGGTTCAGTAGCCTAATGGTCATTTCTCTACTAGGTTTCCTCATCTTTAAAACACCTAAGTATAAAACATGAACTTCGACAAATGGGGATAATCGAATGAGAATTAAGTAAAGAAGAAGGTAGTGCTATTAAGAACCTAGAATTTCTTGACCCACCTTCCAAAGTCTTCCCTTTATCACCTAGCATAACTGACCTACTGAATGGACTAGATAGATCTGATCCACCTGACGAAAGACTTTTTTCTGCACTATGACCAGTTCCTACTATACCACCTAGCCTAAACCCAATAAACATAGACTAAATTGTATAAATCAAACTCTAATTCCTATATGTAGTGGTGATGTCTCTCTGAAAAATTTTAAGCCCACAATATAATTTCCAAGCTGCTAGCAAAGAGTTGAAAGTGGTGTTTCTTTCAGTTATTTCAAAATTTTCAAGGTGCTTTTGTACATGATAACTAGATTAATAATGGGATCCTTATTTGCTTACGTATTAATTGATTTAAGACTAAGGAAAGGAAAAAATGGTTATTTGCAACGTAGATTTTGAAAAGGCTTTTGGCAACATAAACTGGAACTGTATTGACTTGACTTTGGCTAAATTTGGTTTTTGAATCTTATTCAGAAGTTGGATCAAGTGGTGTATTCTACTCTTATCTAGATTTGCAGTTGCGTTAAAAGATGAAGCTTCTGGTTTGTTCAAAATTCAAAAAGGTATAAGACAAAGGGACCCTATCTCCTATTTTATTTTTGTTCTTATTGTTGATCTTCCTTTTTCTCTTGATTTAAAGGTCTACTGAAGATGGTCTTTTATCTGGTTTCAAAGTTGTTTCCAATGGCACCATGATAACTCATTTGCAATTTGCAATTAACTTGATTGTTGTTTCTTGATGATAAGGTGGAACAGATGCATAATCAAAAGATCGGTTTGCTGAGGTTTGAGATTATTTCTGGAATCAAAATAAACTTTAGAAAGTGTGTTATTGTTGGTTTAGGTAATGAGCACAATGGTGAATCTTGTAATGATATTTTTGGTTGTGTGCTCTCACTTTTTTGCAAATTAACTATTTAGGTATTCCTTTAGGAAGTAAATCAAAAGTTAAAGCAGCTTGGAAAGATAATATCCAAAATTTTAACAATAACCTTTCTTCTTGGAGAAGAGCTTAGTTGTTAAAAGGATGCTGATTGATTATGATGAGGAGTGTTATGTCCAGTATACCCATTTACTATCTTGCCATATTTCAAATGCCTTTCTCACTGGTTAAGGAATTGGATAAGATAATTAATGACTTTTTATGGGGTTCATCATCTTCTACTTAGAAAAGAGTTGGGAAGCTTAGTCTAAAGCTACATTATCTAAGACTGGAGGTGGTGTATGTATTAAAAAACTTAAGTTAGTAAAAAAATCTCAGTATTATAAATGGATCCGGAGGTATGATAGTGAGAAGACGGGGTTTAAAGAAGAATCAATAGACAAAACTTTGATGGTGCAAGTGATGTTGTTTTTCCAAATTCTTCAAATATGTATGTCGGCTTTAGTCTTTGGGCAGGGATTCTATGTTGTGTGTTGAAGACTTATTTTAAAAATGGATTTGGGTTTCCTAGTCCTAGGTGGAAATCTAAAGGGATATTTCCTATTGTCTTGTCTAATATTTGGAAGGTATTTCCTAAAATTAGCTAGGGATTCCTGATGGCCAAGTTTGTAACCTATATAAATAGGTACTAGGCCGTGTAGAGATTATTAGGAATGTAGAGAGAGATTGGTGAGAGATTTCTTGTGTTAGCTTTAGAGAGAAAAGGTAGGGTTTTGTGGTAAATGCAATTGGTGAGGAGCAAGATATAAAGTGATTATCTCAGGTAATTGCTATGGTGTAACCAAGGGTTTGCTAGGATTCCACAAAGGTCTTCTACATTTGTAAATGATTCATTCATAATGAATTGGAGCTGGTGCGTCTCAAAGTGGACGTAGACAATATATACACATTGTATATATTGTTGAACCACTATAAATCTTGCGGGTCTTCTGAGTTTGATTTACTTTCTCGTTCTTTGTTATTATTTGTGTTTAATTTACTTATTATTCACCATATAATTCCAAGATCATGTATTCACTGGTTTTTTCAGTACCTAAAGTAATTGTTTGCAGCAGTTCATTGAGAGGTAAAATCCTGACAACTAGTATCAGAGCATTAGGCTCGGTACAATTATTTATGGAAGTTATCAAGGTTGTTTATTAACAACAAGTTTATTGATTTTATTTGACAACAATTAAAGTGGGAGTTATGGGTTTTTAATAACGAAAGTACAATAGCAAGGGTTAAAGTTTTTAACGGGAAGAACTTTACGTTTTTGAAGTCTAAGATTGAAGACTATCTATATGAGAAAGACCTTGGTGTTCCATTAGGTGGAGTTGAGAAAAAGGGATCACTCAAAGATGGAGAATGGTTGGTTCTTGATCGCAAGTGTGTGGTTGTGATCCGTAGATGTCTAACGGAAGAAGTTTATAACAATGATAGGTGCATTATTTGCATTAGTTTGATACTCTAATCCATTTCTTTCTTGTTAGTTTTCATATCATTATGCTTTGATTTTATTTATTTTTTGAGTTTCTTAGGAGTTTTGAAGTGTATTCAACCAAAGAAAAAGAAAGGAGTTCATTGTGACATGAAATGAACAAGGAAGTCAAGTTCTACAAATGGAAAAGAGCCAAAGACCAAGTTCTGCTCGTTCAAATCTAGAATTTCTTATCGTCATCTTTAAGAGAATAGAAATATGAAGAGAACGCAAAAAGAATGAGGTCATTCCGAGTTCGTATAAGGAAATTATGAGCAAAACAGTTGGAGAAAAAGATGTATTCAAAATCGGTGGATACGAGTGGTTCACATCAAACGATTCTGAACGCAAAAGTGTCCATAAAAACTCCATTTTTGAGCCTTTCAGAATCGGCACTTGTGGAGGGTTTTATCCAACGAGACTAAGTGAAAAAGTGTCCATAAAACTTTTGTTTTTGAGGTCTTAAAATCGTTACTTATGGATGGTTCACATCAAACGATTGTAGCACGAAGGGGGCTACTTCTAAATCATGTTTTTGACTACTAAATAAAGGTAACATGGTCCCATTAGGACTCTAAAACCTATATTTCATGATTACTATATAAGAGTACTTCCATAACTCTAAAAGGAGGAATTTACATACAGAAAGACTAGAGAACAAGGAGCTAGGGATTGGAGTGGCGATTGATCATCAAGATTTCTAGGGTTTGCTTATTTTCTTTCTTATATATTTACCATGGATTTTGAAAAATCCATGATGAGCTAAACCTGTCTTATTGGTTAGAGATGTAATCCTATGTTGGAAAATATGTTTATCAATTGAAGTATTCTATCTCATATGTTCATAATCTCTTTAATATTGTTTATGTTCTACCGTTAATAACGTCATGAATGATTGATTGCTTGATTGTTTTAACTCGCGAATTAGATAAGCATACATTTACATCTATAGCTAAACTAGGATTTGAGATACGGAATTATTGAAAGATCCTTGTTATGAGTAACATAACATAACTGTCAATGACGGAATATTACCATGCAAGTTTGTATACAAGCGTGACCCAGGTTAAATCCGTGTGGCTCTTACGCCGGATTACTTATAATAACCTCAACTCATAAAAATCATTGATTTCATTGGTTAAACTTGAGTGGCTCTTGCGCCAAGTTATCTAGTGAAAAGGATTCAAAGAGTTGCTCTTGCGCCTTTGATGTTAATAGGAGTTTTGCTGGAGTAAGCCTACGATAGGATGATTTAGGGTTATTGATATTGAGAAAAATGAATATTGAGTTTGACTCGATTGATAACATGTTGGAAATGGAATATTACACCTCTAACCAATGCTTTTTATCTCTGATATTCGTTTTGATCTATTTCTTTAGTATAATTTAGTTATAACTACAATCAAAAACCCCCATTTACATAAGTAATCAGAATAACTTGACAACCCATATCTCCCTGAGGAATGGACTTGTCTTACTACTAGACTCTTATTTATAATTTGAAGTGAAAAGACTTGAAATAATTTTGCTTGGATGACAACCGACCAAACAACGTAAAGAGATTTCTAGTACAAAAATTCTTATGGATACACTAGAGAAGTTGTAACAAAAGTCATCAGCCTTGGGGAAGATTATTTTATGGAACATCTGTTCAATATGAAGATGCAGGAAGGTGAAGCGATTTCTGCACATCTTGGGAAGTTGAAGTCGATTATTTCTCAACTTAAAAGTTGGTATTACTTTTGATGATGAGATTAAATATTTAAGGTTGTTGTCTTCATTACCAGAGAGTTGGGAGACTGCAGGTACAACTATATGCAATTCTACTGGAAGTGAGAAGTTAATGCTTGATGATGTGCAACAAAGGTTAATCGACGAAGAAGAAAGAAAAATAGAACGAGGTTACAATTCTAGTTCTTAGAGTTCATCCTTAAGTATGCAACAAGATAACAGAGGAAGAAATCCAAAACGGAACAATGAAAAGTCTAGTGGGAAGTCTAAAGGAAAGTCTAAGTGGAGATACCAATCTCCACCTAGAGGAATTATGGAGTGTTGGGAGTGTAAGAATGATAGATATTTCAGACGTGACTGTCCGTAAAAGAAAGGTGCTAACATTGGTGAAAGCAAAGGTAATCAAGAAGAGGTTAATGTAGTTGAAGTTACAGAACCAGTGAAGGTCCTTGCTGATGATAACAAGATGATTATATAATATTTTATACTACTCTATGAGGACAAGAAGGATGAGTCTTGGATTATATACTCGGGAGATTCTTTCCATGCGACCGATGATACAAGTATTATGATCTCTTACAAGGAAGGATAATATGGCAAGGTATTCTTAGGTGACGGTGTAACATGTGATATCATCGGGATGAGTGATATGATTGTGAAAGTCAATGGTTCGACATGGAAATTGAAGAATGTCCGACACGTTCCAAATCTGGAAGAAAAAAAACTTGGTATCTGTGGGACAAGTTTATGATGATGACTGTGAAGTTACACTATAAAACATAATTGGAAAGTGAAGAAAGGGGTTATGGTGTTATCTTGTGGAGTTAGAGTTGGAATTCTATATCAGACTTCAGATGAGTCTACTTTAGAAGTGGCTAGTAGAGGTGCAGACACCGACTTATGGCATAACGATGGGAATATGAGTAAGAAGAACATTAAGTTTCTGTGCTCGGGAGGGTACCTTCCGAAGGTAAAGTCTGTTGATATGAGTTTTTGTGAAGACTGTGTTCTGGGAAAGCAAAAACGACCTAGTTTCAACAGAGATAACAGAAGCTTAATAAGTGTGAAACTTGATTTGGTCCATACTAATGTATATGGACCAATAGATGTTGCATCTCACAGTGGTTTCCATTATTATGTCACCTTTATTGATGATTATTCAAGGAAGGTATGGATTTATTTCAATGAAGAATAAGTACGATGTGTTTGAGGTGTTTCAAAGTGGAAAGCTTTGGTTAAAACGAAAACTGGTTTGAAGCTGAAGTGTCTAAGGTAAGACAATGGAAGTGAGTATGAAAAGAAAGAATTCTTACAGTTTTGTGTTACAAATAGAATTCGTTTGGAGAGGACGCTTCCAGAGACACCACAAGAGAATGAAGTAGCAGAACGTATGAATTGGACGTTAAATGTATATGCTAGGTGTATGAGGTTAAAGTATGGTTTTCCCGATACTTTCTGGGCATATGCAACAGAAAAGTGGTTTCTTATCTAATCAACAGAATACCTAGTAGTCCATTAGATATGAAGATACCTAAGGAGGTTTGGTATGGCAAAAAGGTAAATCTTTCTTATTTGAAAGTTTTTGGTTGTGTTGGTTATGTTCATGTTATTTACGGCGATAGTTCTAAGATAAGCGCTCAAGCAAATAATTAAATATTCATTGGTCATGAAGGTGACGTTTTTTGGTATAAATTTTGGGACTATGATATTCACAAAGTTATCGGAAGCAGTGATGTTATCTCTAATGAGAATAAGTTGTACAAGGATAGAAAGAAAACACATGTTAAAGATATATAGTGAAATATTGATAAAAACTTGTATATCGACATGGATAATGTTTCTGGAAGAAGTATTGTATAGGAAGAACATGATGTTACTGATGGAACTGAAGAACCAATTGCACAAGACGAAGGGACTTCTACTATAGTGGGAGTTACTCCTGTAGTTTCACTGGAAGTAAGAAGATCATCAAAACCTAATAAGCCAAACCCCAAGTATGCTTTGAATCATCCATTACTTACAGATGGTGGTGAACCTAAAGATATCGAAGAGGCACTAGCGGTTTTTGTTTGATAACTCAAGAAAATTACAATTCACTATGGGTGATGAGATGAAATCATATGACGAGAATGGCACATGAGTGCTAGAAAAATTACCAAGAGGTAAGAAGGGCTTGCACAACAAATGGGTTTATCGAAATAATATTGAAGCAAATGGAGATATTCGTTATAAGGCGAGGTTGGTTGTAAAAGGGTTTCAGCAGAAACCAGTTGTCAATTACAATGAGATATTTTCTCGTGTTGTGAAGATGACTACTATCAGAGGAGTGTTAAGTCTAATGGTTTGTGAAGATATCTACCTTAAACAGTTGGATGTAAAGACAACTTTTTTTCATGGTGACCTATATGAAGCAGAATAAAGGATTCATAATAAAAGGAAAGGAAGAGATGGTATGCAAACTAAAGAAAATTTTGTATGGTTTAAAACAGGCCCCAAGACAATGGTACAAGATCAGTTTGACAACTTTATACATATGAGTGGTTACTCACGGTGTAATGCTGATCATTGTCGTTACTGCAATAAGCATGGTTCTGACTACATCATATTATTACTGTATGTAGATGATATGTTAGTAGCCGAAACATCTCAACGGAATATTGAGAACTTGAAGTAATAATTAGCAAGTGAGTTTGCTACGAAAGATCTTGGTGAAGCACGACAGATTCTTGGTATGAGAATCACAAGGGACAAAACTAACTAACACGTATGCTTAGTCAAGCTGAATATATTGAATGAGTGTTGAAGAGGTTCAGTATAGAGAATCCTAAGCAAGTCAATTCTTTACTTGGAAGTCAGATTCGTCTTTCAAGGTTGCAGTTGTTGGAAGTTTAATATATGCTATGGTATGCAGGAGACCGGATAGCGCACATGCTGTGGGAGTAGTGAGTAGATATGCAAGAAACCCATGTAAGAAACATTGGATATCGGTAAAGTGGTTACTAAGGTATTTGAGAGGTAACACAAACGTACCATTGTATTATGAAAGAGGTGGTTCTATCTTGAGGGTCAGCTTCAATGAGTTGGAACTCACGATTACAGAAGTTAGTAATATTGTCCACTATAGAAGATGAGCATGTAGCGGTAATAGAAGCGAGCAAGGAAAATCTATGTTTATAAGGTTTATTAGTTGATTTAGGTAAGGAACAACGGGATAATATTCTGTATAGCGACAATCAACGTGTTATAGATTTATCCAAGAATGCATTTTATCATGTTAGAACAAAGCATATAGATATTCAATAGCATTTGATTCGAGATATCTTAGAAGAAGGAGAGTTGAAACTCGAGAAGATTCTTGGATCTAAGTATCCAACTGATCATTTACCAAAGAGTTACATCAGACAAGCTAAAGCTCTGCAAAGCTTTAGTTGGTATCTCAGAGTAAGGTTCTGGGGGGAAGGAGGGGCGGGGGAGCCGAATCATGGAAGACGGTTAGCACTGAAAATCCAAGTTGATGAGATCAAGGCAAGGGAGAATCGAAAATTATACAATAAGTTTCCAAAGTGTGAGATTGTTGTGTGTTGAAGACTTATTTTAGGAATGGGTTTGGGTTTCCTAGTCCTAAGTGGAAATCTAAAGGGATATTTCCTATTTTATGTCTTTTCTAATGTTTGGAAGGTGTTTCCTAAAATTATCTAGGGATTTTTGGTGGTCAAGTTTGTAACCTATATAAATAGGTACTAGGCCATGTAGAGATTATTATGAATATAGAGAGAGATTGGTGAGAGGTTTCTTGTGTTAGATTTAAAGAGAAAAGCTAGAGTTTTTTGGTAAGTGCAATTGGTGAGGAGCAAGAGACAAAGTGATCGTCTCAGGTAATTGCTACGGTTAACCTAGGGTTTACTAGGATTGCACAAAGGTTTTCTACGTTTGTAATTGATTCATTCATAGTGGATTGGAGTTGGTGGTGCAGCTCAAAGTAAACGTAGACAATATATACACATTGTATATATTGTTGAATAACTATAAATCTTGTGTGTCTTGTGAGTTTGATTTAATTTCTCGTTCTTTGTTATTATTTATGTTTTGTTTACTTATCATTCAACATATCATTTTAAGATCCTGTATTCCGTGGTTTTTTCAGTACCTAAATTAATTGTCTACAGTAGTTCATTGGGAGGTAAAATCATGATATTATATATTCTAAGTAATTAGTCTCATCTAGTACTTCTCTTCAAATTAAAAATGATGGAGGAATTTATAGAAGGATACTTGGAATGGTGTTTGTCCACTTCAGTTTGCTTTCTATAATTTGTATACAACTATTTAAAGCTAAAAGGCTATGATTAATGATATGATTTCTTCTAAGACATCTTTGGATCTTAAGTTGTACAATAATTTGAATGAAACAGAATTAGGGGAGATAATTGTACTTCTTCAAACTCTTGGAGATCCAAATGAAGTTATTTCGCAAGGTGAGGATGAAAGAATTTGGAAATGAGGTAACAACTCTATTGTTTCTAACATGTACAATTATCTAGACATTAAAGGTTTCCTTAATTTCCTCACAAACAATTATGGAATCCAAAATTTTCATTTAAGGTTTCTTTTCTGGTGTGGACATTATGTTTTCAAGGTGCTCCTACATTATCCTTTCTCTCCATAGCTGGAACGGTACCAAATACGAATTGTATATTGTGTCAGAACTCATCTGAAACTAATAATCATTTGTTATTAGATATGTGGTTATTTTAGTTTTGGAGTTAAATGGGTGCAACAAGATAATGTTAGACCTTTATCATGGGAATGGGGTTCTACAAGAGTAGTAGGATAAATAAGAAATTATGGAGCCTTCATCCTTTAACAATCTGGTGGAACACTTGGAAAGAAAGAAATGGGAGATCCTTTAACGAAAAGGCAAAAGTTTTTAAATAGCTTATTATTGCGAAATATTTGTATCACTTCATAGTTGATGCAAGGTAATGATATCATCACTTCACGAGTGATACAAGCGATGAACATCACTATGTGAGTGATGTAAGCGATGAACATCGCTCTGTGAGTGATGCGAAGTCAGGGTATATTAGCAATAGGAGCTCATAACATCTTTCTATGAGTAATATGAGATAATGTACTAATTGGTGAGAGATGAAAGGATATGGCATCTCTCTATGAGAGACGACTTCATTATAAAAGTTTATGCATTGATTCATTAATGATGCACAATAATAGTGTTGATTATCTTTGCTTATAGATGATGCCAAGTATTGGCTATCTAGTTAGATCCTTAGTTATTGAATACTCATGTCTCGGGCATCAAGTAGAGATACCAATAGCCCATGAAATCATTAGGAATAGTTAAAAACACAGAACTGTATGCATTGATGTTGATGGAATACAAAAGGTAATAGGTGCATGTTTGTTTACTAAGCAAGAGGCACTACATTCTTAGATATGGAGCAAGAGGCACTATATAATGCTAGTGCCACCATTAGAGGGTCGATGGCCTAGCGTTAGAAAAGCCAACACCGTCTAGGGATGTCGCTGGCTTTATGCCAACGACAAGATAGGGACACGGTTCTGTTTATTTCCAACGCCGACTATGGATGGGATGATACTGGCTTTTTTCAGCTTCGTGAAAGAATGATATGGCATCATGGAATCCAGTAATAGAAGGAGATGATGCTAGCAAGAAGCCAGCGCTATAAATAAATTAGTCAGTTGATATGTGTCGTAAATGCAAAAATTTACTCAAGATATTTCCTACTAATTAACTAATAATATAGCGGTAGTAAGGACCGTTTCCACAGAGAGATGTGTAATTGATATGTTATTTAGATTAGCAAAACTATACTAAAAGTAAATAATAAGGGGGGTTGGTTTAATAAACTAAAAAGAACAATGAAAAGATAATAAGAAAGAAAGAATGATTAAGAATTCCTTCGCAATTACCAAACATTAACCGAGTTAGTATACTTATCTATCTTTTGTCAGAATCATTCATCACCAACCGTAGAGTAACATCTAGAGCAGTGTTATCCCTAAAGTTCCTTGTGTAACCAGATACCAAAGCTCTCGCATATCAGATTCTATCCAACCGAACCACCAAGTAGTAGCGCGGAAATCCAATCGAAAGCTTTAAGTTTTGTGAACTTAGGTTGATCCCAACAGTTAGACTCTTAGCGCAAGGTCCACTTACTAGTGTTGTATCCACACATGATTGCTCCACAGAATCCTTCTGCAAGGTCTCACATTTTCTACTTGTGTATGAGGTGATCAACAATTATGGACCGCTTAACTCTCTACTAGCAATAGAATGATCAATAGATTAATCTAGTGTGCACCCCAGACAATCCAAGAAATCAATCATAAACCCTAGATGTAGTGAAAACAAACGATGATGATAATAACTTCAACCAAACTTGTATTAACTAATAAAACTTCACGCTTAGAACATTGAATTCATCCTTAATCAACAAAGGTTTAGCTACTCATGATACAAGAAAGAAGAATAAATAGCATGGATTCCCCCCAAAGGGGTAAACCCTAGATTATGGAATAAAGTTTCTCTTCTCTTCTTGTTTATGTACACTACAAGAAAAACGGATTTAAGCGTCTAAAATCTTAGCAAGAACTCGGAAATTTAGTCGCTTAAATAGTTTAAGCTTCTAAAATTGCAACTGCCAAAAAATGAATTACTTGGTAAAATCTCTCCCAGCAACCAAATTTAAGCCGCTACGATCATTTCACCAAGTAATATCTTCACCAGCTAAAATCCCTAAAAATGAATTACTTGGTAAAATCTCTCCCAGCAACCAAATTTAAGCCGCTACGATCATTTCAAAAGAAATCATTTTTTAAAGTACATTTGAGAACTTAATTAATATTTATCTAACAACCTCATTAGGATTTGTTTAATAGAAACATGAAAACTTGTTCAAATCATTGTTTTCATTCACTATGAGCAAATGTTTGGATGCACAAATTGATTTTTTTTAACATGAATCGATTAAATTAACTATAATTATAACCAAATATTTTTATAAATCTCACAACCCATATCATTCCAGTCAAAATTTGTCAAAATTTGAAACTTTTAACACTCAGTTCAACAATTTCAATATTAAAACCAAATTTTGTCATATCCTTGCCTTCTCTTAGAAATTGACCATTCCAACATCTAAAAAGCTATTTGTTCAACATTTTTCAAGAATTACAACAGTTTGCACATAAATTTTTGTACTAAACATTACTCAAAAAAGAGATTATCATAAATAATTCAAGAAATGTTATGTTTTTACTTTTATATTCCAATGTTAGATTTTAAAGATATATTTACATTGAGGTAGTTTAAAATTACATGTTATGCTACAGGTTGAAGCTTAAATGCATATGAAAGTAAAGAAATGCCCTATTTCGGGAAAACAAGACGATAAGAAACTTTGTACTGCTGGGTATATGCATTTCCTCCTCGTCCGTAACTACTTGTGTAGTCTTCAATTTATCTCTTGAACTGGAATGGTCAAAGTCACCGCAAACGATATCCTAAGATTTCTCGAGTTCACTATCAGACTGTGAAGTTGGACAATCAGAGTCACCAAGCAGGACATCAGGAGATACCTCATGTTGGATTATCATTCTGTGAAGTTGTTTTGGGATTTTAGCTGTGACAATTAAGAAAAAGGAAAAAATTAGTAAACAATTAAGCAAATACAAACAGATAGAATTAAATGATTGAGGAATCGGAACAAACCCAGTAAGCTCCACAGATACAAGAACATACTTCCCACTTTGATCCAAACTCTGCATAGATTACACTTCAGAAATTGCACTATACAAGATATAATTACATAGAGATTTCACTACTCAACACTAAATCATTTCAAGCCTAATATGTTTTCCAAAAGATTCAAATCTTGGGATGCAGAATGAAGAAAATGGCAGTTCCTGTCTCAGTATGCAAATCTCCTTAACGATTACTCACAAACTTTATTTACTCAAAATGATGAAAAAACTGATTTCGGCTTTGAGACATTATACTTAATTCCAAGATACAAAATTTCCTTAAAGTTGACATATGGGTGATTCATTAATAGACACAGAAATGCAGTATAGTGAATTTATTCAATGCTCACGTGATGTACATCGAGGGCCATATCTCTGAAATGACAAATGCACCAAGCCCTATGAAACCATTATAGAAAATAAATAGAATTACTCTGCAGATCAATAAGCTCCAATTGGTCACTGAAGCTGCTGCCATATCATATAGACCTCATAAGCAGACTGCGCATCCCAGCATCTTATGAAACTGCAAAGGCCGGTAAACTGTAAGAAAGGATCACCTTAGTGATAAGTCATATATATAAGTGATAATTCGACGAACACAAATAAAAAAAACAAATAAAATTTCTCAATTATCACAAGTAACAAATAACAGAACCCAAATAAGATGTGACTAATAAGATAACATACCCATCACTACTCCCTGAAAATATTGACTTAGCATCAGAACTCCATGCAACACTTAGAACATGCCCTGCAATGAAGAAATTAAAATAAGAAAATCTCAATGGACAGTATAAATTCGAATGCATCCATCATTGCAGCCAATAACTAGACGTGGGTCTTCACTAAGAGGACTACCAGCATTAGTTTCATGTCCATTGATGGCTCTCTGGGTATCATTTTTTTTGGAAAGTAAAGACGCGCCAAGAGGTTCTACAACCATCTGCAATATTGATGCTCCAATGGAGTCTAAAAGAATCTGCACAACGTACGCACCAATTTCATAAAAATAAATCAGCACAGCATTACAGAATTGTTAACACATTAAGATAGTAAATGACAAGGTCCACAATATGCGTGCAAAAATTCTAGAAATCAGGAGGTCAGTGCAATACCAAAAGTCAAAAAAAATTCGTTGCCTTTTCATTTTTTCTTTAATTTTAAGCCCCAGCATTTCCACTAAATTTATAAACACTACCATTTCAAACTCTAAAACTATTATCAATAAATTTGATTGAGATTGAATAAAATTCAATAAATCAAAGTGAAATCGAGTGAAATTGATAAAAAAAATTGATATAATTTGAGTAAGATCGATCAAAATTGAGGGTATTCAAGTCGGCTCCATAAAAACATTGAGTAAATAGAACGAGAATTGTAAAAAAAATTTATTAGGACATGGGGCGGTATATTTTAGTGCACCCATTAACTCCTTGTTAAGACCCGACTAAAAAAATAGAATTTAATCTCCTTCTTCTAGGAAACCGGGGTGAATTTTAGTGAGATTGATGAAATCATAGTTTCATATCGTTAGATTTGTTAGATCGATAACAAAATGAATAAGATTGATTGAGATTGAATAAAATTCAATAAATCAAAGTGAAATCGAGTG
>JAJJMC010003936.1:4080125-4161298 GCA_023531435.1 Papaver californicum
ATTGATGAAAAATTGATATAATTTGAGTAAGATCGATCAAAATTGAGTGTATTCAAGTCGGTTCGATAAAAAAATTAAGTGAATCTTAGTGAGATTGATGAAATCATAGTTTCGTATCGTTAGATTTGTTAGATAGATAACAAAATGAATAAGATTGATTGACATTGAATAAAATTCAATAAATCAATGTGAAATCGAGTGAAATTGATGAAAAATTGATATAATTTGAGTAAGATCGACCAAAATTGATTGTATTCAAGTCAGTTCGATAAAAAATTGAGTGAACTTTAGTGAGATTGATGAAATCATAGTTTGATATCGTTAGATTTGTTAGATCAATAATAAAATAAATAAGTTTGATTGAGATTGAATAAAATTCAATAAATCTAAGTGAAATCGAGTGAAATTGATGAAAATTGATATAATTTAAGTAAGATCGATCAAAATTGAGTGTATTCAAGTCGGTTCGATAAAAAATTGAGTGAATTTTAGTAAGATTAATGAAATAATAGTTTCATATCGTTAGATTTGTTCGATCGATAACAAAATGAATAAGTTTGATCGAGATTGAATAAAATTTAATAAATCAAAGTGAAATCGAGTGAAATTGATATAGCTTGAGTAAGATCGATCATCATTGAGTGTATTCAAGTCGGTTCGATAAAAAATGGAGTGAATTTTAGTGAGATTGATGAAATCATAGTTTCATATCGTTAGATTTATTAGATCGATAATCAAATGAATAATTTTGATTGAAATTGAATAAAATTCAATAAATCTAAGTTAAATCGAGTGAAATTGATAAAAACTGATATACTTTGAGTAAGACCGATCAAAATTGAGTGTATTCAAGTCGATTCGATAAACAATTGAGTGAATTTTAGTGAGATTGAAGAAATCATAGTTAATTTTGATTGATCGGAATAGTCGAGTAATATGCATATTACTATCGTAACATCGGAAATGGATATTTCTATCATAACGTAACAAATTTTGAAATTAGAATTCATCAATTTTTTTTATTTTTTTTGTAATTAGGGTTATTAGTGTGTTATTTGTTTATAAGTTATGATTTGATGAATTGGGTTGAACCCCAACAAATGTTCAATTAAAAGGAATTGAGATGTAGCTTAATTTCTTGTATAAAGTTAAGCTTTACCTAATAACAAAAAATATATGATCATCCCAATTGAAGGAATTGGGACGCAGAGCTTGATGTCTCGTAGTTTAGAGTTAATCTTGCGACTCTTAAGTTTTTGCATACATGAGACATCCCATTTTGCGTGTTTGATAAGTTTAACGAGTTAGTGGAAGAGGTTACTAATTATAATAAGGTGTACAAGACGAACATGACAGGTTGATGGTTCGGGGTTTAGGGTTTGGGGTTCAGGGTTCGGGGTTCATGTACACCTTATTATCATTAGTAACCTCTTCCCTAACTCGTTAAACTTATCGGACATGCAAAATTGGTTCCTTTTAATTGAACATCTGTTGGGGTTCAACCCTATTCATCAAATCATAACTTATAAACGAATGACAAATTAAGAACCCTAATTACAAAAAAATATAAAAATGATGAATCATAATTTCCAAAATTCGTTAGGTTACTATAGAAATATCCGTTTTCGGCATTCGAAATCCGTTATCCATCTTTCAAATTTTCGTTTCAGTAAGATGGTAACTAACACAAAATGGTAACTAACACAAAATGATAACTCACACTATCCGTATGACAATCCAACAATGAATCTGGATCATCAAAATATTTCTATGATCCGTATGAGGCACCATCACCACAGTTAATTTTTTTTATCAAAACCCTAAACAAAATTTACTCTTTCATTTTCGACATTTGCTTTTCTCTCTCTCCCAATTTGAGCTGCCTTAGGAGAAAACTAGGGTTCCACGACTGCAGCATCACCACCATCACTGTCGAGTCAGGGCTCACTCTTCTCATCGCCTCTGTTCTCCAATTTGCACATCTCTGTATTATGTAAAATCTTGTTTTTTTTCATTTGTTTAAGATTTCGGTATTATGAACAAAACCTCAATCTCCTTGTTTATGTTTTTGATTAATTAATAACTAATCAGGCTTTTTGATGAGTAGAAAATGGTGCTGAAGTTTACCTCTATGGCTATAAACATCTGTGCCATTAAGATGAATACAGCTACCCTGAAATAAATAATCTCTTCACTAAAACCTTTTGCTGAAAGTTCTATTTCGCTTAAGAACAAAAAATAGATCGTACATCTTTGATTTGTTTTTGTTCAATTTCTGTAACTTTGATTATTATTAAGATTTCGAAATTAGAAAAGAAAAATTGAGATAGTGATGATTTCTTTGGTCTCGTTCGTCGTAATGTATGGAATTAATATGTACTTGCCGATCATTCTTATAAAATTCTGAGTCTCTCACTATCAATTTACTGATTAGAAACTTTTGATTCATATAAATTTATCACTATTGATGGATATTCAAGATTATACAACTCTTACTACTGATTTTATTTTCTATATTTGAAGGTTTTTACCGAAAAAAACCCCTAATTTTTCTGAAGTTAATCCATTGGTTCTCAATAACCCTGGGGTTTTTACCTGTGTTATGTTTGTTTTTGTTTGTGCTTTCGATTTTGTGTTTGTTTGTTTATGTTTTTTTGTCCAGATCTTCTTTGCAAGGAGTAATAAAACTTTCTGAAAGAGATGTGGTCGTTCTCTTGGAAGTTAATAGGGTGATTCTATTCATCAGGATTTGAAGGCATCCAGATTAATTTTGTTTGAATTGGTTTTATGTTCTGATTGGTATGAGTGTTTATTTGCATATGTGTTCTTGTTGACTGTCACTTGCTTGGCACCACTATATAGTTGAACGATATGGGTATTTTGTTTGAATTGTTGTAGTTAGTAGTGGGTTGGGATTGTGGATGAAAAATGATTGAGTGTTGTGTTCTTACTTGTTTGATTTTTTTGGATTTTGTAGGTTGAGTATTATTTCAGTAATGCAAATTTGGAGAATTCTTCGAAGCTTAGAAGTGGTTAGATTCATTTAACTGTTTTCTGTGATCATGTCCTGCACATTAAAATCATATATATGTGTCCATTCACATGTTGTTTTGGTGCTGAAATCTGCAGGTTTTAAGTGAAAATGGGAAGAAGGTCGGGCGTCAAAATCCATTCACCGAGTTAGATTTGGAAGAATTGCTGGTAATATCACTAACTACTTAGTATCTTTGATGTATGTTGGTTGTATCATAAAGAGCAAGAAAGTACATGCGTAGTGTGCCTTTCTTTTTGAGTACCGATATCTTATCTTGTGTTGTGAATGTAGAACACTACTGGAATTTTAATTAACAATCTTATACATGGTTGGTCATTGGTACTTTTTAGTTAATAACTCTATTTTATTATCTGACACTTTGAAGAAAGAAGATGTTGATCCTCTTCCTGCTTCTCATAAACTATTCGAGATGGCATGTTCCAACGAGTCCAACATTGTTATGTATCATGTGTAGATGTAGTGTCTATGGTTTAATCATTGCAACCATTTTCTTAATTAGATTAATATAGCGACTATTATACTATTAAGTTTTTCTTATTTGCCCAAGAGATTTGGATTGTTACCATCTGAGTTAGGAACTGGTAACTATGTTCATTTATCTCTGTCATATTAGTATTATCCATGTTTTCCCTGAATTTTTCTTACTGTAAATTTAATTTCCAAATGGATGTGTCACATTAACTGACCATTATTGTTGTTGCAGAGAACACTCAAGCTGGAGAGACCTCACTGCATTTGAAGGTGGTCCTTAAAAATCTTGGATCCAATCATTTTCTTAGTGTGCAACTTAGTTAAGTAAAGATCCAGGCTCTCAACCAGCATTACCCGATGGAGAAAAATAAATGATTAGATAGTATTTCTTTTTTTCTTTCTTGTAAATAGTGTAATTTTCTTAAGAAATGATATAAACTAAATTCTGTGATACAATAAAATATAATATAATTTTTAATTTTTAATTTGGTTCATAATTGTTCCATATTAATTTTACTTTGGGATTATCTAAATCAGAATAACGAGCAACCAACTTGAGTAAAAACCTTTGATAGCTTAAAAGTTTAAGCAATCAATTTTAGACCAATCAAAACCAAAAATCACTTTCATTTGATAATTTAAAAGTTTAAGCAATTAACTTAAAGCCAATCAAAATCAGAAATTATTTTTAGCGAGCAAAAAATTAAAAGCTTAAAACTTTAAGCAATCAACTTGAGTAAAAACTTTGCTCCCTCAAAAGCTTGAGCAACCAACTTGATACCAATCAAAATCAGAAATCGCTTTTAACGAGCAAAAAAATTTGATCGCTTAAAACCTTAACCAAGCAAATTTAGGTCGAGTTGCTCCATGTATCTATCAACTAAGTATTTTACTTGCTTTAGAATGATTCGTATATCTGAAGCGATTGGTAGTTTACTTGCTACATTGGTTGGTCTACATGTTAAGCGATCACAATTTTACTTGCTCCATGTTAGTTGGTCTAAATATTAAGCAATGAAAAAAGTACTCGCTTTAGGTAAGTTGGTTTATTACTAGAGCGATTGCATGGTCGCTCAAGGATTTGAGATACATGGCTTTGGGCAACCAACGGAGCGAGTGCCACCTTTAGTCGCTATAGCGGTTATAGCGACTTAAAGCGAGTGTCACTTAAACCCATTTTTCTTGTAGTGTCCCAACTGAATTTTTATGAATCTATTATAACATTGTTCTTAATTCAGGATGTAATATATATTTATGTTCGTCCCGAAAAACTAAGCATAAAATATGTTGAGACTCATAAAATTGCGGCTAAAGTTGATACTAATAAGGTCAAGCAAGTACTAACACGGTCTCACTTTGGTACAAACAAACACCAAACTCAATATTCAAGGCTAGCGTTCACTAGCGCCAGCAAAACCTTTTTTCGGCACATGCTCTTGTCCTTACAGGCGTGCCATGACGCCGATGATAAGTGCATATTTTACATATTTTGAGTATCAATTTCATGCTAGTATTTGCTATATTTTTTGTGAAGTATTATATATTACGTTTATTTTGTAGTTTATGCTTTTATTAGGTGAATCATCCAAAAAGGAGCTACAAAGTGTTAAATTGTGCATGAAGGGAAGAGTTGCAAAGGAAGAAGGACTAAAGACCAGGTGGAAGTCACCCACAACGATAATTTCTCATCAGCACACTGAAGAGAACGAAGAAACGAAGCCAACGGCGAAATAGTGAAGTCGTTCCGACTTCATATGAAAAAGTTATAAGAAAAGCAAGTTCAGGATTTTCTCGATGGGTCATCCCATCGAGAAAAGAAGAATTCTCGATGGGTGAAGCCATCGAGAAAACAAAATCCCGAAGAAAAATAAATTCTCGATGGGTCATCCCATCGAAGGAACTACAGTTGCGTGAATAGTTGGGATGGGTTTGACACGAGCCCATTAGCTTCTTAGCTAATTTTACACGGGCTAAACTTAGTTTTGACCTATTTTAATATTTTGGAAACCTAGTATGACCGTGATTTGAGAACCATCATTTCTATAACTTGGGTATCTATTTAAGAGACTCTTTTAATATTTTTAGATATATGGAGGGAGATATAGAGGGAGATACACATATCTAGACCTAGGATTTTACGATACAAAAAAGTTACCAATTGGTTAGTTGTTATAATTTTTTATTTACCATTCAATAATTCTTTTCTTTTTCTTTTTGGGTTGTTGATTGAAGTTCCACTTTTGCAATTGTAGCGTTCAACCACCCAGCTTTGATTTCGTGTCGATGCCACTTTGTTAGAATACCATATTAACGGTCTGGTAGATACAGTCAGGGACAAATTGTAAATATATATGGTTATCAGATGGATCAAAAATATTGCATCCAAACTTTCTATTCAAGATCTCTACTAATTTTAAACAAAGTTTCTGTTAATATCAAAATAATCATTTGCATATTAAAAATCAATCACATTACTAATAACAAAAATGTGCTTCGTAGATGCATTTTTTCCTCTGATATGGTGATAAAGTCGTTTAATGATAATATTCACTATTTAAGAGCCAAGTTCGTGTATTTTTCATTTACCAATAATGAGTTAAACAAAAGTTTCGTATTTCTACCAGTCCGGTAGCACTGATAAACAAGGAGGAAATCAAATTAGAGATTTGAATATATATATATATTGAGAAAGAAAGATTGATGGAGAATTAAGTCGTAGATTTTGATTTTGATGGTTACGTCTTGCAATGTATAAGAAAACAATTTGAATTGGAGTTGAGTAAAGACAATTTCGGATGCGACTTTTACAAGTAACCTTGATGGAAGACCAATTTCCATAACCTCTTTTCTGTAATTTAGAGGCTACCTCATCATCCAGATATGGCATTAGAAAATATAATAAGAAAGAAAAGAAACTGGAAGAAAAAAATTATGGGTAGATAGTGTTGGACTTGGACTTGTTTGGTGAATTTAGTTCCTCGAAATTTTGTTGCGTATATAATTACAAACGAAACGTTGGAATTAAGGTTTTCCAATTGACCCGTCCGCCTCATGTTCATCTTAACACGCCAACGGAAAACGCCTAATTTCTTAAGAAAAATACGAGTCTTCAGTCTTCTTATGGTGTAGACAGAAAAAAAAAAAACCACTACTTGTAATTCGCATCTATAACGTTGTATACATTAGCGGCTAGCCGGCTACCCAACTATGAACACTCTTATCATTTTAATTGCCTTCAAAACTACTGGATACTAGAAAACGAAAGATCAACTGTTTCATTACAATGGGATTATGAGATTTCACTGCTAGCAGAAAAAGTATGAGCATTTGCATTAATAAGAACCAAAAGTGAGTAGAAAGGGTACATGGGTTAAATCAAAGCAACTATTATACCTTTTGTCTCCAACATCTTTAATGTTCACTCAGATCAGGTTCTTCGTTCCTCTTGTTGAGGAGACATGCATGATGTTGAAACTCCATATTTTCAGAGAGATCAGGCACAGACAAGCATGTCAGCAACAATTAATTTAATTTAACACTCTTTTTTAACTCTAGAAGATGACTGTGATACGTATGGCCAACTATTTATGGAACTCAACCACACGTGCAATTTAAGACTCCTATAACTTTCCCTACTTCTTCAAACTTCCCATGTTTCATATATCTGCTTGATCACCCACAGACTTTCCTTTTGCTTGTTGTAGTACACAATGCTAAACTGGTCCCACGTGTGATATGTCTAAACAAAATCGTTCAATAATAATACGGAAGATCTGAGTTTAAAATTCGTCAGGTACTAAATTCTTTACTAAGTTTAAAATTCGTCGGCACCAAATTCTTTACCGATCAAAACGAGTCTGAATAATGTCGTGGTAAAAATTGTGTATCAAATTCTTTACTGAGTTTAAAATTCGTCAGTACCAAATTCTTTACCGATCAAAACGAGTCTGAATAATGTCGTGGTAAAAATTATTGGATGTTAATTTTCATGACCTTAGTTCAAAACTCCTCGACTAACACCGAATAAAAAGAGAAAACAAATTTCACCTACTCTTAGAGGCAGCTACATAATAGAAGGTGACTACAGCGTAAATAAGAAGAAACATCAATAATAAAATTTTGATAAAAGTATGAACTTAAATTTTGCAATCAAGAATCATGATAACAAAATTCAGGTGGGAGGAGAAATGAAGTAAAAAAGGCCCGAATGATCCTCTGTATATATCTATGTTTTCTTGCTTTATTCCAAATGACTCATAAACATAGAGACATGATAAGGAAGAATTATAAGATTTTGAATAATATTTTAGCTTGACAAACTTTTAGCCAAAATATGAGACATTTTCATTAGAAATTGAGCTATAATCAGTTGTGCTAGAAGGAGGGGTGGTATACATGGACGAAGAAGAAGAATCGGGATGTGTAGGAGGTGGAGGTGGTGGTGGTGGAGGAGGTACGTCATGGTTTGTTACGGAGACAGATGAAGATGGTGGTGGTGGTGGAGTTGCGGATATAACACCGGATGGCGAAAGTAAAGCATGATGTGAATTGTGATTATTGATATTATGAGAAGGATTACTACTAACTTCTCTATATCTATATTTGAGTATCTCATCCCTTACTACATTAAGTTCTGATTGTAAAGACTGAACTTGTTGCTGCAAAGCTGAAATTGCACCCATGCAACCATACACCGGATCCCTTAATCTTACATTTGCTTCATAAACAAGACTGTTTGCTGCATCTGCCCTCTGATTCTCTGGCACCTCCTACGAAGAAGAAACATGAAACATGTACTGCTACGATTAATTACGTTAATCATTTCATAAATATTAATATCTTACATGGTAAAAACTAGTTGCGTATGCATATATACTTACCATTAACATCTTGGAGACATTGCTCGCACCAAAAACTTTGTGAACAGAAGCAAATTTTTGAGGTTCATGAGGTGAGAAATAAGGAGAGAAAGGGCATTCTTGTGCACATCTTCTTCTAAGAAGCTTACAAGCAGCACATGGTGTGATGGTGTTTAAGGTACCAGGAGGGCCTAATAAGGGTCTCCTTATTCCCATTCGATCTGACGAAATAGAAGCCGCATCTGCTTCTCTCTTTATTTTCTTTCCTACCTCATGCTCAAATATCTCCCTACACGTAAAATAATATTGCAAGCTCAAAATATATATAGATAGATGGATTTACAAATTCAGAAACAAAACAAGCACATATATATAGTATGAGGGTTTTAGGATGATATATATGTACATACCTTTCTCTGGACATCCAAGCATGCTCTTTGCCTATGGTGATGGGTTTGCAGAGAGAGTGAGATTTGAGGTAGAGATAGAGAGAGGGGGAGGAAAGAAAGAAGAAATTTATAGGGTAGGGGGGTTTAGATTAAAAAGAAAGAGTGCTTAAAAGGCAAGATATGTGAGAAAAAAGTGGGCCAAAAGGGAGAGAGGATTGAAGGAGAATATATATGGTTGGATGAAAAGGAAGGAATTATGAGTTTCTATATTTGTTGTTGTTGCAATTGGTACGAGGGTCTTTGATTAAAGAGGGGAGCTTTAGTTTTGCAGAGAAGATCAAAAGATGGTTGAATAGATGGTGATGATGATGATGATGAATGTAGAGAGAAAGAGAAAGAAGAATTAAAGAAAGAGAGATTCTCTTCTTCTACTACTAGCAAATGTAAATGCCAGCTGCTTCTTTCTCACGTGTACTTCTTTAATGGCTTTAAACTTATTGACTTTCTTTTAAGCAACCGTGTGAACTTTTTTTTTTACTAACTATACTACTTTTTTTCCTTCCGATTTTCGAATATTGCTACTATTTGTTTGAAGTTCTGAGCTAATGAACGGAATCAAGCATAGGTTTGTGCAGTGCAGGTACAACATCAGGAAGAGCCCGAATTTGCAACCGGCATATAGCCGCGGGGGGCGTAAGGTAGGCTATTGCAGCACTAGAAACAGTCATATGGACAAACTAAAATTGGAATTTCAGGGTAATATTTATGCTCCAAACAAAAAGGATTAATTCTGTCTTTGGATGAAGACCCTATAAACTGATTCATCGACTAGAAATAGGCCATTGTTGTAACGTGTATGATTGCTCTTTCTGTTGACAAAACAGCTAAGCTAATTTAAAACAGTCAGAAGTGCCCTAGATCTCCTCTCATTAGTATAATATTTGCCATGAACTATCAGGTGTAAATGTATGATCGTGGCATCGTTTAACGCGTTATCGTTGAATTTCCGTGGGAAGCTAAGCTAGCTAACTACTAATCTAATTAAGGTAATCAGGGTTTTTATTTAAATCAAGATTAACTCTAATACAAGTATGTGTCGTTTGCAATCGGAACACAGTTTTGGTGACATTTTTAAACCATTCAGTGTGTAATCTGTTTGTCATTTGTAGGGACTGCATAGAGTTAAACTAGACTTTAATTGATGACATATTCACATGTTTAAATATATAATCTGCCTACAGTCACATTTGTAGGCCTTGATATCTTGATTGATACTAGCAAATCAAATTTGATTGTATTTGTGTTGCTATCTTCTAATTTGATTTTTGAATGTTTGTTTATCCTACTAATTACTATTAATGGTTAAGCAGGAACTATAAATGGATAGGTTACCTAAGTGAAAAGTATTGTCATGCTAAAATCAAACATCAAAGTGGGCTCTGTCGGTGAAGAAGTTCTAACATATATGAGAGTAGAAAAAGATGAATCTTCAAACAACATGGTTCAAAACTGAGATCGATCTCACTGTTCAGTATAACATATATATTATGTTATAGTTAAAGAATAGATGTGCTATGCTAGTAGCTCTCTCAGTCATTAATTACTCCAAACATTTAGAAATGCAAGAATCTAGCTATAAGTTGTTTTAATCATTTGACTAGATTCAATTAGAAAGAAAAGGTTCTGATTTGATTACAGCTGAATATATACTATTTAAGAAGATGTACTGCAATTGGTTTATTTTGATTTGTGTGCTTAGAGACTAGTCATAACGTGGCACATGTGATCTTCCTCGATTCTTACCAATATCATACCAAGTGATCAAACTACTTGCTGTAAGTAAGATCCTTTTCCAACAGAGGCTATCCTAGAAGCTACCTTGATTCTCCTCCTCAATTTCAATAAGTTGACATCTAAATTCTAAACATATTAGTAAGCACGTGAGACTCAAGTGTCGAGATACTAAACATGTCATATGCGTGCTTATCGATATGATTTTGCTAGATCATGTGTTGTGCCAGAAAGACGCTGAAGAGATCAAATTTCTGACAAATTCTCAGCCAAAACATATGCAGAATGGGCTAGGAAATTTGAGCGTGGAACCAGTTCGCCATTTTGTCGATTTTAATTTGACAGCAAGGAAAGAAATCTAGAGATGCAGAAAACTTCCTTAAACTGCAAGTGAACGGAGTCTACCTTTCTTGTTTGACGCTAATTTTTAGGCTTGAATCTTGGATTCCCACACTTCTCTAGTTCTCTACTACTCAGTGCCAAATCTAAAGACCCAGAGGGAACGTCACAAACATTTCTACATTTTACCAAAAAAACATCCGTCTTACCATGAATCCATAAAACGTCTCATACTACTTCGCTTTGCACCGCAGTAGGTTCAGTTAGAACCCATTCTATATCAACAAATTACAATTTAAATCTGTTTTTTATTTCAAGACAAAATTGCTACTTATAGTTGTTTAATCAAACAAGCCCCTCTAAAATCAACCGACTTTAATCCCACCTATTGAGACGATTACATGCACTCGATACCGAAACAACAAACAGAAAGTAAAGATTGCTGTATCATTGGCTTGGCCTGTGTGTGTGTCTTGGTCAACATTGCTTAAGAATTTGCTGGTACAAGGGTGTCTAGCTGTATTCTTTTGGATATTCTCTGTTTCGAATCAGTGGAACACCATCCTCACTCCAAATTATCCTATCTTCACATAGTGCCTCTGTAACCTCCACGTACAATTGATGTTCCTGTAGCAAGTGTGTTCAACAGCCAACAGTTAAGATTTTGTAAATATCATAATCATTTAATAAATAATATCCAATCTTTTTTTTCTCCTTATTGTACGGGAAAGACAAGAAAATCACAGTAGCGAACATTTTCTAAAAAAGTATCTTACATTCTAATTAGTTTCAAATTGTCAATTATCATGAGGGAAATCAGTTTAGATTCTTTAGAATGCAAAACAGACACAAGAATATTAGATGGTAAAGAAAGTACGGATTTATTTAGAATGAGAATACCTCGCGGAGAACTCGTGCAGCCAATTCCTCTGCTGTATCATTTGCTAAAACAGGTACAACTCTTTGAGCAAGGATACGACCAGTATCAAAATGTTCGTCGACATAGTGAACAGTAGGACCTGAATACCTGAAGAAGTAGAAAACGCGTCATGTAACCTTCTTAGTTCTTATCGTCTAAACGAAGTAAATAACCAATTTCTTTTCTGGGCATAAAGGTAGCTAACTAAAGAACACGGCAGTAACTCGTCAAAAATATCCCTAGTCAATTAAAACCATCAAGTCTATAATATTATTTGTTGCATCAAAGTTCATAACTCTCAAACAGAAGAGTAGTTCGAAAGATAGTGCAGATGCTTTAAATTGCAATAGATTGGCCAGGGGTTTTGTACAATGTCGCTAGATCTTTTCCTTAAATAACCAAATGCAAACATATTGAAAAAAAAAAATGGATAAAGAAATTATAAATTAAAGTTTACCTGGCTCCAGAAGCAATAACAGCTTTATGCACTTTCATACCATAGTAGCCTTTGCCCCCGAATGCTGGAAGAAGCGATGAATGGATGTTCAACATAGATTTGTCATAGGCTCTAATCAACTCAACTGGTATGAGCTTCAAATATCCAGCCAAAAGGACAAAGTCAGCCTCAAATCCCCTGTTTAAAATAGAACAACCATTCGATTGGATGCTAAATGATCTGTTTAAGTAAGAATGGAAGTCCACTAATAAATATTCCAGTCTACACTAAGCCTATCAGAACAGTTAAGACGACTCCATTCAAAGTATGTTTCTCTTTATCATTTCAAAATACAAAAATAACTTGTTTGACAAACACCCGGTCTATACAAGCTTATCTCGAAATTTTGGTATATATTTGGCAATCCCAAATAACATAAGAAGTAGAAGAGATCAATAACTTGAAATCTTTGAAATAGGCAAATGGTTACAGTGGGTTTGGCTGAAACTCATCAACTGGAGTTCCTCCGTACGAGTACTATACGATTAAGCATCAACTCTAAGACTGTTGTACTAGTGTACCTGATAGGAATATTTTCTTTCCGTATAATAAAGTTTACATACAAAAGTTTCTAGGTTTGTGATTCATTTAGGATTTGCCCAGCAGTTGCTCAGGTGAATAAAACTATTTGAATGATGTTGGTTCCTTCATACATGAGTACATAGGTAGGTCGGCCGCCTTTTAAAATTTCATTCCAAAGAATCATCTGACATCTCCACTTTCAACCAAACACAAAACCAAGAAAACCAATAGTAACATTTATCCGAGAAAAGAACATCACCTGAGAGTAGTTACAAGGTCACAGATGATAGTCCGCCAGGTACATTTGAGGTTCTGGGGAACAAAATAACTGGGATGTTGTTTTTTCTTGCATATTCAGCACCTCCACAATCTGCTCTTCGTGAGATTTACAGTTCAAAAACAGTCAGAAAAACCTTTAAAATATCTTAAAATTTCAATGTCTTTGTGTTTATAATGTCATGTGATATTCTACTGGTAAACATTAGTAAAAATTCTCAAAAACATGCATCACTGAGTCACAAAACTAAAACACAAAATAAGCTGAATTTAGAAGAAATAGTTAACATGGAGGCAGGGAAAGAGTTACCGTGTTTATTGGTGACAAGAACCACAATATCACCATACAGAGATCCTTGAACAGCTGCATCATGAATTGATCTAAAGTTTGATCCTCCACCAGAGACAAAAACAGCCAACTTTTTTCTTTTAACCTCAACTAAGGAATCTTCCTCAGGAAGATAAACAACATCCTTTCTAACATTGTTTCTGCACACCAATCTATTTTGAGGTTTTACACTTTGTGAAACACGCGTAGAATGATAATGAATTTTTAGATAATCGAAGTTTAGGGATTTACTGAAACGTACAAAGGAAGTAACTCTGATTTTCCGGAGTATTGGTTTTGCTAATATTGTAGGGAACTGAGAGGTCAAACTTTGGGTCCCCATTGATACTCCAATAATGAACTTTTGGCTAGTAACTTTGTGAATAGCCTAACCATAACTACCAACAATCCCTGTCGTAAAACCTTTGCGTCCAATCACATACTATGCCATCATCTTCAAACCTGAAGATGGACCAAGGAATTGAAATAGGGTTCACGACTTATCCACGGGAACTTCGACCCATCAAGCAGTGTAAACACAAACTTACTCCACAAGTTCATCATTTTCAAGATAAAAACACAACAGCCTGTTTGGTTTAGATTTGGTACATAATTTTTTGGAATTATTTTTAAACAGTACTACTGCTACTATGATAATGGTGAAGAAAATAAGCAGTAGATATGAATAAGCTGAAGAAAGTACATAGGAATTTTGTTGGAGTTGGAAGATTACAACAGTAAAAATGATATGGAGAAGAGAATAAGTAGTAGATTCTGATATGGTGATGATGCCACCAAAATTGCGGTTATTCTCTTCAGCTACTAACATTAAAACTAGTACTGCTACTAGTACCACTATGGGTCTATTCCAAGTTAGATACTCTTCCGAGGCGCAAAACGAAATTTTAAGTTTTTAAGAACAGCCACAAATAACTCCTCACCGTAGAAATTAGGAAAAAAAGGGAATTGACACTTAACAGAAACTTCATAGATATAACTTTAAGCAACCCAAGTAGTTTGATGGTTGGTCTGCCTGCACTTTCTAGACTATACTACTTTAATTGAATACATGATGTAACAACCTGAATTACATTAATAACTTGTAAGTATTAAACAAAAAATGCAGATACACAAAATGAACAGATTTTTGAGGGATTATTCTGTACAGGTATTTACAGTTACTGTAACTGAAATGTATATTCAGTAAGATGACTACAACAAGTGAAGACTAGCTTCTTGGAGCTAATGATCACTTAACAAAACGAAATTTTAAATGCAACGCCTGCCACCCACAAACTTGAGTAACATAGACACATAAACAGCTATAAAATGTTAAGGGATTAGACACCATAGTGGAAACTCTTCCCACCCACTTGAGTCCTGATATATACATTCCTAGCCTGAGATGCATTAAATGCCGCAATTTGCAAAACAAAGAATTCCAAGTAAAAGGACAACTTACGTATAATGTCGGCACAGCTGCTATAACATGGATGGTATTAGAGAGTGGTACTCATTAATCCTCCTCTTCTATTATGTGTTAGAGAGAGTGGCCAGAAATTCTACAAGTGACAAACAACAGAACAATCACTTAGTACAGATTTAGCATACCAAGCTATGCAAACAGATACAAGAAGACAGAATAGCATTGTTGCTTGTTAACAACTATAGAAGAGTTTACAGAAATACTGCAACATGGATAGACTATAAAAGCGTTTCATAACGTGATATGAAACGAAATCTGTAGGATTTGATCAATCAATCAATTGACATTACAGAGAGTTAATGGAGTAATTTGGAAGTCTTCTTCAATCCCTCGAGCATAATTTAGGCAAATAAAAAAACATGAAAAACTTGTTGGATTGACAGGGTACTACAATACATGTGAATTACTGTATAATTTTATAAGTGATCTCATTTTAAGTCTTAGTTATGCCTCTCAGATCAAATTCAATGTAGAATTTGGGAAAACAAAGGTGTTTGATTCTCAAGTACATATCTATACACAGTAAACTCAATTGTCCATTTTATATCTTTGGATTTTAAGACGAAAAGTACAAACTCTCTGTAATGAGGTGCAAAACAATCCTAAACTATTTCAGTTACAACAGATTCAAGTTAACAACTCAAACAAGCTCAATGAGATTCAAACCCATACACAAGTTTCCAAAATTCCTGATGACATTGAATTAATATTATGTTAGTATCCCACTCTTATACAAAAACTAATAGATTCCTGCCTGCATATGAACAAAAACAGCAAACCCATACACAAGAATTTGTATAGGTCCAATCATAGCATTAATGGCCATTGCCAACTTATGACTACCACCAACATTTCTGGTCATCTCAAATTTCAGCAGTTAGTTATTTTCTGCATGCTTGGCACATAAACATCTTATGAAACAGCAACAACAATAAACATGCACGCATACAATCAGGATATGGTAGTTACACTGACACTAGTGTTCATGATTTCTTTCTCAGATACAAGCAATAATAAAGGTGAAAACAAAGAACTCTTCTAAGCCTATTTATAAGAAAACAAACAAAATTCAGTCAATCATTTAAGCAAACACCTATTCAAAACAAATAAAAAATACCCATTTAGTGACTTTGATGAATGATACGAAAACAAGGAAGAATTAAATCAATTTATCCATCAAAATTAATTTGATCAGCACAACAAGTAAAACAAATAAAATTGAGCTGGACCCACTGAATAGAAAATAGTTGAGCCTTTTCTATAATACAAAAGGAAAGAAAAGGGAAGAAGTAAAACCTTAAGCATATTTTCATCCAAAAACTGCATAATACGTAAGGAAAGAAAACTAGGCAAGCTGTGAAACCTAACCTTAAGATAACCTAGTTTTAATTGGCAGTTGCAAAGGAATCCTCGCACACACACAAAGTGTTGTTCTTTTTCTATTTATACTGAAATCATATTACAAAGCATGTAAACCCTAAGGGGTTTCTAACATAACGATCCTACATATATGCATAGAGATTACAGAACATTATGACTATCACTAACTCGATATATTGCATGTACTCACAATTTGATCATTTCTTGATTAAAAGATACTAATTTTTATTTGGATACAGGTAAAGACAGAAATCCATTTTTAGAAAAATCAAATTGCAAAAAATAAGAGACATTTATGGAAGAGAAATTGGCTGAAAGAACATACCTTGTTGCTGAGAAAGAGAAAACCGTTCTTAAACCCTAAACTATATTAGACTCTTAGTTGAAGCTTCGAGGGGTGCTTCTCCCCAGGAGTATTAACTTATTAAAGTTATTTCGCGCGTGAAAGACTAATTTACCCCATTACTTTGACCATATTGAACTCGATTAGCCTTAAGTTAGATTTAGAGGGAAAATCGTATGGAATTGGATCCTACTATGGGATGAACAAACAGCAAAAACGGATTGCCAAACCAACAAAACTAATAGTTGAATCAATTCAGGTATAAAGATAAACACTGGTTCCATTAGTTAATATATTAACTAAGCATGGCTAGTTCGATTTCTGAAATCAGTGTCATGTTGCTACACACCTACACCTAATTCGATCAAATAATACGCGTCCGGATTTTTCACGCCGTCTTCAAAGGCACCAAGGATGTAGTTGATGGATGAGCATGCCTATACATGGCCTGAACACACTGAAGGTACTAACTGCATGAGCATCATACGGCTTTTCCTTCGGATGGGTTAAATATTTTTCCTCATAAAATTAGGTTTTAAAGAACAAACTGTTATTTTAAGGCAACCAGCTGCCTCCTCTTCAACCTTCACTGTTCGACTTGGTCAATCCTTTGGACGGAAGAGTAGTAATGACATTCAAGCTCTTTCAAACAACCAGCTGCCTCCTCTCCAATTCTAGACAACATTCGCTCTGTATTCTCGGCTTGTTGGTCAAATTCAGCAGTCTCACAGCTTATCTTCTTTCTCGAATTGCGGAAACTTACCTGGGAACAGAACTAGGCCCTACGCTTCCAGACCTGAGAACATCTTTGCCAACCACACCTGGACAATCCCACTTTTAGTTGGATGGATGTCCATGAAGCGGGGGACCGAAATAACTCCAATCAATCCTACGTTCTAGAATCCCTTCTTTGTGTAATTTCTAGCGCCATAAATTGGTGCTTTTGTAGTCGATGAAAGAGCTCGAAAGCCCATCCAATGTCCAAGGGCCGGGCATAGGCAGCAAGTGAAAGCTTGAGATGATATTGCTCACCAAGCCTAGTATTAGTCTTAGTATTTAATTGGAAATCCCATAGGCAAAGAAGTCTCGTAGTTCCACAAATCGGTAGGTACTTCACCAACTGTGAAAAAGAGAGGCTAGCGGGCGAAACCAATTCCCAGGGTGTGACGGGCGGTGTGTACAGGGCCCGGGTACAGATTCACCGCGGCATGCTGATCCGCGATTACTAGCGATTCCAACTTCATGTTCCCGATTCTGCTCAGCATGCTCGTTCAAAGATGCCAACCCGGAAAAGATAGCTGTCTGCTTCAGCTCTGATACCAATTTCAGCAGGGAATCTGCTGCCTGAACCTGTTCATCAAATTAGTTATTTTGATCAGTGAAAGCCAGAAACCTTATAGTAAGTTGGTACCGTGCCATAAGATAAAATAAGCATTTGACCTGTGTTAACACGCCTAAAATTAAAAATCAGCCATGTCAATACTATTTACACGGACACGCGTATTAATACTCCAATACTTCAAGATACAACTTAGTTAGAAAACTTCGACTAAATTATTAGATATCAACAGCTGTCAAGATAAATCAATACTTTAACATTAGGAAACTCAGATATTTTACTAAATTCTATGAGAAGTTTTAACTCTAGTAACAAAATATTAGTTTCAAATCTGTCCACTGATCTTGCTCTAGACTTTCTACCTTTTTATCCCGACTTCTTCTCTCTAGTGAAGTTTATGTAATGCCTTTTGGATTAATCATACATATTATACGCATATGTCTTGCAAATTCACGACCTGATATAGTTATATATCTATGTTAAACTACTAAATTCAATGATATTTATATTGTGTGTGCCGTGTCCACGTATCTTAGTTTTTTAAGTTGTCGTGTCAAAGTAGCATATTGGATACAAGACACCGACACCGTGCCCGTGTCGTTGTAACAAAGCATTTGACAGAGAACCACTAGTTGCTCAACATACAAAGAGTAGCCGCAACCCACTTTCTAGAGCAAGGGAAAAGAGACAACCAATAGATACAAATTCAATCCCAGCGTACATAAAACATGGAAGAATCCGCTAACACATACAAACCAGGAAAAGACTTTTTGACAACATTTGCCCATATATTTATCTTGATTTCATCTAGTTTTTTTCCTGGGAATGTTCAAAAAGATCACGAGGACTGAGGAGAGATAGTCTAACCAAGTGAAGAAAGGACTTCACCTTCACCCTTCTTGTCTTTTATCCTCATCCGAAGGATGACAATGCATAATACAGCAGGTAATGATTTTTATAGATGTTACAAAATGAAGGACCACAGGTGGACATTGGATAAAGGTCCACCTGATGATGACCATGGACATCCTTCAAGATGTGTGTCGTTAAGAACTAAAATCAAGAGTTGGATATTAGTTGTGGTGTACATAACCTATAAACCGGCATCAATGCAATGCCATCAATGCGTAACAGAATGCTAGAAGGTAAGTGGAGAATCTAGCAAGTTCATAGAAAAGTCAGTTCTTGTTTAAAAACATAGACCTATTATGTTTCAAATGAATACAATGACGAGGCTAAAAAACACTTACCATTCTTGCTCCACGCATCTCCATCATGAATGCTTCTTGTGAATTCCTAACTGGTGGATCACTTACCTACAAGAAGATCGATATGGCAAACACATATAAATGATGAATTAGGGTAACACGATAGATAAGATTAACTTATGCTACGGGACAGTAGCAAAAGAGCTCTCATGAAGGCAAAAACAAATGATTACATATATTTGAAAATATGATAGTGATTAAGAAACGAGGTCACCAAAATGAATAAGCATGCTTCAAAATTAAGAAGTATCTCTAAGCATGAGTTGGGAAAAATTGTCAAAGACGAAACCCTCGTTTAATATCAACACAAATATGACTTGGACGTACAAATTAAGTTCCAATATACTGGAAAGTGGAAACAAACCCATTATTTGAAAGCCTAGGCTGGTTTTAAATTCAGTATTATGCGAGCATTATTAAACCAGGTGGTTCACCGACTGATTTGAGTGCTCTAAAACCATTTACAGAACTTTCAAACTTGTGGTTTCACTTAGTAAGTGATAATATAACTTCGAGGTGATGATTGACCCTGACATGGGAACTCCACATTCCATTTAACTCTTCTTCAAGCCAGCATTTCAATAAAGATGCTATTACTTTTCTTTGTTTTTTGCACCCAAAACTACACATTTCATAAATGCTAATATACAACTACAAGATAAAGAGTGTGTCATGTCTATCTCTTTAAACCAACTCCCTTCAGAGAAAAAAATTATTAAAAGAAAAGATCTCCTTTAGAAGAAAAAAAATGCTCAAATTCTTACCCGGATAGTGAACTGGGTTTCAGAGAGATCTTCGGATACAGATTAAAGAGAAACTTATGAACCTAAAAAATATTTACTTCACTATTTTGTTGAACACTAGTACGACGGTCCAAAAGTATTCCACTAGACCTTCTACGAGGTATACTTTTAGGAAAAGACTTACATGAAACATTAATCGGTCTAACATTCCTATACTTTTTAGGGATTCATACAATCTAATCTAAATTACAGTGTTCAACCGAAACTACGAAACTAGGGTTCAACAGACATCAGCTTTAGTAATCAAATGAACTCAAAGACAATGCTATGATAAGACCAATAGATGTACTTAAGAAACCTGAAAACTGAAATGACTGATCAAGTATATAATATGCATGCCATATAGAAAGATACCCTTGCAACGTTAACCAGGTGATTGAAATTATCAACAATGTTGGTTATGTCGGTGTCGACTCTTTGCAACAGCGTCTTCTGCTTCTGAGCTGCTGCTGCTGCCGCCGCTGCTGTTGGCCCACTGCCTCCACCAGTGAGACCTACTCCACCTTTGTTCATTTTTCCTTTGGTGTTGGTATGATGAAAAATAAAATAAAATAAAATGCCTTATACTAGAACATCAAAAAAATACAAAAACTTATCAACACAAAAAAATAGTAGATTTTTTATATTTCTTCAAGAATGGGAAAAGAAGACATGAAGATACTGTTCTAAAGGGGGGTACAAAACTTACATGAGTCTTGCATGACTTACGAAAACCACTATAATTAAAGTCAGCAGTCATCGTTAAGAAAAGGTAATAATAAAAAATAAAATAGTAAAACACTGATGATATGGATGTTTAAGTTTTCTTCCTCTAGCTACATCATGACACCTAAATATAGACATCTAATATACTCAAATGAGAAAATTGAGGGCAAGACATCCCGCATTTAAAATTGAAGCCTACGGTTTCATAACCCAATTAGAATAGCATGAGTTCATATACTACACAGAACGATACAATGTGCAACTCTAGAGTAAGCAAACAATATAAATTTAATATTGAAGTTCATATTACCAGTGATGTTTGAGTGCTTTGCCCAACACTTCTACAATTCTAACTTTGAATCACTTGTATCCCTGCTCCAAATCATTAACCGCGAACCTTAGCCAAATCACTTGCAATGATTTGATTCACTTCGGTTAGACAATCACACACCTGTCAATAGCTTACACTGTTTGAGCTGTGGTTGGTCTATTAGGAAATTCGGATTTATGCATCAAAGAGACAATCAGACAGGCAAATGGTGTTGGAAAAGGAATAAGAGTCGCAAATTTGACAGTTACTATTTTAGAAACCATATCCATTACTAATTTATGTTATTTTATCTGGTCAATACGTTTTTCATCCACATCATACTTTGGTCATTTGTTTAACAGCAACCAATCTAGTTCATAGTAACAAGTAAGATACTAAACTAGCTAAAGTAGGAACTTTCAAGAGCAACTATTATGCAGCAGGGAAGCAAAAGTTTCAAGACCAGAACTCTAACAAAACTGAGTTAGCTTAAAAATAGCAGTAGTTTTTCTTTCTGGCTTAGATGAACCATGGACTCCATAATCAGTTGGAATTCTGGACTTAAATATGAACGTATACCAGAAATCCATCTGTATGGGCACAGCACCCTAAACCTCACAATCATGGTCCCAACCATCCACATGATTTGTGGGTATTTTCTATCTGGCAACACCAGGGCCAAGCATTGACTTTCCCGCAGACAGGGTGCTTGCAAAACTTTTCCTCATCATAGTCACATATGGTTTCTAGGTACTGCACCTCTTAATAAAAACAACACACAGATACAAGCACAGCAAATTGCAGAAGAGGTTCTGCAATAAAATTCTACGAAAACACTTGCATCCAATGGAATAACTACTGTAGTCAGTTATGCAATAATGACAAAAATGGTTTTGTAACTTCTTGAACATTTATAGGATTAGTACTGAAATCGCGGTGACAAGGTTTTGGGTGTTCATAGAGCAGATAACAAGGTCATGTCTTTGAATCATTATTCATAGAGACACTCCCTAACAAAAACACTATCCAGAAGACGACATTGTGCTTGCCTCTCCATATGAAGAATAGCAGATATCCATGTTTTGTTATCCTATGTAGTAGTTTGTAACCCATTTTTGGCTTCATCATGAACCAATCCAACAAGATGGTAATATTGTCACCACTTGATTTAGTAGCCATCTGAAAGGTGCTCTAGGCAATAAACTATCTAAAACTTAAGCAAAAAGAGTATACATAACAAGTGTCTAATCTAGATGCACTCTATATTCAGGAAACAGAAAAATAAAGAAAAAACCCCAAATTTGCTTTAAAATTTGCTAAAATAATAACTTAGTAAACCCTAACCATACCATAACAATGTTTTACGAGCCCAAATGCTCTCTAATCACAGTAATTTCATACCATTCGATCTTAATTGGGGTTCTTAGTAATCCAGATTAGTAAGACTAGAACCCATTTTCAGGGTAACAAAATTGCAAAGATAAAATGACAGAGAAATTGACAGAGAGGAGGTTGGGAGAGAACATACCCTGCAGGAGAAACTTCACTTCAAATTCGCATTGTGAGAAATAAGAAAAACTAAAAACAAAATTAAATGAAATCTGAAGGTTTAAGCAGGAGGGCTCTCTTATTGAGCGGCAACAGTCAAGGTTGAGTCTCGCGTTGTCTGTGATGGCTGCAGTTTTAGTAGTCGTGTCTTTGAAATACCTTACTGTAACGGTATTTGTCGAGGCAGATGCCCCCGAGTAGTATAGGAGTGACATAGTGACAATGGGAAAGTAGGGGTGCGAGACGGATAGATGGATGCGGATTTTGTGCTAACCGTGTCCAGTCTATCTAACCGACGAACAGAGCCGGCCCTCTAGTTAAAGCAAAGCGTTGCTTGAGGGCACAATTTGGAGTAGGCCATAAAGAAAAATTACTTCAAACACAAGTATAAAATATGTTTTTTTCGGCTCTCGTTGTGAAACCGAAAAAGAAAGTGAAAAGAAAGCTGCTCTAGGATTCATAAACTCATGTAGTATAATTTTTTGTTTTTGTAAGACAATTAATTTAATTGTTATTGTTGTTTCTTCTTTAATCGATAGGGTTTTTTTAAGAATGCAAGGCCTCTTTATAATGTTACTACTATGATATGCGATCTTTAATCTGAGATTAGTTAATTTAGTTTCTTATTTTGTTGGGGTTTCTTATCCTTTATGGCTTCATCGATCTATTTGTATAGTGTATTTTAATAGTGTAATACAATTGCTTTGTTGCATATTTAACCACTAGGCTTTAGTAGTAATTTAACGTTAAGGTTAACTAGTAATTGTGGAAAATAATATATATATAAAATATAAATTTTAAGGTTTTAAGAAAATAAATAAATTTTTGTTTTCTTTTGTGAATGAAAAACTTTTTAGTTCCACATTGGAGAGTTTCCACTCTTAAGCTGTTTTAAGAGACTATATAAAATTATTAGTCCCACATCGGGGAGATCCCTCTTCTTAAGTTGTACTAGGTTATTATATAAACAAGCTTTATCAACCTATTGAATTAATCCAAGGAAAAAGGGTTTCTCCATATTTTTGGAGAGACCAAAAGAAAAATATTTTTCTATTGTTTTTCTTAAGTTTTCGCGATTTTCCTTGAGGTTTTTTTGGAGTTGCCAAGCTCAAGTTGAGCATCTACTACGAGTGCTAGTAGTAGGTGTTGTAGGGTGTTTTATCCTGGAGGCATCCGCCCTGTGGAGGCTATAGCATCACTCTTGAGTGTAGCTGGGTGCTAATGTCTTAAGGATTGCGTGTTGAACACGTGACTCACTCTGTTTTCCAAAGTTTTGCCATGTTGTTGTTGCGGAGATCTGGGGAACTTATCCGTTTCGTCAAATCGATCACTTCCAATACAAAAGAGCTAAGTATCAATAACTTTTGTTTATTTAAAATTTCTTCATTTTGATTATTGCGTCCAACAATAACTACTTCATCTACTTAATAGAGGTACTAATAACTACTTGTCCACTTCATCTCATTTGTTGATTTGTATAGTGTATTCTATAAATTAATTCTAATACAGTTGATTTGTTGATGTTGTGCATGAGTGCAGCGCTCTTCTACCTACACATAACATGTGAACATATTGTTTCTAATGCTTAGTCCTTAGACTGTTAGACATAAATTTGGGTAACACTTCCCTATCCATAATCCATATATTCCCGGTATGTGCTCGCAAGTAGAGAATTTCGTATATGTGGCTGCTTAAAGAAAACCTCTTTTAGCATTTCATATATGTGGACCTATGGATGCTTAAATTTCGATCTACCGCTATCTGAAAATGAAAGAAACAGTGAGGAATTCTAACAAGTTAAAGATAACTGCTTTCATGTCATTCAAAAAGAAAAAGAACCTTGTAAAACCGTGATGTTCATCAACCACAGAATCACCAGTTATTTTAAAGGTTACCACCTTATTACTGATTTCATCTCTTCACGCACAAATGCCGAGAATACTAATTAGAATGATTAAAGTTCATGCCATCAATATTGCGGGAAGTGTAAAGTCTGATCATATTGTCTGGGAACATAATCCAGGGAATGGAAATGTAGAATCTTATGATTGAATGAACCATAAATTTACAATAACAAACCACCAACTAGTTAGGAAACTGACACTTCTGTGTTGTTCTATTGTAAAAACATATATAACTTCTTTTGATGTATTTTATTTTCGTGTTGTCTATGTAATGCACTAATGCTCTACGATTCATGTATTACCTCAATGAACGGAGTATTTGGATAAAAATAAGATAGGAAGAAAAGAAATGATGACGACTACATTATGCTATAAAACATGATAACAACATTTTGAATTACTAGGTGATCTGTGCTTCAGTAGTGTATGTAATATGTCGTGTGTTCGATCTATTTCCTTTAGAGTTATGCATATACATAATATTCACTCACTCACTTTTTTTTTTTTTTTGCATGTTTTCTTCTGTATCTCATTGTCTGTATTATGTTTCCATGTACTTTTTTGTCCACAATCCACTTATACATACCTTTAATATTTGGTCCAATTCAAATTGGTCTTAATGTTACTACAAATTTGTAAGATTATCTCCCTTGATCTTTTTTCTAAACCTAACCAGCTAACAGCTAAAAGAAATTATATTATACCTCCAGTCGTAACTAGGAAGCATGAATCTAGTAACAAAAGGCCGAAAAAGAAGCAAAGGCTCGATGATTTATAGAACTCCCAAGCAGGAGCTATTGTTAAGTATTTTAAACCCCCTGCAACAACAAGTATTGGAAACACAACCGGGAATAACAATTCTACTACTAGCAGCAGCGATGATGACACGATTGCATAAGAGAATGATATTGCAAGAGCTAATGATGATTTAGGTAAAACCGAGCCTAATATAAATGATGAAGTTGATATGGGTATCAACCTTTCGCTATTTTTGATCCTGGGAATCAGAATGTTATTGATCAATCCTTGAAAGATAAGTTGGTGCAAAGAGATCTTGTGAGAATTTTAAACCATGAGTATCCAGGAGGTAAAAATAGGAGGCGTTTCGCTAACAGCTATTATACTCTAATTGTTGTCAACGGGGAGAAGTACGATAGGAGTTGGCTGGTGTACTCAATGACTAATGATAAAGTATTCCCCCACATAATCCATTTATGTCTCTTTTGGTTCTTACGCCGTCTCAGCTAACATGGAAAACAAGATTCACGATGAATCAACACAAATGTAACTCAGGAGAGTAAAAGGCTGTAAATCACATTCAAATTTTGTGATCGACTTGATAGTAACTTCCATAGTTTATAGGTTATGTCCAAGCTATAAATCAATTGATAGAAAACTCCCCTGCAGAGGTGGTAACTGTACTTTGCATTACTCTATTAATAGTTCGTTTATCAATTATCATCTTTAATATATGCTAAACCAGATTTGTTCTTTTTTTTTCACTGCTTGTTGTTGGAACTTTCTTCATTTGTTGGGTTGTTTGTTGTAACGAGAGATCGAACGAGAACAATAATAGAGATCGAGACACAGAGATTTACGTGGTTCACTAACTGTTACGTTAGCTACATCCACAACAGAGAAAGCAGAGTTTTATTATAGAGCAGAATACTGAATTACACACATTCTAGGTACAACGTGTGTATATATATATAGGGCAAATAAAAAACCCTTATTCGACTATATAAAGGAAAACAAGCCCAGTGATAACACATTATGTATACCACCTTAGAGTTCCGGTCAACGACTGATTCAAGGCATATCAAAAAATCTCCACCTTGACTTGAATCCTCCCAGCAACAGAAACAGATGCACCATGACAGTGCCAGAACCTTTCTCTGCCTCAGATGCCCCTAGACAAGGGCTTAGACTACTGATTTGTGATATTGAGCAAGTCCAAGCAATGTTGGAACTTGCTCTCAGGAACTGGCTTGGTGAACATGTCAGCAGGGTTATCAGTTGTCCCTACCTTCTTCACTTCAATTCTCTTCTCATTTCTCAGAAAGTGATACCTGACATCAATATGCTTCGTCTTCTTATGATGGACTTGATCCTTGGTTAAGCATATTGCACTCAAGCTGTCACAACACACTATAGCCTGTCCTGATGTAGGCCTAGATCATTAAACAGCCCCTTTAACCAAATTCCCTCCTTAGCAGCTTCTGTCAAGGCCATATACTCTGCCTCTGTAGTAGACAAAGTAACTGTAGGTTGTAGAGTTTCCTTCCATCTAACAACAGAACCTCCAAGAGTGAACACATAACCAGTCATAGATCTCCTACTGTCCACATCTCCATCATAATCAGAATCTGAGAAACCATCCACTAAACATCGGGTATCGTTCCCATAACAGAGACCGACATCTAAAGTACCTCTAAGATACCTGAAAATCCTCTTAACAGCTTGCCAATGTTCCTTCCCAGGCTGAACCATAAACCGACTGACCACACTACAGCAAATGCTAAGTCTGGTCGAGTGCAGACCATAGCATACATCAGACTTCCAACTGCGCTAGCATATGGAACTCGAGATATGTACTCTTTCTCCTCATAAGTCTGAACCGTGTACATTCCCAACTTGCTGTTAGGTGTCGTTGGAGTATCTATAGGCTTGGCTGAAGACATTCCAAACCTGCTCAAAATCTTCTTGATGTACCATTCCTGTGATAGGAAAAGCTTTCTCTTCTTCCTATCCCTATAGATTTCTACTCCCCTAATTTTCCGAGCAGCACCCAGATCTTTCATCTCAAACTCCGCACTGAGAGACCCCTTCAGCTTATGAATATCTGACTTATTCTGAGCAGCAATCAGCATATCATCAATATACAGAACTAGATAAATGCGTGAACCATTTTGCAAATCATTGTAGTACACACAACAATCATACGGACTCCTGTGATAGCCAAGATGCACCATATAACTATCAAATCGCTTATACCACTGCCTGGGGGACTGTTTTAGCCCATATAAGGACTTCTTTAGCTTGCAGACGTAATTCTCTTTACCTGGAACTTGGAATCCATCTGGCTGGCTCATGTATATTTCTTCTTCCAACTCTCCATGCAGGAAAGCTGTCTTCACATCTAGTTGCTCAAGTTCCAGATACTGATGTGCAACTTTGTCTAGTAGCACTCTGATGGAAGTGTGCCTGACCATTGGTGAGAAAATCTCGTTGTAGTCCACTCTCTCTCTCTGATTGAAACCTCTTGCAACCACTCGTGCTTTATACTTGACACCCTTTGCAGCTGACATTCCTTTTTTCTTTCTGAAAACCCACTTGCAAGTAATTACCTTTCTATCAGCAGGCAGTTTTACAAGCTCCCAAGTCCCATTTTTGATAAGGGATTCCATTTCTTCTACCATTACGGCAAGGCACTGTGTTGACTCGTTTCCAGATACTGCAGCCTTGTAGGTGGACGACTCGTGATCCTCCACCTCCTCGGCCACCTGCAATGCATAACCCACCAAATCGTCAAACCTGTACCTCGCTGGAGGTTTTATTCCAACCCTTCTAGGTCGGTCTGGAGCAATGCTCCGATGTTCAACTTCCTCTGGTGGTGCATTCTCAGACTCATCTGCATCTTGCTCTTCGGTAACTGATGGTGGTAGTTGGTCGTCAACCAACTTAGGTGCCTGATTCTCCTCTAGACTGAATTGCACCTCCACCTCCTCAACAACAACCTCTTTTCTTGTGCATCAGTGATCTTTTCTCTGGATTTCAGCATAGAATTTTCATCAAAGACTACACTTTTGCTCAGTATAATCTTATTGTCAGACCAGATCCAGTACCCTTTCACACGTGCACCATAGCCCATGAAAACTCCCTTCTTAGCTCTTGGATCCAACTTGCCTTCATATACATGATAATAAGCAGTGCAGCCAAAGACCCTCAGTTTTGCATAATCGGCAGCTTTTCCAGTCCAGCAGTCAATGCCAGTGTGTGGGCTCCGATTGATGAGATAGCAATCTTTTGAAACCGCTGCTGACCAGAACCGTCTAGTAAGACCTGAATTCGAAAGCACACACCTTGCTTTCACTAAAATCGTCTGATTCAGTCTTTCTGCTACACCATTCTGATGTGGTGTAGCCATGACCGTGCGATGGCGAGCAATACCCTGATCTTTGCAGAAATCATCAAACTCAGATGAACAGAATTCTAGACCATTATCTATTCGCAGCCTCTTGACCTTCTTCCCAACCTGATTTTCTAACAGTGTCTTCCACTCCTTGAACTTACTGAACGCCTCACTTTTATGTTTCATCATGAATATCCAAGTCATCCTGGAATAATCATCAATGATAGACAGAAAATACCTGTGACCTCCCAGAGACTCAACACGAGAAGGACCCCAGCAATCTGAATGGATATAGTCCAGCGTGCCTTTGGTCCGATGAACTTCCTTAGGAAACTTGCTGCGCTGTAGCTTCCCAAAAACACAATGCTCACAGAACACAAGTCTCTTGGTCTTATGACCCCCGAGAAGATCTTCCTTTGAGAGAATTTGCATTCCTCGTTCGCTCATATGAGCAAGCCTCATATGCCATAGTCTGGTCAGATCAGATCCCTGAATTTCAGCTGAAGCAACAACTGCAGAACCTGTGACTGTTGAACCCTGTACTACATACAAAGTTCCATGCTTGACACCTTTCAGAATCACATCAGAACCTTTGCAAACATGCAAACCTCCACCTTCACCTTTGAAACTGAAACCCTTGCTGTCTAGCAGACTCAAGGATGTCATATTCTTTGTCAATAGTGGCACATGCATGACTTCCTTCAATGTGCAGAGCCTCCCATCATGTGTCCTAAACCTGATTGAGCCGATTCCAACCACCTTGCAGACAGACCCGTTTGCCATAGAGACACTGCCCCCATCTGCACGGATGTACGTAGTAAATAACTCTCTTTTGTGATATATATGGTAGGACGCCCCAGAGTCAAGGAACCACACACAGACTGATGTGTGTATTCATCTGTTAGCAAAACAAAATCTCCCTCTGAAGTGTTTCCACATTCAGCTACTGCTGCAGATCTAGAGTTATGTTCTTGTTGCTTCTTCTTCTTCTTAGGACATTTCGTCTTCCAGTGACCTTTCTCCTTACAGTAGGCACAGACGTCTTTCGATAATTTATAGCCGAAATTTTTCTTGCCCTTCTTATCGTCCTTGCTTCCTTTTGCCATCAACCCGGAAGCCTGATTTTCTGTACCTGTTCCAACAGCCTTATGCCGCATCTCCCTGGTATGAAGAGACGACTTAACCTCTTCCAGCGTTACAGTCTCTTTTTCGACAATAAAAGACTCTCTAAAATTCTCATACGACAGAGGCAGAGACACCAGCAACATTAAGGCAGCATCCTCATCTTTCACCACTTCATCAATATTACGCAATTCAAGCAGAATAATATTCACTTGATCTAGGTGATCTCTAAGAGGCGTACCTTCAGACATGCGCAGACTGAAAAGATGTTGCTTCAGCATCAACTTGTTGGTCAGCGATTTCGTCATTTAGAGGTTTTCCAACTTTAACCACAAAGCGGCGGCCTTTTCCTGATCTGCGACTTCAGTGATTACGTCGTCCGCGAGACACAGCATAATTGTTGAGTGAGCCTTCTCCTCCATAGTCGCATACTCAGCGGTGGATGTATCTGCGCCCTTCTTATCCGAAGCTAACGGCAACCAAAGACCTTGTTGCTTCAACAAAGCCCGCATCTTGATTTGCCACAGACTGAAACTATTTCTCCCGGTAAACCTGTCGATCTTCAGCATGGATCCGGACATCGTTCTCGGCGGAAATCGAACCTCGCTCTGAGACCAATTTGTTGTAACGAGAGATCGAACGAGAACAATAATAGAGATTGAGACACAGAGATTTACGTGGTTCACTAACTGTTACATTAGCTACATCCACAATAGAGAAAGCAGAGTTTTATTATAGAGCAGAATACTGAATTACACACATTCTAAGTACAACGTGTGTATATATATAGGGCAAAGAAAAAACCCTAATTCGACTAAATAACGGAAAACAAGCCCAGTGATAATACATTATGTATACAACCTTAGAGTTCCTGTCACGACTGATTCAAGGCATATCAACATTGTTATTGATAATGGGTTTCTCATTTCTTCATTGAAAAAGTAGCTTAGCATGGGGATAAGTTTGTAAGAAGTGATGCAGTACGACCGGTATGTGACCTATGTATATATAACCTTCTCTTTTAACAGTCTTTATTCATCCGTAATAAATTGCAAGATATAAGATGAGTCTATAAATTTATATTCTGGAAGACTCTTAGCCAGTGAATGCTTTGTTTTCGAAGCAAATTTTGGTGGAAGGTTCGATTGAGAGAGAAACAGAAAATAAAGACATATCCGTTGATGTCATTCTAGACTATGTAGAATCATTTCTAGATTTATTATGGAGTTTTCGGTATTTGAAAACTTACATTTTGTAATTAGCTCTAATTTAGTAAATGGGATGGTGTAGAAAGACATGGGTGATTCGCTGATTATCAGCATCCAGTTAGGCACTCATCCACTTGGTAAGGCTCTCATTCTATTATACTATATAGTTACTGGTAAATACATTAGATTTTTATAGCAATTATTAAAATAGACGGAGTTTTAGAAAAGTGAGAAAAATTAGGGAATCAGTTGAATATGTAATATCCTTTGGCTAAATCATAGTAATTCATGAGTATACTGTCACATCAAGTTTGTTAAGTTTGATGATTTATATATGTAGGTGTGATTATTCTGTCTATACCTTGATTATTTATCAAGGGTGTTGTTGGTGATTTTATAAAAAAATATGATAATTCTTAAGTATTTTGGAACTAGAAAAAAGATTCATAAATCCTAATTCAAAGTGGAATAAAGGAAGTATGTTTTAATAGATCACACTTAAGAGTTTATTAAATTCAAATTATTAAAGACTTTTGGAGCCCATAAATAAATTATTGTCCTTTGTGGAATAATATACCTCCCGCTATCTAACCTTATAACTTACGGGTTTTCATAGACTAACTAAATGAAATCAGGAGCCCATAAATAAATTATTATCCTTTGTGAATATAGGAGGGAATAGCATACCTCCTGCTATCTAACCTTATAATTTACGGGTATTCATATATTAACTGAATGAAATCAAGTTTAAGTATTTACCCGTGAAACATGGATACTCAATTATCACTTTATAGAATTGATATTCCATTGTGGTTTAAGCACACATTTATAAGGAATTTTTTTTTAATAGGTAATTAATTTAAAATTTCATTCATACTTTCGTAATATCTAAGACATTTTAGACTCTTCATATACCATTATTGGATTACCAAAAGGTATCAAATTTTACTACTTATCAGTAACAATAACCAGAGTAAAAAAATATATTCGAATACATCTGGGCAAAGGGTGCGGGGTGAAGCCCCGCCACACCAAATCAAACAAATATTAGGGTTTGAGTTCTCATTAAATTATGATTTTGTGAGTTCGAACCAAAAGGGAATTATGGTATTTTTTTTCCTATTTTTTTGATGGGGGTTTTACTTTTTTTTTGTCTATTTCACTTCATTACTCACGTTAGTGTAAGGTGTCTCTTGCAGCGAGGAACTCAAGAAAGACTTCATACTGGCAGTTAAAAAACATGTTTAAAATTTAAGAAAGATATATCAATATATTTCTTTGATTACATATTCTTTGACAGGAAGCACTTCATATGCTTTGCATTTCCTTCAAGTCAAATCTCATGGGGCAGGAGTGGAGCTTGGTTTGTAAAAACTGTGGGCAAACATCTTGCCTACCCATGCCATAACTGAACAAAGGGTGCAATATTGACTTGGGAATCTTTTTCAACTTATCAAGGCTAAAGTAGGTTTCTAGAATCTAAATTAGGCTTGGGAAGAAGCTCAGCTGGGTGGATAATCCCTGCCTTGAGGTAGCTTGATAATATAAGGGTGCACATAAACTCATTCAAAAATATATAATTTATCATATAATACACGAGATCGTCCATATTATCTTATAGTTTACGAGCGTCTAATATAGTCACTCAGTTCCATTGATAAAAATAAAAAAGAGAATAACAATAAATTTTAAATCTAATTTATTTTCAATAGTTGGCGGGCTAGGGTTATTGCTCGTAAAATTTCAATGGGGTTGAAGAGGACATACACCAACTCAACTTCTATCACTGCAATGATATGAAGAGCTTCTTGGAAGCACAGCCATCAACCACCAAAATTAAGATCTTTAAAATGTCGCCATCTTTCATCTGCCGACCATATTATGTTATCCGTTTTACTCTTCATAAAATAAAATTAATTTATACTTGGGTGTATTTCCTTTCTTAAAAAAAGGAAAGGACAGAATATCAATATTCCTCCTACCACGTGTGTAATCAAAACCGTGATCTTAATTAGATGCCAAGCTTAGGATTATTTGTATATATTTCTGGTGTTTTAGGGTCCCGTCGAAAAAGTATAATGAAGTTTCAAAATGCTTTGATTATATAGATTCCAATTCAAAATACGATGTCAACCTTGAATATACTAGATTACAATAATTAAGTTGGCTACAAATTAAGCTTATCGGATCATATCCAACAACCAACACATTATCCAGTTTTCCCCCTTTTATTCATCTACGAGTAGCAAGATACGACTGCATCCTCTTCTATCAAGCTACATTACCAACTGTGCATGCTCTCATATTTGAAGCCTTTATTTAGTTTTGTTTGAAAAATGCGGACCTCAAATTCAAAGCTAGCTATAGAATTTTTGACGAGACACAACATACGGAGAGGACATATGGGATTCAGGGATCGAGCTCCCGAGCAAGTGCTATGATACTCTAATGTAATTTTTGATTGTTGTTTTCGGATTTATCTTACATAGTACAGTATTTTAATTGAATAACAATAAATTGATACTCCCTCCTCCGTCCCACTAATAATGGATGACTTAGTTTAAAAATATATAATTTTTAAAATAAAGAAAAGGGATAAGTAATTTTTTTTCCAATTATATTTTTATAAATAACAGTTGGTAAAATTTAGAAATGATATCTCTCTCAAATTATATCACGGATATTTATAAATTTGATATTATTAAAAAGCATTTTAAAACACTTACGTAGCAAATATAAACAAAGATATTAAATTATACATATTTTTTATAGGACCGATAAACAATTACAAAGGTATTTTTAGAAATATATCTTTATTTAATGGTATAGGTCATTTATTAGTGGGACAAACTTTTAAAATGAATAGGTCATCTATTAGTGGGACGGAGGGAGTATTTAGAATAATTAAAATGAGGAAGATAAAAAAGAATGGACAAATCACACATACACATATTTATCAAAAGTAATCATGTTTTTTTTATCGGTTTTTATTCCTTTTCTGATTATACTAATTAGCGATCCTATTTTATTAGTCGGCTGTAGTTGCAAATTCCATGGTAAATGAATAGCCTCGTACTTGTTTTAGTGGGAAAAAGGATCTAGCTTCTGTGAGCGAGTAGTGGTAAAGTGACTTAGCTTCTACAGGATGGTCACAAAGTTTCTGCATTGTATACTCAAGGATCTGGAGATAGTGTTGAGAGCTCTAATGCTAGGAAGGGAAAGAGAGTCAAAAATCAAACAGAATTTTCTCAAGCAAGTTATGCTAATCAGAACAATAGGCAGCATTGCCAAGACTTTGGAGCTAATCAAAATATGGAGATGGATACTGTTGATGAAAGGGACTGGTACATTCACATCAATCAACGTTTGAGGAACATAAATAATTGGCAGGAAGATCAGGTATATTTGAATCACTTGGAAGTTTCTCAAGTTTATACTCAACTATTTCAATTTGAGTTTTTATTTACAAAACTTAGTTTTTACTCTACTATTACTACTGAATTTAACATAGTTTTTTTTACATAAATTAAACAAGTTGTTTTGGCTTCAAACTATATATTCTAGTTGTTACACCATGAATCTAGATTTTAGAATTCTTGCTTGGAATGCCCAAGGTTTAGGAAGTCCTAAAACTAGGAATCATCTTAAAGAATGCATTAGAACTTATAGTCCTGATATTGTGTTTTTATCGGAAACTGAAAATAAAAAAGAGAAAAGTCAATATTGGATTTATACTTTTGGTTATGATAATAGTCTGTGTGTAAGTTCTGCGGGGTAATCTGGAGGTTTAACTTTCATGTGCAAAGACAATATTGGAGTAGAAGTGCAGAGTATAGATGTTAATATGATTAATTTGGAAGTCTTCTCAAAAGATAGGCAAAAAACTTGGGCTCTTACATGTATGTATGGTTCTACTCAACAAGATGTTAGAAGATCTCAATGGGACTGCATCAACAAAATGGCTCAGAATATGAAGTTACCATGGATTATTATAAGGGATTTAAATCTTATTCTTTATAGCTCTGATAAGAAAAGCTTCACAAATTATACTACTCCTTCATAAAAATTTGTCTTTGATACTATTGATCATTATGGATTAGCTGATATCCCTTTCACAAGATCTCCATTCACCTGGTCAAACAAAAGAAAGCAAATCAGAAATGTTAAAACCAGAATTGATAGAGCTCTTGCCAATCCTTTATAGTTTCAAACTTATCAAACTTCTATCATTCAAAACCTATTACTTTATGGTTCTGATCATTCTCCAATTCTCCTTTACACCAAAAAAGACACCAAACCCACTAAAAACGCCCATATAGTTTATGAAGTTTGGTTAAAAGGCCCATCATGCAAGGAAATTATAAGGAAGGGATGCAATAAATCTAATGATGATAATAGTGAGGTGACTCTCTCAAGAAAAATGGAAAACATCACCAAGGATTTGAAAAATTGGAATCACCAAGTTTTTTGTCACATTAATTATGAAATACAAAGAGTTCAATATTTACTCAACAATATCCATAATAGTTCAAATCCATACAAAGGCAGACTAAAGCGCTTAGAAGAAAAACTTGAAACTTTGTACAAAAAAAAGCTCAAATTATTTATCAGCAATCCAACAAAAATATTTTTAAATTTGAAGTCAAAAATTCAAGGTACCTCCATCAGAGAGCTAACTACAGAAGGAGAAGAAATAATATAGATGCTTTACAAGATCAACAAGGTAACTGGTTACTACTAGAGAGGATCTCTAAAATATTATTAATAGTCACTTTAGTTCAATAACTACTTCAAGCAAGCTTGAGACAGATGAAGATTTTTTAAGTCTTATCCACTCAAGTGTTACTGCAGCTGATGCTGAAAGATTAACTGCTACTCCTTCCCCTGAAAAGATAAAGGAATTTTTTTTCAAAATTAAACATTGGGCTTCTCCATGTCCATATGGATATCAAGCTAGATTTTACCAACATGCTTGGGACATTGTTGGGCAAGAAGTGATTACTCTGGTGCAAGATTTCTTTAATACAGGGCAATTCCCAGATCAAATTAATTAAACATACCAAGTGTTGATTCCTAAGAAAGAATATGTGTGCAAACCAGAAGATTACAGACCTTTAAGTCTGTGTAATATAATTTTACAAGATCATCACCAAAATTATGGCAAGCAGATTAAAGTTTCTTCTTCCCTGATTTCTCCTTGGCAAAACTGCTTTTGTCCCTGGCAGGAATATACATGATAACATTATAACTGCTCATGAGATTGTTGATTATATAAAGAAGACAAAAGTTTTCCCTAAATTTATAAGAGTGAAACTAGACATGGCTAAAACTTTGATAAAATGGAATGGTTTTATCTGGAAAAAGTTATGATTTGATTTTCTTTAAAATGGTGCAGTTTGATCCATAAGTGTATAAGTACTTCTAAAATATATGTAATGTTGAATGGATCTCCTCTAATTCCTTTTACTCCAACAAGAGGATTGATACAAGGTGACTCAATTTTACCATACCTATTTATAATTGGAATGAAAGGCTTTAGTAGGCTTCTCACAAATGCAGCTCAGGAGAATATGATAGTTCCTATTCAACCTGCCAAAATGGTCCAGAATTTACACATTTATTCCTTGCAGATGACTGCATTTTATTCACAAAAGCTTATGGTAAATCTATTCATAAATTAAGAAGTATTATTCAAAAGTTTTGCTCTGTATCTGGTCATCTCATAAATTTAGAAAAGTCAAGTATTCATTTCAGTAAACAGTTAAGTCAACAAGCTTGTGAAGAAATTTCAAATATACTTCAAATGAAGCCAATAAATCTTGAAAAAACTTATTTGGGTGTTAATTTATTTACTTCAAGGAGTAAAGAAAAATGCTTCAACAAGCCAGTTGAAAGGATGGTGTTTCATCTGCATAAATGGAAAGGAAAAATTACTAACCAAGCTGGTAGAACAATTCAGATCAAATCAACCCTGGGGTCCGTAGCTCAACGTCAAATGAGTATCTTCAATATACCAGACAAGTCATCTGCAAAGATAATATCCAAAGGAATTGTTTTTAAGCAAGAAATATAATAGAGGTGCCCATCGTAAAGACTAGAGAGGTGTGTATTTACGTAAGATAAATGGAGGATTAGGTTTCAAAGACACAAAAAATTTGAATCTTTCACTTCTTACAAGACTTGCTTGGAGAATGTTAAATGAAGAAGATGTTGAATGGGGTCAAACTTTTAAGAGCCAAATATTTTAAAGACAAAGATCCTTTAACAGACACACTTACTTCTAAGGGAACTTTGATTTGGCAAATTATCAGAAAAGGGTTGGAGTATGTTAAGAAGTATTATACCTGGGAAGTGGGAGATGATATTGATATTAAGGTATTTCAGCATAAGTGGTGTTAGGAAATAAAAGGAGGATGACACGTGTAAGATGATTAAGGAAAGAAGCAGTGGTTCTAAGAAGAACGAGAAGCACACAATCAAAGCCTTATGAAAGGATCGAGTAAATGACAGATGTGAAAGACTGAATAAATCCCTGCATGATTGACACATAAGATCGGGAAAGTAGTATCACACTGATCGAAACAGATAACATTAAATTCTTATTGAACGGGAAAGTAAGAGTAATAAATGAACATGGAACGGGAAAGTAAAGGCAATAATTACTTTTAGTTACTTTAACCACATGATTGACACCTATGATCGGGACAAAGATGATTCTCAAAGAACGAAGAGTACGTGTTAATCATACAAGGTAACAGACCAAAAAAGTGAAGAGCATGACCTGTCAACCATACAATCATCCCGATCTAAAGATAATAAGGAGAACGAAAGAAGGTATCGGGACAAGAGGGACCCATTAGATAATCTATAAATAGAAGAGATCATTCAACAGAGAGGGGGTCAGAAAATTGAAAGAAGAATAGGCTAAGGAAGAGTAATCATAGAAGAAAGAAAGGATCATTAGGTATGTATTTATTGTGTTAGATACTATTTAAAAGTTTCACTATCATGATTCATTTTCGATACTTATAAAGATTATGAATTAAATATTGAATTAGAGATTGTAATTTGATCAAATGTTTGATAAGAAAATAAATGGTTAATTGAAACCTTTCTAATTAATAGATTTTAAAGAGGATTCTGTGTATCAAAATGTTAGTTAAAATCTTTCTGTTTATTGTATTTTATCAAATTATTGGTTGTTCATGTCAATGGAAATTTTGGCATAAACAATTTGGCGCTAGAAACAGGGAACTGTGTCAAAGGATTTATCCTACCTGTTCAAGAAAAATGGATTTTTCTGTTATATATGTATTTCAAAAAGTAAGGAAATTTAGTATGAAGAATTTGATAGTTCTATGCAACATTTTGGCTTAATTTAATCTTTGCCAACAGGTGATTTCTATTGCATAATAACCTATATGTGATATGCAAAAGGGAAATTGTATGTCATTGAAAAGAAAAAGTTTTAAGTTTGAATGGATCTGTTTAAATGTTTGATTTCCTTTTATATGAATTTTAAAAGATTCATGGTAGATGATACAAATTATTTTACTAAAAGTATAGATAGATTTTTAGAAGGTCAGTAAATTAGTGTCTGACCCTTTCTTTATTAAATAATCTGTTAAGAAATTATGTGACTAATTTTTTAAAGATCATTAGAATTCAAGAGAGAAAAGAAACAATCAAGAAACAAAGAATCCAGAAGAAATATGTCTCAAGAAGCAGGCTCCGGGAGTGGAAATTTCCATTCAATGTTATTCACAATTAGTGAGGAACTTTCTCGAGGCATACATGTACAACAAGCCCGTTGATTCGGGAGTGGAAAGACTATATTCCCTTACATCATGTCCAGAAGAGACAATTCGGTCATATACGGCCCGATGGCATACAATTTTCCAAGCAATTGAAGATGTAGATTCAAGTACAACGATCAATCATTATAAGTGGGGAACCGCTGATCGGAGATGCCAACTTTTTATTGAAATTCATCGTAACAATCCCAAAACTGAGGGACAGCTCAGGAAATAATAGAAACATGTGCAAGATTGCAAGATGTGCAAGAACAAGGTTCGAGAAGTAATTCGCGACATCAAAGAAACATAAAAAGGACAAATTCAATCGAAGTATCACCAGAACAAAAAAAGAAATTCCCTCATAAATCTGAACCAAGAGAATCAAAACGCCCACGCAAGGGGTTAACAAACATTTTGTTCAGCGATTTCAAGAAAGAGTGTTCACAAAACTCAATATATCATATTCTGAATTGTTCGAAATCATAAAAAATAAACCAGATTTTCAGTGGCCACCATCAAGAGGCAATCAGCCTGAGTTCACACAACATTCAAAAGATTATTGTGAGTACCACAGTTACAAAGGGCACACAACATATAATTGCAGGAATTTTATTATACTGGTACAAAGAATGATTGATGCAGGAGAGTTGAAAGAATTCATTCAAAGTCCCGAACCAATAGCAAGACCAGACAAAGGCAAGGCAGTGCATATCCCGTATAACGAACAAACCATTAATATGATATCATTTTCAGAAGAAAGAGATACAGAGATGAAGGCTGCAATCAATAAAAAGTTATGCAAGAGGATTCGGGACCATGAAATTTTTAAAGTATCAGGAAGGATAACGGAAGCTTGGGAAGACTGGATGGCATCACCTTTAACTTTCTCGTCACAGGAAGTAAATCAAGAAATTGAGATGCATAATGATCCTTTGGTTCTTACATTTCTAATGTCAGGGTGGAACGTTAGAAAAAATCTTTTCGATGGGGGCAGTTCTTTAAATGTGTTGTTTCATGACACATTTTGCAAAATGGGACTAAAAAAAGATCAGTTAATCCTGTCCCGATATGTTATTTATGGGTTCAATGGAATGGCTTCAAGACCCGAAGGAGATATTTATTTGGAAGTATCTGCTGGACCAATTAACATCTTGACAAGATTCAGCGTAGTGGATGCTCCATCCCCGTACAATGCAATAATCAGGAGACGATGGGTACACCAGCTGAAAGGTGTAATTTCAACTTATCATCAATATTTGTGGTTTCCAACACCGCAATGAGAAATGGAGATCAAGGGAGATCAAGATGATGCAAAGTTTTGTATAATAGCAGAAGTAAGAATGAATGAAGAACGGGAACAACAACAGCGGGAAAGGAAGAAAGACCGTAAAATCAAAGCAAAGGAAGAGGAGATAAATCAATACTTGAAAAGAAACATCGAACAAAAAGCAACAAATGAATTAGGAGAAAGCAGTAAGAATCAAGAAAATTCAACAAATCGGCAGTTCGAAGGATCCTCATAGCAATTAAAGGGAACTCCAACTTCGATCGGGAATCCTAAACCAATTTTCACTTCTGTAGAAAAAACTAAAATTATAAATATTGGAACTACGAAATTGCCTAAAGAAGTGCGAATTGGAACATTGATGAAAGAAGACATTGAGCAAAGTTTGATCAAGCTACTTCGTGATTTTGTAGATATATTTGCATGGAACATGGAAGACATGCCCGGGATAGATCCAAATATTGTACAACATGAATTATAAATACGTCCTGATGTTATACCATTTCGACAACGGATACGTAAGGTTGCACCGGAGTATCACGATCCATTAGAAAAAGAGTTAGCAAAGCTTTTAAATGCCGGATTCATTCGTGAAGTACGATATCCAACGTGGATTTCTAATATGGTGATCGTTCCAAAAAAGAACGGTGGAGTAAGAACCTGTATAGACTTCACCAATTTATATAAGGCATGTCCGAAAGATAGTTATCCACTTCACAACATTGATCAGTTGGTAGATGTTGTAGAAGGCCATGAGGCATTATCTTTTATGGATGGTCAATCGGGATATAACCAGATTGCACTTGCAGAAGCTGATCAAGAACATACGGCATTCTTCACTCCACGGGGGTTGTATTGCTATTCCAGGATGCCATTTGGATTACGAAACGCGGGAGAAACATATCAACGACTGGTTGATGCAATATTCAAACCTTGGATCGGGCAAATTCTAGAAGTTTATGTGGATGATATGTTGGTAAAAAGTAAATTATCTATCAATCATCTACAAGACCTCACTGAAATTTTTGGTGCATTACGAAAATACAAGATGAAAGTTAATCCAGAGAAGTGTATTTTTGGTGTTACTTCGGGACGTTTTTTGGGTTATTTGGTTACAAAAAATGGAATTGAAGTTGATCCAGCAAAGATTCAAGCAATAATAGATATGCCATCACCCAACAACATTAAAAGTGTACAGAAATTAAATGGATGTTTGGCCGCTTTAAGAAGATTTATTGCTAGATCATCAGAACGGTGCAAACCCTTTTTTGATATACTTAAGAAGAAAAATAAATTTGATTGGAACGATCGATGTGAACAATCATTCCAAAACATAAAATGCATCTGGCTACATTACCATCATTACAGAAACCGGAACCTGAAGAAATATTACTTTGTACATAGCGGCAACGGAAGATGCAATCAGCGCAGTGATGGTACGTACTAATGAGAAAATAGAAAAACCAATATATTACATCAGCAAAACCCTTAATTCAGCAGAAAGAAATTACACTAAAATCAAACAACTCATTTTATCATTGGTCTTTGCCACTCAGAAGTTACGTACCTATTTTCTCACACATTATGTTCGTGTCCCGAGCAAGGCACCGTTACAATCAGTATTAAAGAATACAGGAAAAGTAGGGAGGATCGCAAAATGGAACGCCCAGCTAAAACAATTCAACATCATTTATGAGTTGCAAACCGCACAAAAATCTCAAGTTTTAGCTGACTTCCTTGCGGATTTCCCGATTGACGAAGAATATGAAATTTAAGGTCCGATAGGTGGAAAAAAAGAAATTAACTTATTTAAAAATTTTTCACTAAAATTTTCATCACTTTAATAATTTATTTTTTGTTTGTATATCTATGATAAAGGATTACCTGGATGCGAGGAAGAGGACCCACAAGATATTCTGAACTCAACAAATTCTCAAAGGTGGGAAGTCTTTGTTGATGGGTCCCGAAATAAGGAAGGAGCGGGAATTAACATTGTGATTACTGTACCAATGGGAGGACGAATGACACATTCATTTCATCTTGAGTTTGAAGAACATATAAATAACATAGTAGAATATGAAGTTGTGGTTCACGCTCTAAAACTCATCATCGAGCTAGGAATCAACAATGTTCGACTCACAAGTGATTCAGAATTGGTAATTCGACAAGTCGAATTAAAATATCAAACACTTGATGAAGATTTAGTACAATATAAAAACCTTGTTCAAACCTTAGCAAATCAAATCCCAAACATAATTTTTCGGCATCTGTCCCGAGACAAAAATCGACATGCTGATGCAATGGCATTCATTTCCTCCATGGTAAACGATCCTAATATCACAGCTATGAAAGTCGGAAGAATATATGAACCATCTATACAGATAAACGCACTTAATAACATAGAAGAAGATGTGATAGAAGAAATTAATGATCCCGCAATACAAAATGCCACACCTATGCCTCAACAAGTAGATGGTCAACCAAATGAACCAGATTGGAGGATTCCGATTCATCAATATCTACAAGATAAAATATTGCCTTCAAATTCTAAAGAAGCGAGAAAAATTCAACTCAAATTGGATAATTACCAGCTTCGGGATGGTATTTTGTATCATAAATCATTCCTCGGGCCATTATTCCGATGCTCATCAGAAAAGGAAGGATTACGGATACTCAAAGAAATACATTATGGAGATGCGGGAAACCACAGTGGAAGACGTTCACTCGCATTAAAAGCTAAAACCCAAGGTTATTATTGGATATCCATGCTTAAGGACTCAGAAAACATGGTACGAAGGTGCGAAGAATGTCAACGATTCGCAAAGAAAATCAAAGCACCTGCCACAGAGCTTAATTCTATACTCAATCCATGGCCATTTGCGAAATGGGGGGTAGATATTGTTGGTCCGTTAGTTGAAGGGACCAAAAAGAGAAAAATATTTAATTGTGGCCACCGATTATTTTACCAAGTGGGTAGAAGCTAAAGCATTAGCTCGAATCAGAGACATCGATGTGTTCACATTTTTATTTGAAGATATCATCTGCAGATTTGGGATTCCAGCAGCCATAGTTTCTGATAATGGAAAGCAATTTCAAGGAAAGAACATTGATATGCTATTTGAAGCATTTAACATTCAGAAACACAAATCCACACCATTCTATCCCCAAAGTAATGGACAAGCTGAATCCACAAATAAAACAATCGCAAAAAATTTGAAGAAAACATTGGATGGACATTACAAACAATGGTGTGAACAATTGCATAACACATTATGGGCGTATCGTACCACAAGAAAAGAATCCACTGGAGAGTCACCATTCCTTCTTACCTACGGGACAGAAACAGTTATACCAACAGAAGTCATTCTACCTACCACTAGAATAGAAGCATGGGAGAAAAATCTTAATTCAGATTTAATGTTACAAAAGTTAGATGATTTAGAAGAAAAAAGAGAAGTGTCACTCCAGAAAATGGAAAATTATCAAAGAAAGTTGGCACGGAATTACCACAAAAAGCTCAAGTCACGAAACTTTGTCCAAGGACAATATGTTTTACGACAAATCACAGAATACCATCGGGACAAAAATGCAGGGAAGCTCGCACCAACCTGGGATGGTCCGTAGATAATACAAGCATCAGCATGACAAGGATCATACTATCTTCGGAATATGCAAGGAGAAATCTTACAACATCCATGGAACGCACAATACTTAAAACTTTACTATCCATGATTAACAATACATCTATGGTGACCAATACAGGTATACAAATTTTTCTTCAGTACTATATCTAATAATAAGATTTTTTATGAAGTTATACTTAAAATAACAGTCAATTCCAGGAACACCTCATTCTGGAAAATGCTACGATTGGCGACATAATCAAAATTCAATTCCAGGAACACCATATTCTGGAAAATGCTTCGATTTGCGACACAATTATGATTCAATTACTCCAGGAACATCATATTCTGGAAAGCGCTTACGATTAGCGATACAATCGTAATATCAACAAAAAGGTAAATGTCCTTATAGAATTTTAGTAATTCTGAGATTCTAATAAAGAAGGAATGCCTAATTTATGGTTATCATTTTCAGAGTACGTTCGGAACCAATCCTGTATCTTACCCCTGGCCCGGGTTTGTTTCGTATGTGTGGGATCTCGAATTACATGTTTTGAGGTATATATACTTAGATCTATTGTACTCATGAAACAATATGATTAACCTAAAGATTTCGAAAATGTCATTTGTTATACAGGACCAATATTAAAAGAATATCCAAACACAATAGAAGAAAGTCACAAAATGAAGTTTCCAACTAAAGTATGTCAAAACTCAAGATACAAAAGGACCGGGACATAAGAAAAGAATATCAAAAGATGCAGCTATGAACATTTAAACAAAGAACAATTACAACTTGGCTTCGGAATTGGTGCGTCGGGACGGTTGAGAAGGAACCATCGGGACATGATCGCGACCATTCAATACAAAAGGATCGGCTTGAGCACGATCCAAGGCAGCATTAAATGACATTGCAATTTTTGCCTTGGCATCTTGTCTCACCCAACTTGTATAAGCACGCCCGTAATCAATTTCTGATTGAAGATCTTTAATTTTTTGCTGATATTTTTCTACTTGGTTACCCAAGCAGGATCTTTGATCTTTTTCAGCATTTAATTCCTTTAATAGCTCCTCAGATTTTGATTGTTCTTTTACAATTTCCTGTTCACGAGCTTCGAGCTTAAAACTCTCAGCATTCAAACGAGTTTGCAAATCCCGAAGCTTTAGTACGCTAAGAGCTACGTTCTTTTCCGAAGTCTTCAACTCTTCAGTAATATTTATTATTGTGTTATTCGCAATATTGAGTTCAGGGCATTAGCTTCATTGACCTTCTTTTCTAACCCTGAAAACCAGAATAAGTATCAGATAAACCATATAATACCCTAACCAAAACAAGCATATAATTCAAGCATATAACTCCAGCTATAGACTTAAACTCTGTTTCTTTAAGAGTTAAAGTTTTCAGAGCTTCCTGATATTTAGATTCAGTTCTATTACGTCTCCAAGTATTCAACTCAATACTATCGGACAACTGTGCCAATTTCCCTTTAACCAATTTCATTTCCATATTTACTTCTTTTGCATGATTGTTCAACTGAATCATCCTACGCTCGAACCTAAATAGGGATTCCAAGTCTCCCACTGATCCCACAAATGAATTTTAAATCTTTAAAAATAAATAAAATATATATATACATATAAATGGTACGAACCCAAAATAGGTACGAACTAAGGGGCAAGGAACGAACCTTGATTCTGACTTTGAAGCCTTTGATTTTGATCCTCAAAATTTTGAAGTTGTTGTTGTTCTTGTTCTTGTTGTTGCTGTTGTTGTTGTTGAAGTTGTTGTTGAAGATAGTTGTTTTGCTGCTTGATATTTTCATTTTCTTGCTGCAAATCATCATTTCCACGCTTCACCCTCTCTGCTTCGTTCTTGAACAATAGCTCCATCATTGTGGCTCGAGCTTTATAAAACTTATACGAAGCGAATAGGCAATCGGTGCCATATTTAAGCTGAGCAAGAGCTTGCTGCGGGAAAGAATATGATGGACCCTTTGCAATAGCCAGAACTTCATTTAAAGAAGAAGGAAGATTATGTGGGAACGATTGATCGTAGCATTCGCTTTCGAACCAGGCGTCCCGAGCATCCTCCAGTAGAACAGCACCAAGTGAATTCCACAGCCTAGACATCGAAGAACTATGAAGTCCTTTAGAAAGAAACCACTTGAAAGCTTCGTCCTCATCACCAGCAAGGTTGATTCCTTCATTCATTCTCATATTTAGATCCACTTCAGAGAAGGACCTTTGAGCAGAAGGTTCAGCATCAGGCATGTCAACATCGGCCCTATCAGCATTATTGGAAGAATGAACCAATGTCCCGATGGGTGCATTTGATTCATGAATGACTCCAGAAGCATTTTTATCTACAAGAAGGTTCGGGACATTAGGGACATCTGTAACTGAAGTACTAGGAGCTATGTTTTCAACATCCGCTTCTTCAGTAACTTCATTTGTCTTTTCTTCTACAATAACATCAACAACAACATTTTCCTCTTCAATATTTCTTCAACAATAACAACATCATTCACTTCTTCAATATTTACTCTTCAACAGCAATATCATCTGTTTTTTCTTGAGGTAACCCAGTAAAAACTGTTATTGTACCACTATTTGAAGCGATTGGCTCTATGTCGAAGTTATAAGGAAGGGGAGAAAAGGAATCATAGAAGCCGGTAGGAGAAGCAGTAGTAGGAACAGCTTCAGAAATAGATTGAGCTATTGGAGGCTGGTCCGAAGAAATAATTGGCTCCCCCGCGCTAACAGGAAACAACATCAATGACGACGCGCTGTCCCGAAACTTCTGCTTGGACTGAACCTTCAATGTTCTGTCCAGCAGCTAAGAATAGAGCGGAACTGCTATTCCCTTCAACAAAGCAATCTCTAATCTCCCCTTCTTCTACTTCAGAATGGTATAACGGTCTTTTTGGTTTCTCTTTCTTCTTCTCAGGGAGAACCAATTTTCGTTTCCCTTACCTTCAATAACTTTTTCCTCTACTCTTTGCCTACCTTCAACAATATGAATACCGAGGCTTGGGCGAGGAGGAGGAACTTCAGTTTGAAGTTCGGAATCGGGTTCAACCTGAAGCACAAACATTTGTCCCGTAAGAAAAAATTTAGTGGTAGTTCGAGAAAATACTAAAAGAAAGAACAGTACGAACCTTATATTCAAACTTGAAGTCATCAAAATTTAACCGCCAAGGACAATAGCTTGGGAAACGTTTAAGAACCCTTTGAATTTCATCTTTGGAGGTTTTACCAAAAACCCAAGGACCTTCAATTATAATTGGAGTACGATACCACTTATAGTCATGATCTTGACGAATTCTTTCTTTTGTGGGAAAATAAATTTTGGTAAATGGAATAAACTTAATTTTCGGATCGTCAACCTCATGTAATAAGGGAAATCCCGAAAGACACTTACGAACCGGGCTAACGCTCCACTTCACAAAATTCCTGACACTGACACCATCTCCGTATGTAGAATGCAAATTTCAACTGTATAATTGTCACGTTCTACAAAATTTGGAACGTAACAAGTAAGATTAGTTCGCCCTTCACTTTGGAGGCTACACTCATCAAGGATACGCCACCAATTTCCATTATATTGTGTAATGGATCGAGCTTGACCATGAGGAGAATCACCGCGAGATGCAAGAACTTCAAATTGGAAAGGATTTTCTTCTTCATATAGTGGGAGACGAAGTCCGTCCTCTAAAGCACCAGCTGAAATTAATAAACTATGGAAAGAATAGTTAAAGCTCTGAATTGCTCCTAAAGTCTGTACATCACTATTTTTTTCATAGAGTGAGACTTTAAATCCCTCAAGAGCATGTCTTCTCTTAAAATCCTCAATATTCATCGACCGATAACTATAAGTGGCATGAGCCCGATTATTTCTGGGGGCAGGACTGGTAGTTATAGAAGCATCAGGAGATGGGTTACGAACAGATCGAGACACAACATATCTAGAAGAAGGAATTCTTGAAGGTCTTCCGGTTTCTTGGTGATCACCAGCAACATTGGGATTTCTGGAAGACATAATGTTTTTATCTGAAAATAAAATTTCAAAGGAACAATTTATGAAGGAATCATCATAGATCATAAAGAAACAATCATAAAAATCAAAAGCAATTATCAGTTCAATCATATTTGTTAAAAGCTAATCATGGTTAAATATCAAAATAAGATACTGGAGGTTAAAATCCTCAATATACATGGAGAAAGAAGATAAACAATTACTTGATCAAAAGTAGAATAAATGTGGTTGATGTTAAAAGCTCCTGAACAGTTGGGAGAACGAAAGTATTTGAAAAGTTCAAGGAAGATAAAGAACAACAACTTTAAGAGGTAAAGACAGAAGTGGAAAAGACTGCATCATATTTAAAGAAATGAATAGAAACCGTCACAATTTGAAAAGGTGTTAATCCAGGCAAAGATTTGATTTCCTCGAAAAAAGGTAACTGACACAAACGTGATAATAGAAGTTACTGCCTGCGAAAAACTCGCATAACGTGCGAAAAGAAGTAATGGTAAAACGCAAGGTAATAATTATTCTTCTACTTTTTCCAAAACCTTGGATCGACCGTTGAAAGTTTTTGAAAAAAGAAGAAGAAGGGGGAAAGTTGTTAGGAAATAAAAGGAGGACGACACTTGTAAGATGATTAAGGAAAGAAGCAGTGGTTCTAAGAAGAACGAGAAGCACACAGTCAAAGTCGTATGAAAGGATCGAGTAAATGACAGATGTGAAAGACTGAATAAATCCCTGCATGATTGACACATAAGATCGGGAAAGTAGTTTCACAATGATCGAAACAGATAGCATTAAATGCTTATTGAACTGGAAAGTAAGAGTAATAAATGAACATGGAACGGGAAAGTAAAGGCAATAATTAATTTTATTTACTTTAACCACATGATTGACACCTATGATCGGGACAAAGATGATTCTCAAAGAACGAAGAGTACGTGTTAATCATACAAGGTAACGGACCAAAAAAGTGAAGAGCATGACCTGTCAACCATACAATCATCCCGATCTAAAGATAATAAGGAGAACGAAAGAAGGTATCGGGACAAGAGGGACCCATTAGATAATCTATAAATAGAAGAGATCATTCAACAGAAAGAGGGTCGGAAAATTGAAAGAAGAATAGGCTAAGGAAGAGTAATCAAAGAAGAAAGAAAGGATTATTAGGTATGTATTTATTGTGTTAGATACTATTTAAAAGTTTCACTATCATGATTCATTTTCGATACTTATAAAGATTATGAATTAAATATTGAATTAGAGACTGTAATTTGATCAAATGTTTGATAAGAAAATAAATGGTTAATTGAAACCTTTCTAATTAATTGATTTTAAAGAGGATTCTGTGTATCAAAATGTTAGTTAAGATCTTTCTATTACTGTATTTTATCAAATTATTGGTTGTTCATGTCAATGGGAATTTTGGCATAAACAAGTGGTTGCCAAAAAAAGGAAATAATATTTTGGAACAAGATGCAAATAATGTAAATATTAATATGAAAGTTGCTGAGCTGATTGATCAAGATACTCAAACTTGGAAAAGAAATAAGATCCACAATCTGGTTAACCAAGATCAAGCTAACATAATTCTCACAATTAATATCAATGAAATAACAAAGAATAAACTAAGATGGTCTCTCACAAAGTGTGGCGAATTTACAACCAGCTCAATATATAAAGAAATTCAGAAAGCAAAAGTCTACCAATTTCACTGAAATAGTTATCAGATGTCTGAGAAGGCTTGGCTAAAGTTATGGAATATTCAAATTCCTCATAAAGTTTAACTTTTTCTTTGGAAGTATTGTCACAACATACTTCATGTCACTTCAAAGTTGGGCAGATACAACAAAAAGATATCCTTTATTTGTCCATTGAGCAACAAGGAAGAGGAGAATGCTACTCACCTTTTCATGGAATTCAACTACTCTAAAGTGATTTGGTTTGGAGTTTCTTCAGCTTTACTAAATTCCCTGGAAAGACAAGATGATATTCAACAGTGGATAACAACTTGGTTTGAAAATGAAGACTCTCTTGAAGTTCAGCATCCTTATTTCAGAAATCTCGCAGCTGTGACTCTATGGTGTATCCGGAAATATAGATGTGAGAAGGTGTTTGAGAACAAAACACATCAGCCAGTTAGCATTATTCATAGGATAAAGAACTTCTGCAAGCTTTATGATCTTCATGATAGTAGTGTTAGGAAATAAAAGAAGGACGACACGTGTAAAACGATTAACGAAGGAGGCAATGAAATTAAGAAGAATGAGAAGCACACAATCAAAGCCGTATCGAAGGATCGAACAAAGACAAATGTGAAAGACTGAGTAAATCTCTGCATGATCGACACGTAAGATCGGGAAAGTAACATCACACTGATCGAAATAGATAGCATTAAATGCTTATTGAACGGGAAAGTAAGAATAATAATGAACATGGAAAGCGAAAGTAGGAGTAATGATGAATGTGGAGCGGAAAAGTAAGAATAATAATGAACGTGGAGCGGGAAAGTAAGACGATAATTACTTTTATCATACGTCTGACACATATGATCCGGACAAAGCTGATTCTCAAGGAATGAAGAATACATGTTAATCATGCAAGGTAACGGACCAAAAAGCAAAAGGCATGACCTGTCAATCGTAAGGAGAACGAAAGAGGGTATCGGGACAAGAGGGACCCACTAGATAATCTATAAATAGTAGAAAGCATTCAACAGAGAAGGGGTCGGAAAATTGAAGTGAAGAAAGACTAAGGAAGATTAATCAGAGTAAAAGGAAGAAGTTCATTAGGTATGTATACATTGTGTAAGATTAAATTGATAGATTCCACTATCATGATTCATTTCCTTGATTTAAAGACTATGGATTTGTAGTTGTAATTTGATCAGATTTATGATCTGTAAATGAATGGAATATTAAGATTTTTCTCAAATCATTGGTTTAAAAGAGGATTCTATGTAACAAATTGTAAGTTAAATCTTTATGTTTAGTGTTTTTTCATCAAATCATTGGTTGTTAATGTCAACGGGAATTTTGACATAAACAATTTGGCGCTAGAAACAGGGATTGGGTTAAAGGATTTATCCTACCTGTTCATGAAAAATGGATTTATCTGTTATTTATGTATTTCAAAGAAAAAGAAATTTAGTAAAAAGAATTTGGTAGTTTTATGCAACATTCTGGCTTAATTTAACTTTTCTCAGCAAGTGATTTTTCTCTGCATAATAACCTTTATGTGATATGAAAAATGGAAATGGTATCCCATTGAAAAGAAAAACTTCTTAAGTTCGAATGAATTTGTTTAAATGTTTGATTTTCTATTTTTTGCGATTTAAAAGATTCATCGTGAAAAATACAAATTATTCAACTAAAAGTATAGACATATTTTTAGAAAATTATAAAACTAGTTTCTGTCACTTTCTTTATTAAATAATCTGTTGAGAGATTATTTGGCTAACTTTAAGAAGTTCATTAGAATTCAAGAGAAGAAGGCAAATAATCAACAAATCCAGAAGAAACATGTCTCAAGAAGCAGGCTCTAGGAACCAAGACAGTAACGATAAAAAAAGTTACAGACAAATGGAAGTTGAGAGTGAGCCAGAACAACAACAGAGTGATGTAGGAAATCATTCACCTATCCATGAATTAACACCAAATGCAATATCTCAAAATCAGCCGTCACATCATGAGAATTCAAGAAATGATGTAAATTATCTTCAAAATCTGATGAGAGAAATGAATGAAATAAGAAGAGAACAGAGAGCCGGTCATGATAAAATTGAATTATTAACCAGAGAAAATCAAGCCTTAAAAAATGCAATTCAACGTGAGCAAAGACAAGCTGTAACCGGATCACAAAGTCAAGAAACAATTTCTGGAAGGCGTGCAACCAGAAATGGAAGGGAAAATCAAGATTAGAGAATGGTGTTAGTAGGATCATCATCACGAGCAAGAAGGCAAAGGGAAAATCAAGAAATTCAACGTGCACAATGGCAAAAATGTATGGAAGCGATGGAGCAAATAAAAGAAGAGATAAAAGGATTAAAAAATAAAGAAGGGGGAAGAATAGAAGAGGTGTTGAAAGAGGCCAGGCGCACACCGCTGGCTCAGCGGTTGACATGTGTTCCATTGCCAAGAGAATACAGTATCCCTGTATTTGAATGTTATGATGGTACGAAGGACCCGACCTCACATTTAAAGTATTATAACCGAGTGATGTCACGATGGGACGGACATGAAGCAATAATGTGTGATGTTTTCCTTTGAGTTTAACAGGTTCAGCATTGTTATAGTATGATAGATTGCCAGAGAGTTCCATTGAATGCTATTCACAATTAGTGAGGAAAATTTCTTGAAGCTTACATGTACAACAAGCCCGTTGATTCGGGAATATACTGATTATATTCCCTCACATCGTGGCCAGAAGAAATGATCCGGTCTTATACAACCCGATGGCATACGGTTTGTCAAGCAATTGGAGATGTTGACTCAAGTACAACGATAAATCATTACATGTGGGGAATTGCTGACCGTAAATGTCAGCTTTTTATTGAAATCCATCGTAATAATCCCAAGACTGAGGGACAGCTTAGAGAGATAATAGAAACATGTGCAAGATTGCAAGATGTACATGAACAAGGTCCGAGAAGTAATTCACGAAATCAAGGAAACATGAAAAGGACAAATTCAATTGAAGTATCACCAGAACAAAAAATAAATCCCTCACAAATCAGAACCAAGGGAATCAAAGCGCCCACGACAAGGGGATAATAAAAATTTTGTGCAGCGATTTCAAGAAAGAGTGTTCACAAAACTCAATATCTCATATTCTGAATTATTCGAAATCATAAAAACTAAACCAAATTTTCAATGGTCATCATCAAAAGGCAATCAACCTGAGTTTACACAACGTTCAAAAGATTATTCTGAGTACCACTGTTATAAAGGGCACAAAGAATGATAGATGCAGGAGAGTTGAAAGAATATATTCAAATGACGGAACCAATAGCAAGATCCGACAAAGGCAAAGCAGTGCATATTCCATATAACGAACACACCATTAATATGATATCATTCTCAGAAAAAAGAGATATAGATATGAACGCTGCAATTAAATAAAAAGTTGTGTAAAAGGATTTGAGATCATGAAATTTTGAAGGTATCGGGAAGGATAGCGGAAGCTTGGGAAGACTGGATGGCATCCCCTTTAACTTTCTCATCACGGGAAGTAAATCAAGAAATTGAGATGCACAATGATCCCTTGGTCCTTACATTGCCAATGTCAGGATGGAACGTTAGAAAAATTCTTATGGATGGGGGCATTTCCTTGAATGTATTTTTTCATGACATATTTTGCAAAATGGGACTCGAAAGAGATCAATTAGTCCCATGGCGATATGTTATTTATGGGTTCAATGGAATGGCCTCAAGACCAGAAGGAGATATAGATTTGCAAGTATCAGTTGGACTGATTAACATCTCAACAAGATTCAGTGTAGTAGATGCTCCATCTCCGTACAATGCAATAATCGGGAGACGATGGGTACACCAGTTGAAAGGTGTAATTTCCACTTATCATCAATATTTACGATTTCCAACACCGCAAGGAGAAATGGAGATCAAGGGAGATCAAGATGATGCGAAGTTTTGTATAATGGCGGAGGTAAGAATGCATGAAGAGCAGGAACAACAACAGCGTGAGAGGAAGAAAAACCGTAAGATCGAAGCAAAGGAAGAGGAGATAAATCAATACTTGAAAAGAAACACCGAACAAAAATCAACAAATGAGTTAGGAGAAAGCAGTAAGAGTCAAGAAAATTCAGCAAGTCAGCAGTTTGAAGGACCCTCATAGCAATTAAAGGGAACTCCAACTTCTATCGGGAATCCAAAGCCAATTTTCACTTCTGTAGAAGAAACTAAAATCGTAATTATTGGAACTTCAGAATGGCCTAAACAAGTGCGAATTGGAACATTGATGAAAGAAGACATGGAGCATAATTTAATTAAGTTACTTCGTGATTTTATAGATATATTTGCATGGAAGATGGAGGATATGCCCGGGATAGATCCGAATATTGTAAAATATGAATTACAAATACGTCCCGATGTTATACCATTTCGACAACGGATACGAAAGGTTGCACCGGAGTATCACGATCCATTAGAAAAAGAGTTAGCAAAGCTTTTAAATGCCGGATTCATTCGTGAAGTACGATATCCAACGTAGATTTCTAATATGGTGATCGTTCCAAAAAAGAACGGTGGAGTAAGAATCTGTATAGACTTCACCAACTTAAATAAATCATGCCCAAAAGATAGTTATCCACTTCCCAACATTGATCAGTTGGTAGATGCTGTAGAAGGCCATGAGGCATTATCTTTTATGGATGGCCAGTCGGGGTACAACCAGATTACACTTGCTGAAGCTGATCAAGAACACACAACGTTCTTCACACCTCGGGGGTCGTATTGCTATACCAGGATGCCGTTTGGATTACGAAACGCGGGAGCAACATATCAACGATTAGTTGATGCAATTTTTAAACCTTGGATCGGACAAATATTAGAAGTTTATGTGGATGATATGTTGGTAAAAAGCAAATTATCTATCGACCATCTACACGACCTCGCTGAAATTTTTGGTGCATTACGAAAATACAAAATGAAAGTTAATCCGGAGAAGTGTACTTTTGGTGTTACTTCGGGATGTTTCTTGGGTTACTTGGTTACAAAAAATGGAATTGAAGTTGATCCAGCAAGGATTCAAGCAATAACATATATGCCATCACCCAACAGTATTAAAAGTGTACAGAAATTAAATGGATGTTTGGCTGCTTTAAGCAGATTTATTGCCAGGTCATCAGAACGGTGCAAACCCTTCTTTGATATACTCAAGAAGAAAAATAAGTTTGAATGGAACGATCGATGTGAACAAGCTTTCCAAAACATAAAAAAACATCTAGCTATATTGCTAGCATTACAGAAACCGGAACCTGAAGAGATTTTAACTTTGTATACAGCGGAAACGGAAGATGCAATCAATGCAGTGATGGTACGTACTAATGAGAAAATAGAAAAACCGATATATTATATCAGCAAAACCCTAAATTAGGCAGAAATAAATTACACTAAAATCAAACAACTCATCTTATCATTGGTCTTTGCCACCCAAAAGTTACGTACTTATTTTCTGACACATTATGTTCGTGTCCCGAGCAAGGCACCATTACAATCAGTATTGAAAAATACAGGAAAAGTGGGAAGGATCGCAAATGGAATGCCCAGCTAGAACAATTCAACATCATTTATGAGTTGCAAACTGCACAAAAATCTTAAGTTTTAGCTGACTTCCTTGCAGATTTCCTGATTGAAGAAGAATATGAAATCCAAGGTCCGTAGCTAGGAAAAAAGAAGTTAACTTATTTAAAAAGTTTTATTAAAATTTTTATCACATTAATAATTTATTTTTTATCTATGATTAAAGGATTACCAGGATGCGATGAAGAGGACCCACAAGATATTCTGAACTCAACAAACTTTCAAAGGTGGGAAGTCTTTGTTGATGGGTCCCGAAACAAAGAAGGAGCAGGAATTGGCATTGTGATTACTACAACAATGGGAGGGAAAATGACACATTCATTTCGTCTTGAATTTGAAGAACATACAAACAACATAGTAGAATATGAAGCTGTGGTTCATGCTCTAAAACTAATCATCGAACTAGGAATCAACAATGTTCGACTCACAAGTGGTTCCCAGTTGGTAATTCGACAAGTCGAATTAAAATATCAAACACTTGATGTAGATCTAGCACAATATAAAGACCTAGTTCAAATTTTAGCAAATCAAATCCCAAACATTACTTTTCGGCATCTATCCCGAGACAAAAATCGACATGCTGATACATTATCATTTATTTCCTCCATGGTAAACGACCCCAATATCACGGAAATAAAAGTCGGAAGGATATATGAACCATCTATTCAGATAAGAGCACTTCATAACATAGAAGAAAATGTGACAGAAGAAATTAATGATCCCTAATACAAAATGCCCTATCTGTGCCTCAACAAATAGATGATCAACCAAGTGAATCAGATTGGAGGATTCCGATTCATCAATATCTCCAAGATAATCTTTTGCCTTCCAATTCTAAAGAAGCAAGAAAAATTCAACTCAAATCAGATAATTATCAGCTTCGGGACGGAATTTTGTATCGAAGATCATCCTCGGGCCATTGTTCTGATGCCTATCACAAAAGGAAGGGATACGGATACTCAAAGAAATACATTATGGAGATGCGGGAAACCACAGTGGAAGGCGTGTTCACTCGCAGTAAAATCTAAAACCCAAGGCTATTATTGGATATCCATGCTTAAGGACTCAGAGAACATGGTACGAAGGTGCGAAGAATGCCAACGATTTGCAAAGAAGATCAAAGCACCTGCCACGGAGCTAAATTCTATACTCAGTCCATGGCCATTCGCAAAATGGGGGGTAGATATTGTTGGTCCGTTAGTTGAAGGAACCAAAAAGAGAAAATATTTAATAGTGGCTACCGATTATTTCACCAAGTGGGTAGAGGCTAAAGCATTAGCTCGGATCAGAGATTCCGATGTGTTCACATTTTTATTTGAAAATATCATATGTAGATTTGGGATTCCAGCAGCCTTAGTTTCCGATAATGGACAGCAATTTCAAGGAAAAAACATCGATATGCTATTTGAAGCATATAACATTCAGCAACACAAATCCACACCATTCTATCCCCAAAGTAATGGACAAGCTGAATCCACAAATAAAACAATTGCAATAAATCTGAAGAAGACATTGGATGGATATTACAAATATTGGTGTGAACAGTTGCATAATACATTATGGGCGTATCGCACCACAAGAAAAGAATCCAATGGAGAGTCACCCTTCCTTCTCACATATGGGACAGAAGCAGTCATACCAACAGAAGTCATTCTACCCACGACTAGAACAGAAGCATGGGAGAAAAATCTAAATACGGATTTAATGTTATAAAAGTTGGATGATTTGGAAGAAAAACGAGAAGTGGCACTCCAGAAAATGGAGAATTATCAAAGAAGGTTGGCACGGGATTATCACAAAAGGGTCAAGTCATGAAACTTTGTCCAAGGACAATATGTTTTACGACAAATCCCAGAATACCATCGGGATAAAAGTGCTGGATAGTTCGCACCAACTTGGGACGGTCCATATGTAATACAAGCATCAGCGTGACAAGGATCGTATTATCTCCGAAATATGCAAGGAGACACCTTACAACATCCTTGGAATGCACAATACTTAAAGCTTTATTATCCATAATTAATAGCACAGCTATGGTGGTCAACACAGGTATTAAAGTCTTTATTCAATCCTTTATTTAACAATAAAATTCTTTCTGAGTTTATACTTACAATAAAATTCAAACCCAAGAACATCTTATTCTGGAAAACGCTACGATTGGCGACATAATCAAAATTCATATCCAGGAACATCTTATTCTGGAAAACGCTACGATTGGCGACATAATCAAAATTCAAATCCAGGAACATCTTATTATGGAAAACGCTACGATTGGCGACATAATCAAGATTCAATCCTAATACCAAAGAGGTAAATGTCCTCTTAGAATTTTAATAATTCAGAAGTTCTAATATAAAAGGAATACCTAATTTATGGTTATCATTTTCAGAGTACGTTCGGGACCAACCCTGTATCTTACCCCTGGCCCGGGTTTATTTCGTATGTGTGGGATCTCGAATTATATGTTTTTAGGTATATACACTTCAATTCATTGTACTCATGAAACAATATGATTAACCTAAAGATTTCATAAATATCATATCTTTTGCAGGGACAATATTCACAGCACATTCAAGCAAAAAAGTGGAAGATCACAAAATGATGTTTTCAACTACAATAAGTCAAACTTCAAAAAAACAAAGCATCGGGACACAAGAAAAGAATATCAAAAGATGAAGCTACGAGCATTAGAGCCAAGAACAAGTACAACTAGGCTTCAGAGTTGGACCGTCGGGGCGGTTGAGGAGGAACCATCGGGACGGTAGCACGACCATTCAAAACATAAGGATCGGCTTGAGCACGATCCAAGGAAGAATTGAATGACATTGCAATTTTTGCCTTGGAATCTTGTCTCACCCAGACGATGTAAGCGTGCCTATAGTCAATTTCTGATTGAAGATCTTTAATCTTTTGCTGGTCCTTCTCTACTTTTTCTTTTTCAGCATTTAATTCCTTTAATAGCTCATCAGATCTTGATTGACTTTTATAATTTCCTGTTCTTGAGCTTCGCGTTTTGAAGTTTCAGCATTCAACTGAGATTGCAAATCCCGAAGCTTGATTGTATTCTGAGCCACGTTTTTCTCTGAAGTCTTCAGCTCTTCAGTAATATTTGCTATCGTGTTATTTGCAATGTTGAGTTCAGCTCCTGCTACAGTTGCTCGTCCATTGGCTTCATTAATCTTCTTTTCTAGCACTGAAAACCAGAATGAATATCAGATAAACCATGTAATACCTTCAATAAAACAAGCATATAACTCAAGCATATACCTCTATCTACAGACTTAAACTCTGCTTCTTTAAGGGTTAAAGTTTTCAGAACTTCCTGATATTTGGATTTATCTCTATTACGTCTCCAAGTATTCAACTCAATACTATCGGACAACTGTGCTAATTTCCCCTTAACCAGTTCCACATCCATATTTACTTCTCTTGCATGATTTTTCAACTGAGTCATCCTACGCTGGAACCTAAACAGGGATTCCAAGTCTCCCTCTGATCCCATAAAGGAATTGCAGAACTTCAAAAAAAAAAAGGGTGGAACGACCTATAGGCTCGTACCCAATATAAGTACGATCTAACCTATAGAGGTACGAACACAAAATATGATATGAACTAAGAGGTGAGGAGCGAACCTTGATTCTGATCTTGGAGATTTTGATTTTGATCCTCAAAATTTTGAAGTTGTTGCTGTTGTTGTTGTTGTTGCTCTTGTTTTTGTTGAAATTGTTGTTGAAGATAGTTGTTTTGCTTCTTGAGATTTTCAATTTCTTGCTGCAAATTTTCATTTCCGCGTTTTGCCTTCGTTACTTCATTCTTGAGCATCAGTTCCATCATTACGGCCCGAGCCTTGTAAAATTTGTACGCTGCAAATGTGCAATCGGTACCATATTTAAGCTGAGCAAGAGCTTGATGTGGAAAAGAATACGACGGACCCTCTGCAACAGTCAGAACTTCATTTAAAGAAGAAGGAATACTGAGTGAGTACGGTTGATCGAAATACTCGCTTTCGAACCAAGCGTCCCGAGTATTATCCAATGAAGCAGCACCGAATGAAGCCCGCATCCTAGACATTGAAGCACTATCGGATTTCGATGGATCGTGATGTGCGAAAGTATTCAAAAACCCTTTAGAAATAAACCACTGAAAAGCTTCGTCTTCTTCACCAGCAAGAGTGATTCCCTCATCCTCATCAGAGAAGGGCCATTGAATGGAAGGTTCAACATCCGGCATGTCGACATCGCCATCATCAGCATGAGCGGTAGATTGAATTAATGTCCCTATGGGTAGGTTTGGTGTGTGAATGACTCCAGGAGCATTTTCATCCACAAGGGTGCTCGGGACATTAGGGACCTCTGTAGCTGAAATGCTAGGAGCTATGTTTTCAACATTTGCTTCTTCAGAAATCTCATTTCTCTGCTCTTCCACAACAACATCAACAACAACATTTTCTTTTTCAATATTTTCTTCAACAGTAACAGCATCGTTCACTTCTTCCATATTTTCTTCCTCATTAGCAATATCATCTGCTTCTTCTTGAGGTAATCCAGTGAAAACTGTTATTGTACCACTACTTGGAGCAATTGGCTCTATATCAAAGTTAAAAGGAAAGGGAGAAAAGGAATCATAGATGACGGTGGGAGCGACGGTGGAAGGAACGGTTTCAGAAATGGATTGAGATATCGAAGGCTGCTCAGAAGAAAGAATTGGTTCCCCCACGCTAACAGGAACATCATTGATGATAACGTGCTGTCCTGACACTTCTGCTCGGACCGAACCTTCAACGTCCTGTCCCGCAGCAGTGATAAGAGCGGAACTGTTGTTCCCCTCAACAAAATAATCCCTAATTTCCCCTTCCTCTACTTCGGAAGGGTACAATGGTCTTCTCAGTTTTTTCTATGGTTTTTCAGGGAAAACCAATTTTCGTTTTCCCTTACCTTCAATAACTTCTTCCTCAACTCTTTGCCTGCCTTCAACGATTTGAATACCAAGACTTGGGCGAGGAGGAGGAACATCGGGCTCAACCTGAAACACAAATATTTGTCCTGTAAGAAAAAAGTCAATGATAGCTCGGGACAATATTGAAATAAAGAATAATACGAACCTTATAATCAAACTTATAGTCCTCAAAATTTAACCGCCAAGGATAATAGCTTGGGAAACGATTACGAAGTCCTTGAATTTCATCTTTGGAGATGTTACCGTAAATCCAAGGACCTTCAATTACAATTGGAGTGCGATACCACTTATAGTCATGATCCTGACGAATTCTTTCTTTTGTGGGGAAATCAAGTTTGGTATGGGGAACATATTTGATTTTGGGATCGTCGACTTCATGTAATAGGGGAAATCCCGAAAGACACTTTCGAACAGGGCTAACGCTCCACTTCACGTAATTCTTCTTGGTAATACAATCTCCGTATGTAGTATGAAAATTTTCAACGGTATAACTGCTACGTTCTGTAAAATCACTTCGGAGACTACACTCATCAAGTAAGTAAGGTTAGTCCGCCCTTCGCTTCGGAGACTACACTCATCAAGGATACGCCACCAATTTCCGTTGTATTGAGTAATGGATCGAGCAAGTCCATGAGGAGAATAACCACGAGTAGCAAGGAATTCATATTGAAAAGGATTTTCTTCTTCGTATAAAGGGAGACGAAGTCCGGCCTCCAAAGCACCAGCAGAAATCAGTAAACTATTGGGAGAATAGTTAAAGCTTTGCATCGCTCCTAAAGTTAATACATCAGTATTTCTGTCATAGAACGAGACTTTAAATCCTTCAAGATCATGTCTTCTCTTAAAAGCCTCAATGTTCATCGACCGGTAACTATAAGTCGCATGAGACCGCTTATTTCTGGGGGCCGGATTAACGGCTATAGAAGCCTCAGGAGCTGGATTACGAGCAGGCCGAGACACAGCATATCTAGAAGAAGAAACTCTTGAAGATCTTCCAGATTCTTGGTGATCACCAGCAGCATTGGGATTTCTGGAAGACATAACGTTTTATCTGAAAAGACAAATTCAAAGGATCAATACGTGTAGGAATCAGTTCAATCATATCTGTTAAAAGTTAATCATGATTAAATATTAAAGTAAGATACTGAAGGTAAAAAAAAATCCTCAACATACCTGGAAAAAGAAGATAAACAATTACTTGATCAAAGGTATAATAAATATGATTGATGCAAAAAGCTCCTGAACAGTTGGGAGAACGAAAGTATTCGAAAATTTCAAGGAAGATAAAGACCAGCAACTTTAAGAGGTAAAAACAAAAGTGGAAAAGACCGCATCGTATTTAAAGCGAAGATTAGAAACCGTCACAATTTGAAAAGGCATTAATCAAGGCAAAGATTTGATTTCCTCGAAAAAAGGGTAGCTGACACAAACGTGATAATAGAAGTTACTGCTTGCAAAAAGTTCGCGTAACGTGTGAAAAGAAGTAATGATAAAACAGAAGGTAATAATTGTTCTTCTACTTTTTTCAAAACCTTGGATCGTCCGTTAAAAGTTTTTGAAAAAAAGAAGAAGAAGGGGGCAAGTTGTTAGGAAATAAAAGAAGGACGACACGTGTAAAACGATTAACAAAGGAGGCAATGAAATTAAGAAGAATGAGAAGCACACAATCATAGCCGTATCGAAGGATCGAACAAGGACAGATGTGAAAGACTGAGTAAATCTCTGCATGATCGACACGTAAGATCGGGAAAGTAACATCACACTGATCGAAACAGATAGCATTAAATGCTTATTGAACGGGAAAGTAAGAATAATAATGAACATGGAACGGGAAAGTAGGAGTAATGATGAATGTGGAGCGGAAAAGAATAATAATGAACGTGGAGCGGGAAAGTAAGACGATAATTACTTTTATCATACGTCTGACACATATGATCGGGACAAAGCTGATTCTCAAGGAATGGAGAATACGTGTTAATCATGCAAGGTAACGGACCAAAAAGCAAAAGGCATGACCTGTCAATCGTATAATCATCCCGATCCAAAGATAATAAGAAGAACGAAAGAGGGTATCGGGACAAGAGGGACCCACTAGATAATCTATAAATAGTAGAAAGCATTCAACAGAGAAGGGGTCGGAAAATTGAAGTGAAGAAAGACTAAGGAAGATTAATCAGAGTAAAAGGAAGAAGTTCATTAGGTATGTATACATTGTGTAAGATTAAATTGATAGATTCCACTATCATGATTCATTTTCTTGATTTAAAGACTATGGATTTGTAGCTGTAATTTGATCAGATTTATGATCTGTAAATGAATGGAATATTAAGATTTTTCTCAAATTATTGGTTTAAAAGAGGATTCTATGTAACAAATTGTAAGTTAAAATCTTTATGTTTACTGTTTTTTTCATCAAATCATTGGTTGTTAATGTCAACGGGAATTTTGGCATACACAAGTAGTATCCAAAATAGGAAGATCCTTATCCGACAAAGTTGGAAAAAACCTCCAGAACCTGGATAAAACTTAGATGCCTCAATTATCAATGAATTCTCTAATGCAGGTTTTGTCTTATGTTGCGTGATCATACATGTAGCTTTATGGGGGCAATGGCATACTTAGCAATAGCTAGAGATATTAACCAAGTAGAGACTCTAGTTCTTCTCAAAGCCTTATAGTGGAAAGTGACAATCAAGTTGTGGTTAAAAGGTGTAATATGAAGACAATGAGTTTCCAATGGGAGGATCAGAAACTTTTTTAAATGAATGTCATTTTGTATTGAGTCAGTTAAACCTTTGTAAAGTTCAATTTCGTAGGAGAAGCTGTAATAAATCAATGGATAGATTAGCTAAAGCTGCAAGAACAAGAATAGGATCTTTCCTCCAGATTTTCTCTGTAAGGCTCTTAGTAATGATAATAGGTAGGTTGGTCCGGTAGTCTAGGTGTTCGTCTTGTTTTGTTGTTTTCTCTCTTGTTATAGTTTGTTGTTTGCTAAAAAAAAAAAAAACTTAGCTTATACTGTTTATTCGGTTACAGATTTTGTGATGATAGTTTCACTTCACGTAAATTTTAGTTATTAATCAAATTTGGTGGCGGGACACAAACTATCCTCTGGCTAAGGGAAACAGTCTAAAAGTAACACTACATTTAAGTAAAACCAAGCTTACCGACTAGATAATATCTTGACTCACCATCGAAGTAATCACTACCTAATATTTCTTAACTTTTTTTCGATCGGCATCTACTCATTACTTTCTGTTTTTTCTTTTTTTTGGAAGATTCATCTATTCATCACTTCAATGATGGATGCAGGTATTGTTAGCAAAAACTGGTCGGATGATAATTAGTGTTTATGGAGTATTTTGTCCCACATCCGAGATTCATGGGTTCCAACTTTTACCGACCAAATCTCCCTAATCCCTACATCTTGGCCAAAGAATAATATCGTTGTTCGCACCATACTGCATAAGAATAGGTAGGCCTGTATTAGTTTGGTACGGTTTTGGATGAACTAAAATCAAAATCATAAATAACGTTTTTTAAGTTTTTAATACCGTACTAAACTATTTTATAAACGGTTTAATACGGTTTTTGAAACGGTTCGGTGTGAAATTCTTAGTTTTTTAAAAATAAAAATAATATTAATATTTATTACACATAAATTATAATAATCATCTATAATTCATATTTCGTACACGGTTAGAAAAGTCTATCATAGTATATACTTTTTAATGAGTATCTATATGACATCTCATTAGTTATTAATGTTATCATTAGTAAACAAATAATTATAGGATGAAAACATATATGTTTATAGAGTTTGGAGTTGATTTCCATTGACTAAATTCAGTATTATCTTGTTCTAGAATATACCCTCACGGTACAACTAATATTAAAATAAATAATTAAACTAAAAGTAAAGAGAAGGGAATGCGATTATGATATATTCTAATGGTCATAAATGAAAGAATATAATGACTAATATTAACGGTTTTACCAACGGTTTTTCGGTTCGGTTGTGCTAAACCAAAACCATACCAAGATCAACGGTTTTCGCAAAATTAAAACCATACCAAACCGTTGGATAGATGGTACAGTTCGGTTTAAGCTTAAACGGTGTTACAATACGATTTTACGGTTTATACCATGTCATGTACAGCCCTAAAAATAGATGTTCTCGATATCTTTTATCAAGGGGTCATTAGATTTTACGTATAAAAAAATTTCTTTCATTTCGTTACTTTTCTTATTGTTTAATCAAAAAAATTTATCACTCACCAATTATCTGAGCGCTATTTTTTTTTACTCGCGAGATAAAATGTTCAATTATTTTTTGATCTAACAACATTAACAACATGTTAACCAACCATTTAAAAGTATAAACAACATATGGTTAAAAGAAAACTAGTTTATACAAATTTTTTCTCTCTAAGTATTTTTGTAAGTTTTATCATAACCAACCATTCCTAAAATTGGTGATAGTGATGCTGCTAAATCAACAGTCTCGAGATTACTAGCCCACCGTGCGTCCATTTATATTTTTTCAACTTAGTTATCGACTAAAGAATTGGTCTTTCTAAAAACAATATCAAAAGTTAATGTTGTTCACAAGTTTAATTACGAATACAACTAACACCATCTACAAAGACAACCCAATGGATTTTCTTAGATTGAAAACAATGATCGATGGCTTTGAATCCGAGTAAAGTTCAGTATGTTTCATTCTTTGAGTAGAAGTCCATTCAAAAACTTCAGCTGGATAATTCAATTATAAGCAAAACAAAAATAGCGCTACAATGATCTAAAAGGTCATTTCCATATCCACGTCTAGTTCAACAAAAGAAAGATTTTGTGTAATCAAAATAAAGGATTTTAAACGAAAAGAAGGAATTACCTTTCTTCTCTTATTATCCACCATTAATTACTGGTTTCGGATTGGATTCAATAAAGACTAAAGAGTGTCATGCCTGGACATAAACTCTCCAGAGCACGTGTTATAACAGGGATCGAACGAGAACGATAAACAGATAAAAGAACACAGGGATTTAACGTGGTTCACTAACTCGTGTTAGCTACCTCCACGGCGGAGAAATCAGAATCTTATTATCAGAAGGAGAAACTCAATGCAAATCACAGATATGTGACCAGTTCAGATCAGATCGTAGAATCACTGCACATCTCGCAGTGATTCTACTTAGAATCAGATCTACTCAGATAGACTACATTGTTGCTACTGAGATATATAATACACACCTATGTGTGTATATATATAGGGTCAAAACCCTAATCAGAATCCTAATCCAACTAGGTAACCTAAGACAGATCCAGTCCTAATCCGACTAGATAACCTAAAACAGTCCCAGTCCTAATCCGGTTAGGTATACCGATTCAAGTCATATCAACAAATCTCCACCTTGACTTGAATCTTCCCAGCTCCTGATTCAAGGCATATTCAACAAATCTCCACCTTGACTTGAATCTTCTTAGCAAGAGATGACATAATCATCCCAGAGCCAAAATCAGATGCACCTATTTCAGTGCCAGAATCAGGTCGGATGCACCTATTACAGTGCCAGAATCAGATGCACCTATTTCAGTGCCAGAATCAGATGTTTTTTCCTACTCTTGACAAGCCCAAATCAGCGTCCACATACTCTTGACAAGCCCAAATCCTATTGGCAAACTTTCCAAGACCTAACCCAAACAGGTTAATGTTGTTCCGCTCCACCAGTTCCATGGCACCAGTCATCATAGTGAACAACATCACCGATCTCTGCCATCACCGGTCACGGCTTCATCATCCGAGTTACAAAAAACACCATGAGACCACCTCCATCAGTTCACGTTAACAGCAACTTCTCAGCAATTCCATCCAACTGCCGATCACCGGACACCCATCAGCGTCACTTCTACTTCTCTGTCACGTTCTATTAGCAGAAACTATTTCTCCCGGTAAACCTATCGATCTTCAACATCGTTCTCAGCGAAAACGAACCTTGCTCTGATACCAATTTGTTATAACAGGGATCGAACGAGAACGATAAACAGATAAAAGAACACAGGGATTTAACGTGGTTCACTAACTCGTGTTAGCTACCTCCACGGCGGAGAAATCAGAATCTTATTATCAGAGGGAGAAACTCAATGCAGATCACAGATATGTGATCAGTTCAGATCAGATCGTAGAATCACTGCACATCTCGCAGTGATTCTACTCAGAATCAGATCTACTCAGATAGACTACATTGTTGCTACTGAGATATATAATACACACCTATGTGTGTATATATATAGGGTCAAAACCCTAATCAGAATCCTAATCCAACTAGGTAACCTAAGACAGATCCAGTCCTAATCCGACTAGATAACCTAAAACAGTCCCAGTCCTAATCCGGTTAGGTATACCGATTCAAGTCATATCAACAGCACGTGTAGGTTCTTGATCTATGAATTATGCAAAGGTATAAATTGTTATAGATAAGTTGGGAGGACCAAATAAATATCTATATTAAATTTAGAGTAGTTAATAATCAAATGGTTGCAGAAGCTTCCTCTTATAGCATTGCTCTCTCATGGGTGGGGTACCAATGATCCGAAAGTGGCAAGAGAGTTCAATGAAATGAAAAGATTCCATATGATAAAATAAAATGAAGAGAAAAGATATTTTGGTTATAGGTTAGTTTAGATCTTTAAAATGATATATTGCTTCTGTTGAGATTGAAATATATTAATGAAAATATTAAAAATATATCCCGATTTCGTGAATTTATGGATTTATATTAAGAAATATTTTCCGATCGATAGGATTTCTAGTTAAAAATGTTTTGGTTATAGATTAATTTAAATAGTCAATTGACTTAGGTGTATTCGAAATTCTTTTCATCATATATTTGATTGGATTCAAAAACTTTTTGTAATCTTAGTATTTTTGTATTAGGTATAATAAATAACTTTTGAATAATGAATAACGTAATCCTACTAATTAATAAATTTTGAGTTAGGTATAATGAATTAGGTTTAGCCAGTCAATTAAGCTAGAAAAAAAAAAACCTAAGTTTTAGGTTGTTGTGACGATTAGTTATTCATTGGTTGATTATTTTTGCCAAAACGTACCTAGCATAAATCATTGTAGTTGGGTTATTCATTTTACTGTAGACTTTGTATTTCAACGTATTATGTCGGAAAAAAAGTCGTAATGATAGTAACTAAACTTTGTCTAATTTATTTTTATGTTGATGGAAAAGGAAATACCTCGTAATTTCAGTGATACAAATTTTGTGCTTACATAGTTAATTACATCAGAAATAAATAGAAAGAAACAATTAGTACTAAAATTACATATTCCAAACTTAAAAATAAAATCCAATATTGTATTAATCTACAATTTATCGACGGAATTAACATCTTTCTAATGATTAAGATTTTAAACCATTTTGAATCATAATCTTTAGAATTTTGATCTTTAGATTTTTTATCATTAATATTATATACAATCCTAATCTTTAGAATCTTGGTCTTTAGATTTTTTATCACCAACATTATATATGTTATATACTTCCATAGTAAAGAAGTAATAAGTCCAAATTGATGTCATCACGATCCACATTAATTTTAGAAATAAATAGTTGTTTTTCATAATATACTTGATAATAATGCAACACCTCTATCTAAAAACACCACTATAACTATCATATAAGAAATCTAAATGGTATCGAGACGCCATCAAATATTCATATAAAATAACCTTGATTTGCCCAAATAATCTGAGAAATCAAGTCAAATCCTAACAGGTTAAGGAGTTTAAACAACAAAATAAGTAAAAAAAATTCCTCGGAGTTTTGGGAGAAAAAAGAAAGAAAGGGAGGAAAAAGATCAAGAGTGTTGAAAATCAAACTCTGTCTAGAATTAAAGGGTTCGTTTTCAGGTACAAATTTATATAAATGATGGTCCAATATTCTCACAAAATCTCAATTCATCGTCACAAACCAGTCATAAATTAAATTAGACTATTTATGAAACCCATAGCGATAGTACAATTTATTTTCAATGGTTGGCGGGTAGAGGTTATTGCTAGCAAAATTTGCATGGGGATGAAGGGGACACCCACCAACTGAACCCCCGTCCACTGCATTGATATGAAGAGCTTCTTGGAAGCACAACCATCAACCACCATATAACACTCAAACTGTCCCCAGCCATTTCTAACCATACCAATTAGACAAAAATAAAGATCTTTAAAAGGTCGCTATCTTTAATCTACGGGTCATATATGTGATCAGTTGCTCTGTATTAAACAAACTTTATTTGTTTAATTTCATATCTATTCTTATTACTTTTTTAGAAAAAGGACAGAAAAATAATATTCCTACCATTGTGTAATTTATTCCCAGGTCAGTCTTAATTGGGATTTAGATGCCGCCAAACTTATGATTACGTATGTATCTCAAGTGTTTTGAGATCCTTCCAAAAAGTATAATGAAGTGCCAAAATGTTTGGATTATCTAAATTCCCGTTCAAAACATGATGTCAAACTTGATTTATATTTATAGTATGTTTGAATACTATAAACAGAAATGTTTTTATTTTTTTTTTAAAAAAGAAATGAATTTTATAAATCAAAAGTAAAAGTATTTTTTTATATAAAAAATTAACTTTTTTATATCTAAAAATTATTTTATGATTGTATACCTATATTTAAACTAATTTTTTATTTTATTTTTATGTTTAGAAGATAAAAAACAAATTTTTATATGGTATTCCAACCGTCTATTTAGTTTCATCAATAACTAGCAACAACTGCACATTATCCACTCTTTTCCCTTTTGTTGATTTAAAGTAACAACTAGCAAGCAATGACTCCTCTTTATATGGCTGGGCCTAGTGGGTAATTCCCCAACATATATATTAATATCACTCGTTAGGGTTGAGCATATGAACCTAAATTCGACAATCCGACAAAATCCATCCGTAGTTTGGTGGGTGAACATTCAAGCCGTTTATGGACGAATTGAACATGGATGTATTTTTAAAATGTATTTTTAAAATGTATTTTTAAAATTCATTAAATAATGGTTGGGCGTGGGTATAAATTAAAAATCCATTGGATACTTGCACCGACTATGTTTAAGAGTAAATAGAAAATTTATAAAATACAGAGAGAAATATGTGTATTTTGCAGATGCTATATAACTTTTAATGTCTTTATTCTAGTCGAATTATACAGTACTGAATATACTCTTAAATTTTACTTTTGGTTGTTAGGATGACATTATTATAATTTTAGTATTGTTATATTATAATAATTTAACATATTAATCAAATTTTAGCAGTTTAATGTTTAAATTAGTTTTTTTATTAACATGTTAACTATTTTTATTTTTCCTAATAAAAGCATAAAATCCGTGGATTTATTCAGATCCAATCTGTCCATCCGCCCATCCATGGATGTTAAATCCACGGATGATGGATTGGACATGGATGCATATCTAATACCCGTTATTTTGATGGGTTAAATTTGCATAGCATCAAATCCACATGTTCCACCCGCTGCTCACCCTATCACTCCCCATGTGTATACAATCATACTGTGACACGTAAACATTATATATCTTCATTTCAATTTGGAAGATGCGGATATCAACTTCAAATATGGTAATGAAAAGAATCTCACAATTAAACACAGCAAGGAAAGGACAGAAGGAATCTAAGGATGGAGCTCTTCCGAGCATTATATATGGGATAATAATACGATATGATATTTCAGTAAGTGAAGTATGGTCAGATGGAAACAAGGTGAGTGGGATTTAAAGATTTATCAAAACAAATAAACGAGTGGCATTGAAGGCCCCAAACCAGCTAGATATTAAACCAAATGATGTAGCAATAGTAATGATCAAGGTATTGAAACTCAATTGTTGGGGATCCACCAAGTCTCTCAAATGACAAGATGGATTCATTTAAGTAGTGGACACTAGCTTGTTGCAGCGAAGCCATGGTCAGAAACAGGAGGTTAAAAAAAATAAAAACTTGTATGAAAATAAATAATGAATTAAAAGACTAATTCAGCAAGTTTTGTGAGTGTATATATAGATAGTAGTATCAGTTGATCTCTCGATGAGAAAGGATTGCTGGAACAATACGGAGAAAAGGCATTGCGTTAAAAGTTTGCTTTGTCATATGGGTAGTCATATTCATTGGTCATTTCCACCCATTGAGAAACTCAAGATAGCAGGATCGAGTTACCAGAGAGTCGAGACAACAAAACCACACTTTGATATGTACTGTAAAACTACCAGAGAGAAATGGTATTAATTTAACGAAAGTAACAATTAAGAGTTGGTGATCCCAGATCAACCATATGCCTGCAGCCTGCCAGACCGGGGGCGAGTCTATTGGGGTATAACCCCTTTCGCGATATATTTTGTCGCTTGTGGATGATTTGGATCGGACTCAATGACAACATTTTGGAAAATATATGAGACTTTAACTCTTACTCTTGCCGACGTTAAAGAGTAGATCACGTTTGATTGCGGAAGTGTAAAGATGGGTTATGTGGAGGAATGAATTACTTTCAAACTGCCGTTTGTCATGAGCACATCGTAGTAGCTTTCATCTTTGATTGTATGTATAAGCAGCATAACAACCAAAGATGGTTTGATCATGAACACCAGTTACACGGTCTTTGTCCGACGATTAATAATTTTGATGAAATTAATAACTCTTGTTCTCTTGTAATAAATATATGGGGCTTACAGTACTTAATATATATCCATTGAATTTTATACCATAATTAAGAGGAGAGTGTCTCATCAATCGTGCTCCTTGCAATCAATATATGATATTGTCTTCTCAATATTAAATATCAAATCTAACAGTCTTAATCCCGATCGAGGTTTGAGTAATACTCTTTATAGTATCTATCTAATCAACTAGATTGAATCTTAATTGTTGTATTTTTCTTGATTTTTACTTCATACCCATAATTAAGTACCATAATCTTACCAGATTATCTATATTAACGATCTCGATCCCCATCCTATAGGTAATCTATAGCTACAAGTTGTTAACGGTTATACAGTCTTCTTCATTCACCCATATTACTCTCCATGACATTCAGCCCAACTTACACAGAGTTACGCTTTAGTGAATTATTACTTGAACATCAATATAAGCTAGTTTTTGAAAGTAGATACTATCAGATATGTTTTTCTAATACCGTGGTAGATCAATCCGCGCGCGGTAAATATTTTAGTTTAGCTCATTGTTTATTAATCAAATATGAAAAATTAGATCCAGAATAAGCGGTATAAACAAAAAGAAACAACAAAAAACAGGTGTTTTTCGTTCATGGATACTACTATCCTACATAATAAGATCATAATACAATACATTTTCTTAATTAACGGAGGTTATTATTTTTTTGGTAGTTAAGTACCTACTACCATAGCATTTTACAAACCCATGTAGATAGTGAACTGGGGCTAACTTTTAGTACTCTCTAATGAACTGATCTTGCTCAATAAAAGAGTATTCAAACATTAATAGTATAAACATAAAACACTCATCATATATCATCACTTTGATTAAGCTGTAGTAGTAGTAGTGTTACCATGGCTAGATCCGTGATGACCAACGATTGATAGAAAAGCTTTCTTCACTACCACCATTGAGACACAACCAGTTGGACTAGTACTATCACGAAAGTGCAATATAGAAGTAGGAGATCCGAATCCTGAAGAATTTTCTATCGTATCATCTCCTCTTGAATCGAAAGAAGATCTTGGGCTCGAAAACCGCGTATTACGCTTATGAAAATGCGAAGACAAGGGTGTTTGTGGAGCAGAAGATGTCGATGTCGTAACCGACGAAGAGAATGAAGAAACCGATGACGAAGATGCTGATGAAAGTGATGGCGAAACATAACTTTTTCTTAAACTACGTTTAAGAAAAATTGTATCTAAGAAAAGATTTGATTTTGAAGTTTTCTTGTCCATCATGGATTTATTTTTCTTCTTAGCATTTAGGTAGTAAGAAGGAGGAGGTGTAAGAGGTGGTAGAGAAGTGTCAGATAATGGATGTTTAGGTGTACCTGGTTGAGATTCCCACATAAATGGAACAGCACCAGAAGCAACTCCATAGTAAACTCTGAATGAGTTATTCGCAGTATTAGCCATGGAGTTGTTTTCTTTCGATAAAAGCCTTGAGAAAAACTTGTCATCTTCTTTGATAATATGTAGTGATTTCCTTGGTAGATGATCATGTCGACGAGAATTCGTACGACTGAACATTTTGTTTCTTCTAGGGGTATACAATCTGAGTTAGGTTGAGAGATCTATAAACCTTAGAAAAAGAAGAAGCAGTACAGTTAAGAGGAAAATGGGAAGATGAAGATACCTTGGCCAAAGTACTAATGAAGTTAGCTTTGCCAGGCCTCTGAAACAGTTGAATAATTTACGGCACAATGCATTGAACTCTCCCTAGTCCCTGTATATATATATATATGTTGAGAGAGACTGAGAGATTAGAATTTTGTGTATAAACCCATATAAATAAACCGCTAGATCTGTATTTTTTGTTTAACACGTAGAAAATAGCATGGAAAGTTAGACCCACTAGTGTGTACGCTAGCAAATATGTCCTTATGTGGTTGTTTGGAATATGGATTTTCGTTTTTTTCTTTTTCTTGTTAAATTTCTTGCACTTTCAACCTTTTTTTTTTTCTTTTTTGAAACATTACTTTTTTTAAGCACTATTTTTAACCCTTCTGCTTATTATTCTTGCAATGCAATTTTCGTACTCGAGATGGGAGATGTTACATGACCGGTGACCCTCTTTCTACTTGGTATGGACGCATATAAAATGACCTCATGTTTGTATCCAATTTGACGTTAGAAACATTAGCGATATTATATACATATTTTTTTTATGTTGAAGTAGTTATAAATATAAATGCATACTAATAACATATTATTGTTTGGTTTATATATTCATCCGATCACAACTTTATTATTTATTAATAATTTATTAATATTGTTAAAAATTATATTTATAATACACACATTTTAATAAAAAATATCACTAATTTTATAACAGTTTGTTTTTTAATTTTTTTAGAATTTATCGAAGTTTGTGTCCCCGAATCCGAGACAGTACCACCCAATTTCATTAAACGGTCACAACAATATTAACATTATAATGTGTTAATGATAGTTATTAAACTAAAAAACTGTATTCTCGTCTTTCAAAAATATTTTCAAAAGAGTTGAAACGCATGGTTGTTATATGGAGTTATTGAATTCCACGACGAGTTACGAAACTCAATATTTTTGAAGGTTTGTTGGAAATGGGGGTTAGTATATTTTTGTAGACTTCAATATCATGTAGTAGCCTAGTAAAAATAAGAGGTGTAAATATCTGAACTTCCCCGGTTGATAATTTTTATTTATTTTTTGAAAGTATAGAGAAAAACAAGAAAACTGGAATATTTTTGTGGAATTTGGTATCCCGTAGCAGCCTAGTAAAAACAAAAACTTCCGGAAGATAATAATATTATGTGTTAACTTATCTCTAGGTCTTCGTTTACTTTATAGGCTTGTCTATGAATGCTAAACATGATGGGAACCTTCGAACGCAAAGTTATACGATAAAACAAAGATTATATCGTACTAGTAGGAACATAAAGTCAGTTTTCATGTTATGTTAATCCAAACCCCGATTACTTTCGACTATAATTGCCATGGTTAAACAATCATTTTTGATGCTATCGATACTTCCAATGCTGATCTCAAATTCTACTTAACCGTACGTGACCCGTTCCCTAAACCGATGAAATACTACTAAACTTTGACGTCCAAGCGAGCTAATTATATATAGTTTGTTGGCTTAGTAACCCATAGATCCATTTTTAATGGTTTATAAGGCAGCTAAACTATGATATTGTTCTAATACCCAAGTATCTAAAAGATACTCTTTTAATATCATAAATGGGTATTACATCCAAATATATGGCTTTATTTTTATAATTATTTACTACAATACCCTTATTAGTGATTTGCCAACTGTAGCTTATCAAATTGCTTGTCTGAAAATAGACGAAAACCACTCAAATTCCAAGTGACGAAAATCACTCAAAGGATCTGTGAAGAGCCCATATATTGTATGAAGAGTTTGCAGGGAAACGCCATCCTCGATCCCCACCGACAATATGATTCCTTGAGGCATTAACGTAAACAGAGATCGATGGAAACCCGATAATTAGCAAGTAGAAACTGATCGCTGCAAGATTGCTTGTTACTGATGCTTTCATGGCACCTATTGATATTTATCAAAATCGACTATCCCTATCTACAATCAACTGAATGATTGGCTTCCCTCCTATCTCTAGAATCCGGATACACATTAGTAACTCGTAACTATGAGATAACTAATCGATGTTTCCTTTTTGTATAAAACAAGATTAGAGAAAAAAAAAGGTTTGATTGAGTCATCTAAAGGCTCTAATGTGTTAATATAAAGGTTTGATTGAGTCACAGACGATGTTAGGAAGGTTGGGTCGATCTCAGGAAATTAAAAAGATCGAAAAAAATCAAATCAGAATTTTTTTTTTCTGCTGTTGTTGAAGAAGACGAAGAACAGAGAAAAGACAACGGTTTCTTCAACCCATTAACACGTTGTTCTTCAGCTTTGCAACATTTATCTTCAGCTACAACGGTTTCTCAACCAATTAGCAACGTTGTACTTCATCTTTGCAACATTTATTTTCAGCTGCAACGGTTTCTTTAACCAATCAGCAACGTTTATTTTCAGCTTTGCAACGTTTATCTTCAGCTTTATTGTAACAATTAATTTGTAACACCAATAAAACGTTAAAATTTCCTGTTTTTGTTATTTTTAGCTTTTTTTCTTCTTCTCAAGCACTTTTGAGCCATGTACCGATTTTTTTAGAGTGTTTTGAACATGATGATACTAGTTTTATCCTAGTTATTATTCGAATATTTTTTTTCAATTTTATTTTAAACCAGGATGCAACCAGTTTCATCCTAGCTATTATTCGAAAAAAAAATTCAATTTTATTTTAAACCATGATGCAACCAGTTTCATCTTAGCTATTATTTGAATATTTTTATTTTCTTAATTTAAAACAGGATGCAACCAGTTTCATCCTAGCTATTTTCTTTCGATTTGTTTTCCGAGTTTACTAATAACAATGGATCTTGTTTTGAAGAGAATTTAAAATCCTTTCCAAAAATATAAGTTTTATTAAAATCGAATATATATTTTGAGAGTTATGAGTGTTTTTGTGATTTGTTTTTAAATTGGAGATAAAAAAGAAATAATTATAAAAAGAAGGGATATAATTGTCTAAAATCTTTTATGTCCATTTAACTTATCTCTAGTTTTTACAAGTCCATTAGAACCATAAATTAGAGAATCTTTGACAGTAGATCCATTTTTCGAATTATATATGAATTATGAAGCATATGAAAGATTTTAAAAAAAAATTAAACAAAGTTCGCTAGTAAATTTGAATGCCCGATTAATACACTTAAAAAACAATTGCCCATAACAAGTCCATTTGGTTAGCCGTAAGATACTGCCGTAAAACTGCCGGTAAGTTTTCATGACCGTGCAGGGCACTAGAGAAGAAAATACCCCACATTTATGTAATTAAAGTCTATAACAGTGAAATGAATAGGATAGTTATAGAAGTGATGATAGAAGGAAGTTGGTTAGTTAAATTTTGGGGGAGTGTGGGGTGGGGAAGATAATAAATGAATAGAGAAGGCAGAAGGAGACTTCACTTGTGGTGGTCCATCACTAGTGATTACTTTACAACGCTAACAGTTCAGATCTCATTCAATTTTGAGTCATGGCCCCGAATTTAAAGCAGCTTATCAAAATTCTAAACTTCTTCTTCATTTCGATGAAATCAAAACTCTGACTCTTACTTGCTTAAGTTAAGTTTCTCCATGTTTCCTTCTTTGTCTAGAAATAGATCTCCTCCTTTTCTTTTCTTCCGAAAGAAGATGTTAATCACTACACAAATCATTTAATCAGTGAACCATATAACAACAGACCAATTTAGTAAAAAGAATTTATTGGTCTCAATGATCCAATCAATATATTTTTTTCGTTTTAAAATAATAAATTTATTTAGTTTAACATAATTTTTTTTAAAAAAAGATATATAAAGAATTTATAATGAATATTATATGCACAAGACGTCTTCATTGTGCTCCTTTTTTACCATCGAGTGGTGAATACAGGCGTAACAAGAATGTACGACCACTGTTATAATGGGCAGATACAAACAAAGGAACAATATGGATCTTTTTATTGTTGTTAGGTTTAGATCCGTCAATATAGTAAGTTCAACATCAATATTAATAGTGACTAGATTTCTGTCCGTGATATGTGTCAGTGATATTTTTAATTTTTTTATAACAGTTACTTTTTGATCAAGTTTGATGATAATTTTTGATTTGGTGTGATAGCTGATGAAATTTTTTGATTTGGTGTGACGGGGTTTTGTGCCGTCCCGTCGTGACGGCTGATGATAATTTTTCTTCTTTCTTTTTTTCTCTTTTTTTTTTTAGTTTTTATAGGTAGTCCCTCAATCACATAAATAACAGTTCGTCGATTAGCGGTGTTGTCCACCCATTATAGATGATGTTGACCTGGTACAATTAAATATTGGTGTAAACGAAGTGTAATAAGTTTAAAATAAAATAGTCAATAGAAGAGTGAGTTTTTTTAACCCATGAATATTTACACCAATCAAATTATGTCAAATATCCTTATTGAAACTCTTATTTTATAAAGCCATAAAAATTTTATTTCGGCCAATAAAAAATGAGAGTTTTCTCACCAAATTTATCTAGGATTTTAAGTCTTTAGATGGTGCCTTTCGTAGCCGTAGGCCATCATCAAAAAATAATAGTGTTTGGAGAATAAATGGGCGTGTAAGATTGTTTACACGTTTTCCCTCTTTCTTTTCTCTGGAAACGGATAAATTTATAGCTAATAAATGGACTCGTTGCTCATTGAGTAGTTTCTTCAAAGAGATTACGCGACATATATAACAATCATCGTAAAAAAACTAGCAGAAAATCACGTTTACGCCAAAAATAAGATTATTTTTTGTCTTACCTTAGTTTTAGTAACTTTAGTTGCATTGCATGATTGCATCTACGAATCCAATATTTTCAAGTGTAATATTCGACTTGCAATGAAAATTATAAAGTTCACAATATATCATTAACTTTAACTTTGGATAACCAATATTGGTTCTTTTCTGTCGATCTAAAGTGTCTGTTTTTAACTCTAGACTTAACCAGTACTTGTATACATACCTACTTTCTTACTGAATGATTCTGGACAGTAAAATCTCCACAAATTTCCAAAAGCGAGTCCAATATTGATTGGAAGCGATTCCATCATGTAGTCTAGGATATGTAATGGGCTGAAATGAATCTTAGTTTTCTTTCACGTAGAAATTTTATTGGAGAAACCCTCGATCAATCTAAACAAAAAAAAAATCAACCCAGAGACCCTTTCTACAGATTCTCCTAAACCGCGAAAAGGTACACGAAAAGAATTAGAAGATGCGAGCATCGAAATAAGCCACAGCCTCTGGCTCCCTTCAACGGGCACCTAATCAATATCCCCAACTTTAAATAACCAAGTCAACCGTTAACCTTAATAGATGATTTGGTGCATGAACTTTTCCTCGTCTAATTTTACCGATTTTGTTTGACCTTTGACATTAAGAGAATCCTCTTTGCTGCACAAAAATAAGGCTAGTAGTTCACTTGATTGCCTGAATTTGTTTGATCGTAAAACTAGATTTATATTGGTAAGTAAAAGGAATATTATCACCAGGGAGAACTAAAATCAAATCATGAGAAAAAAAATCATTTTTATTGTTTTTCTTTTCTTTTTTTTGAGCAATGCACTTTTTTATTGTTGAAAGTGGCTTCCGAGATGTTTATCTTAACCTTCATGTTGCTCGACGGATAAACAGTATCCTAAGGTGGGAATCGTGATAAACGGTATCCTAAGTTGTGAATCCGTTATTCCCGTTGAAGATTGTCTTGGTTTTAAGATTGAGGAGTAGGTTTCGGGACTCTGTCAAAATGGTTATGAAACCACTTTTCTTTTTGTTTCTTTAAAAAAGGAGGTAATCCTCTCAATTTCGTTGATATTGAAAAATTATATATATCATGTTAAAATATATCATTAAAAAATATAATAAAATATATAATTCTTATATCATAATAATAGAGTTCAAATTTATGCACCCATCAAAAATCGGGATGCATATTCCGGCTCTTCTGATTGGATATAATTACTTCATGAGAAAAAATAATTAAAGAAATTCTTTTAAAGAGATAATAATTGATTATTATAATTAAAACAAATTCTTTTTTTCAATGTATAAACTATTATTTTTTTTAAATCTCTTTCAAATATAAAGCGAAAGAAGTTAAAAACACTGAACTATTCATAAATATCTTTGATATTAGGAAATATGAATGAAATTTCAGCCATAAATTAAGGTTTCACTTTCTATCATATATTCTCATGATCCTAATATTTTGGCAATTATTGTTTCTCCTTTACATAGTAATTACTGGATCATGATTATGATTTTGATCAAAACTTTCTGAAATCGAAATAAATTACTGATCTTAGCTTTTCATTGTAATCAAAGATTTCGCATTAGGTTGATGTTATCTTTTATCTTAATGTTTTAGGGTTAAAACTTGAAAGGGGTTTCTTCATCTAACCTTAACGATTCTAACAATAATCAGACAAAAACAATCATAACTTCTGTAAGGATATTTTTTCCATCAAATTCAAACCCTAACGATGAAAAATGATTTATATATATATATATGGGCGAAAGAGATATAGAAGAGTAAACTGATATGCAGGTTAAAGTTCTTGAGATAATATATGGGTAAAACAAATAGAAAAGAACGAGAGAGAGTTTAAATTTAATGATGGATATAGAACAAATATTGTAATTGAATTTTGGAAGAGACAATATAAAAAGAGTATGTGTTGTATATTTTGTAATAAGAAAAGTGAAATAAAATAAAAAGTAAAGTAAAAAGTAGGTGGTATTGAAGATTATATCGACCAATGAAAATGGCCGGAATGTGCACCATAGTTTTTCTGGGGTGCACAGATTTACACTCACACTAGTAGGTATATTGTAATATAAATGTATTAAACACATAAATTTTAAAAAGGGAATTGATGATATTTGTGGGGTGGTCTTTGAATTAAAATTCTGTCATTTTGATTTGAAGAATTTGTCTTCTTCTTCAATGTCTTTTTCATTAAGATAGAATTGTCCTAAAAGGAAGTATAAGCACAAAATACTATTATCACAATCAAATCCAGTAACAAATGATCTTCGTGAAATTATAAAATCACGTCTTATTGGAAGATATCGTCCTTGAATTTTTTTTCAAAAATGCCTATACGGTTATGAAAAGTCTTTGATGGGTTTGAGAATACCATTAGAAAGACAATGAGATCGAAGCTGGAAAAACCTACAAATCGCATAAAATAGCGATGTTTTATTTAATTTAACTACTAGCAGAAATATTTACTTATTGTATCCAAATTTGTTTGGACTATCTGAATAATTCAGATAATATCCAACAGATTTGGATTATAATATTAGAGAATCAAAGATTTAGGAAGATTTGATAGCAATGAGTCTTTTCTCGAAAAAACGGTTATAAGAAGGAAAAAACTCTATGATTTGAAACCACTCTTATTGAGTAACATGAGAATAGATGAGTTTTAAATATTTGGATGGTTACTGAATCAAGTATATGACCTGTATGTAAATAGGTATTGACGGTGACTGGAATAAAACTTTATTTTCTTGAAGGAGGGGCAGGACAAATATAAATAGTAAAAAATTAACGGTAACGTTTAAAATAATAGTCATAGGATACCAAACTTTTATAAAGTTTTTCCTTAATTTTTTGTTACAAAAGGTGTCACTAGGATACCATGTCAGTTGTAAGATATTTTTTATTTAAAATGATAGATAATTAATAATTTTTATATATGATATTTTTTGTTTTATATTCACAAAATTTTGATATTTATATAGGATCCTATATTATCCAAGCTTATTAATAGCATTTTTCAAAACACCTTCTAAAATTTACATAAAAACTTGTACAACTAAGTTTATTGGGGTAATTTATCAAAGTATAATGGGGGATAATTTATAAAAACCTAGATTTCCTAAGCCCAATTTAATAACTTTCCAAACTATATGAGGATAATTGTTGTCTTTAGACCCTATGTAGCTCCATGACTGGGTATTGAAGCCATGATGAAGATAAGAGTCACACAATAGTGTTCGAGTCGAGAAATCGATTTTGGTGGAGATAAAACCTTTTGTTTTTGGAGATTTATATTGAGTGTTAGCGATCAAAACCTTGTTGATGGTAATTTTATGATAGATTCCTCAATCTTTCGAGTGCTTAATTGTCTGTAAGAGGTTCTACGATAAAGAGTCGATTGATGTTGTTTATATAATCTTCTGTTGTTGCTTTATTGTTTTTTTAGTGTGGATTTTCTTTGTTCTTATTTAGCTTTCTGCATCTTTTTTGTCCTTCTTTAGTTTTACATGGATCCAAAAAACTTAGCATCTTGCAATTTTTTATAACCCCAACAAGTGATGCAGTGAGCTTGGTGATTATGGTGAACATTATAGTTAAACATAAATATTTAAGTTCTACATTAAGTAAAGGTTTTTCAAAGGTGCATGGATTTGATATCAACAAGTTTACTGGAAAGAATAATTTCACAGCATGGAAAGCTAATGTAAAAAATATTTTTGTTAGTATGCGATAAATTAAAAAAATCAAGGAGAAGCCCAAGTTGATATATAATAATTGGGTCAATGAGAAATGGGATGACCTTAATGAATGAAAAAAGTTATCATGGGTCCCACCAGATCGACGTCTTCTTTGATCGTTTCGTTAGGGCATGACTAGTGCTCTGCGAAGTCTACTACAATTAGTACTTATCTTTACAAAAGCATGATTAGTGCTTGATGTGGTTTAGAAAGTGGTAAATAAAGGTTCGATTCTCGACTTGTGAAGGTAATGATTTTAGAAAATAATGATTCTAATTAACTCT
>JAJJMC010003936.1:4161308-4192316 GCA_023531435.1 Papaver californicum
TAAAATTGAGAAAAATACCTTATCCATCATCCCAGTAAATAAACTTACCCCATGGTGAAGAAAACTTGCTCAAAAGTTGATTTCATTGCTCAAAATATTGATTACAAGGTTAAAGAATAGTGCAACAGCTGAACAGATACGTATATAAGTGTCACAGAACAGGGTTCAGCTGTTACAGAGAGCTTTAAGCAACAGAAACGTTCAAAACTTAACGCAACAGGAGCAGAACTGTAACAGTGGAACTGCAACACTTATAAGTGTGGCTGAGTCGTCTTCTTCAGCGATGGTGGGTGAAGAACAGTGCCGGCGATGCACCAGCAGGTCACCGGCGGCGCCGGAACTTCACCGGATTTTCTCTGAATCGCTCTCTAGGCTTTTGTACTTGATTTTCTTGGCTTCACTTCGTATTTATAGACTTCACAAACCCTAGAGAGAGTTCTAAACCTAATAGAACTCTCTCGAATCACTCCAATTCTTCAATCCCAATCCAAACAGGAACCGAGTCCTGATTCCGGCCAAAATTGGGTTTCCCGAGCTGATTTTCCGGGATTTCTTGATGTCTTTCTATTGCTTTGAACTCTAATCGCAATGGGTCACCTTCAATTTACGAAAACAACTCCAAATCAGCAACCAAATCCTTTCCTGTTTGAAACAGGACTTTCCCGATGATGGTTTGACTCGGTCAACTGGGTTTGACTCGGTCAACTGGCTTTGACCGAGTTGACTGGGCTGAGTTGACCCGCTGAGTTGGTCTGATCCAGCCCATCCCGATCCAAGGGTGCCCCAATCCAAAGTGTGGGTGCCTTGATCCATTTTCCCGGGTGCTTTGAACACTTTTTGAGCCAATTTTTCCACAAATCTTTATTCTTCTAATGTACCTACAAAAGCATAAAAACACGTAATAGACACACAATCGAATACTAACTCACTAGAAATTAAGGTGCAATTTAGACACTAAAATGTGTCTATCAGTGCTCAGCTTTACTAGAAAGCGACTAATGCTCTGCTAGCTCTACATAGTAAAATTTAGGTTTTTAACCCAACCACAACAAATCTAGGGCATGAGATTCCATGAATGTCACCCCCATGACCTATACGACTAGCCACTAGTAACATCCATTGTTTAACCCACTATTCACGTCACCATGATCATAATCTTGTTCAACGCGCGACACTCATCTCAACCGGATTCACACAAGCCTTTCCCATTATCATAGGCACGTCCATGGATAACTCCATAAATCTGAGCTTCATGGGAATGTCCTCGACTGACTCCATGAACATGACCATGTCACTATTTAGTGCTCCACATACAAGAAATATATAATATCAATGTGAAATATCTAGAGAACCCAATCTGGGGGATTATCTTTTCCCAAATTCCTTAATTAAGATTAGTTATACGTAAACCAAAATATAAAAAAATTCGTATCTAAAATGTGAATGTTATATTTATTAGAGCGAATGCTCGGTGGAACCTGCAATTCTTTGTATGTTAATAATATTTTCAAATTTAAATGCCAAAACTAATTCTTGATTTTTCCTACTAAAAGTCAGCTTCGTATTGGATTAAAATAGGTAGTGTAGTCTTAAGATTTTCTAAGTTACTTACGAAGATTGAAGAATTGAAGATCACACGAAGACATCAATTTGAATAACTTCATCAAGTGGTTAGTAACGAAGACTGGTCTTTCCTTTCAGACCCCTTTCTCTTCTATATATCTAACTATCTTAGTAAAAGTCGAGGACTTCAGTAAAGGATGATATCATTGATAAAATAATAGCGTTTATCTAGTGAAATTTCTTTTTCGATTCTGGACTTGAAAGTTTTTTTGAAAAAACAAACCAATTGGGTATGTTCATATGAACTTTGTGTATTTGAGTTCACAAACCTAATAGTGAGTTCACAAACCTACATAAGGTTGGATGCTCTTGAACTCCAAGCTCATTGAGTGCAGGAACCTACATAGGTGAGTTCACGAACCTACCTTATTGAGTTTACGAACCTAAGAAGTGATATCGACCAAAATTATATATAAATATAGGTTCATGCGATTTTATTTTTTATTTTTCAAGGAAAACTTTTCACACGCTTACGAATTGTTATTTCTTAAATAATTTTTTGTTTGGAAAGTCTGTAATTTTCTCTCGATAGTTTGAAGTTATCTTTGATAGTAATTATTTTCGTAGAATTTACTTGAGCTAACAATTGTCTACAACTTCAAACTATGGAAAGAACCTCAATGCAAGTCTAACTCTAACTAAAGAAACAAATTTATATAGCTTATAAAACGACTTAGATTTAGCAATTGAAAATTTACTTGGGTTGCAAAAAATTCAGTGCTTACATCTTAAGCATCCCGTCCTTGAACTCTACACGATTGTGTATCTCCAAATACCTAAGGATCTTTGAGATCTAAGACTTTATTTGGGATTCGTGAAGCACGAGTTCACATATCTTCAAAAGAAAGATAGTCTCATAACCTGTATATGTATATGTTCAATTTGTAATTCTTCTTTATTCTACGTTCCTTTACTTCTGATATAAGGACATTCAAGAATTATTGATCAAATCCAGATGCGATAGAAACTTCAACACGATTGAAATGACTTTTGTCAATTAAAATCTTGTTTATAGAGTTTTCCACAAGCATTCAACTTACTTTGATCTAGATTGCTATTCTTGTGTAGATAGATTCACCTAAATCAGAGAATAGATTTCTAAATAAGGGAATATGCATTTTATAAGTTTTCAAGAGAATAAATCATAATCTTGAGATTTAGATTCGCTTAAATCAGGGAACTTATTTATATATTCTTGATCTTTGATAAGAAAGGAAATCATCAGGCGTTTCATCGAATATGTATCTTTATAAGTTTTGAAGAGAATAAATCATAATCTTGAGATTTAGATTCGCTTAAATAAGGGAACATATTTATATATTCTTGATCTTTGATAAGAAAGGAAATCATCAGGCGTTTCGTTGAATGCATGGTAGCGTTAAAATTCACGACAGACTGTGGAGCAACTCATAGACCTGTAAAGAACATCAGTTATGGGAATCCAATGCGTAGGTTCTTGCGAGAATTAAGGGACGTAAGGGCACAAATGTATTAGAATAACTTAAAGGGTTTATTCTGCATAACCTACATTCCATACCGAAGTTATATAGTGGGGTTTACAAACAATGCTCGTAATGTGTAGATCGGTAACATGCATGACAGTTAGTATGCAATGCAGGATGAAGAAAATATTATAAAATTTTGAAAGTAAGTGCGAGAATGTAACAACACAAGTGTTTACGTGGTTCGACTAAGTTACTCCATGGGAATATTGAGTATCAGTTTCACTATGATCTTAAATTGGTTACAATGTGTTCGGCTAAGCGTACTCCATGTGGTGGAGCTGGGAATATATAGAGTTTTACCTGGGATCCACCCGCTCTTTAGCTGTCATGCACTTTCATGCATCTCACCTGCATGTAGCTCTTCTACAAACTGTGTTCCATCTTGTCCAGGGTACGAGTATCACTTCTGTTGCGTGCTCACATCTTTTGCATTTAATGTTGGGTGGGTGGCATCATCGCACGCCAGAAAACTATCTCCCCTTTCCCATTTCTTCAATATTAGTGGAGTCTAAATCTATTTTTCTATTTTAATCTGTCCCATGATGAGATAAAACAAACATAGATCTGATGTGCAACCATTCATGCTGGACTCTCTGGTCCCACTTCACTAGGTACAACCAATGTTCTAATCACCGAACTAGACCGGCTGGTCGGATCGGTGAACTGTGACCCAAACATATTTCTGGGTTAGTTTATCGATGACTAAATAACTTTGTCAAAAATTGTTCGTGTAGTAAAAATCGGGTGAACCGAGCGGTCTAACCTATGAACCAGTCGACCCAATACGATCCAAAATGATTAGGCCCAACAAAGTCTATAATCAAAATTGAAAAAAGAATATAAAACTTCTCTAACCCAACGAAAAATGAACTCAACGGATTTCCTTCCATATTGTATCGAAACATGTTTGGTCGGTCTCACTCGTTTAATGGTGATTTCGAAATCACCGCATCTTCATCATCTATCTCGTCGAATACATAATCATCTATTATGCATCAAGTTAATTGGAAATAAAAAAGGTTTATTCACGTGATAGAAACAAATTTGTACAATAGCTCAATCTTGTAGACAACACGATGACATTGAATAAATGAAGAAAAAGAGTGAAAGAAGTTATTTGGCGATTACCCTTTTCTTGTTTTTCTTTTTTTTTTGAAGTAAAGGATTACTTTTGTAGTAGTATGTTTAAGAGAGAGGTAGGATGAAAATGAGTTAGTAATATAAGATTACTTTTTTTTTGTTTTTTTATTGAAAAGACTAGTAGTAATGGCGAAACTAGAAATGTTACATGAGCAGGACTTGACAAGTTTTGTACTCTGGTTTAAGCCTAAATTTAATAGGTAGAACTTGGGCCAAATAGAAGTAGGCAATAAAAAAAAACTTTGTTAGCTAATAGGAGAGGTTTCAGTTAGGAAAAGACGGGCCATGCTTATGTACCTTAGTAGTAGATGAGGGGGTGAATTAGAAACATTAGCAGTTTATTTTCACGGCCTCATTATCCAGAGGCATTACAACTCCTACTTTCACGTTTTTACAAATAGTATATACCTAGTACTATTTAAAAATTATCATACCCTTAACCTAATGATCCGATTAATTGATTCTGATCCAGTAACTTTGTCGGTCCGATGTTCGATCTGATTTTTAGAACAACATATGAAATTACTTTCTAATTTGATAAAATACTTTTTACGCTTAAAAAAATCGAAACCAAGTTTCGTGGGAGTGAATGAACGAGAGAGGTTTTGGATTAGTAACACTGTAGTAGTACCACACGTGGGTATCAAAATCAATAACTTAAATGCTCGTGGCCAACTAATTCTAAAGGTTTCCTCTTTCACATGGCATTGCATTAATTTCATCGAATTAGTTTGTTATTACGGGTACCAAATGTCTAACTGGGAAATCAGCGGGAAATTTTAGTGCTAACTCTTAATTAGTAGAATATAAGTAAAGCTACGGCCATGTTTTCTTGCGGAATCAACGCCGCATAAGAGATCATAAATCACTTCACCCTTCCATTTGCGTCACGTGCTTTTCAATCCCGTTGCATTTTTCGATTTCAAGTTCTCTTTTCTCGTGCTTTAAAATTCCTTAGATTCTTGCATTTTGGAAAAGAAAAAAAGACAAAAACAATTACTGACATAATTAAATAAATAAACTCACGAAATAACAACTGCTCTTACGGCACAAACGATGGGTGAAGTCAAATATTCGAATGAATGGAGGATCATCTTACATGATACAATCACGGTGTAAGGAATTTATTAGGGTGCTTTAGCTTTGATTTACAAAAATGGTTCTTGTTTGGCGACTAGGTTGAATGGTTGCCATCCATGGGAAAAGAGACTACTCTCGAGAAAATTATGAGTGAAGAAAAGAAAAACATCTACAAATATGGTTCATACGTAGACATTAATTGTGTGGTGTATTGTTCTCCGTAGGTAGACATAATATCCTAAAGCTATCACCTTAACGAACACATTGAAGACAGTGTCTTATTTGTAGGGACCAAACCAACACTTGTTAATGTTAAATCTGAAATAAAGATTTCAACAAAGTACATACATAAAGGTGTTATTGTGTTTGGAGAATTATATTTAAGGTCCAATGATCGTATTGAAAATTGGTGGCGTCAATTTATCGGTTTTGATATAACCCATTTTCGCACTAATAAACAAACTCTACCCTCTCGACCTCTTCAAGATTTGTATTGTTATACGCCTATACCACATAAATCACGAAGAAGAAAGTAATTCCGTCTTGGCTACATAATCTCGGTTTGGACATACGTTGGAAGATGTTAATGTAAGCGCCTCCGTCATCTTTTAGGTAGGGAATAATTAGTCTCCGTTAGCAGAAAAAAATTATTCTCAATAGTTAGTCCAACGATCGATCATTTTTTTGCACCCAAGATATGGACACTATCACTTTGTATACCTAAGGCATAGGCATGTCCAACGATCATATTCTAGACCTAAGACATAGACACGATCAATTTTCAGACTAAAGAAAGAGAAATATAGGACGGTGGCTCATCAATCATATCTTACAATTCTTTTCTATCGGTATTAGCTACTTCTTTTATTTCATTAACCGATCTGTTTTTTAGGCTAATTTCAAGGAGTAGTCGTGAAAAGTCCAAAATTTTTTAATGTATTTTATGATAATTGGTAACCCCCTGTTAATTATGGGAGAGTTTGTTAAAATCCTTTAAAATCTCTGATAGTGATGGAAGATTTTTAGAAACTTCTCAACTCAAAATTATTAGTCGTGAGGGATTTGTTTAAAATATCTTGAAATCCATGTTAGACTTATAAAACTTAGAAGTAGAAAGATTTTATAGTTTGTAGGAGTTTGAGGGACTTTAATGAAATTTTTATAGTTGAATAAAATCTTTCAAAAAAGAAGAGATTTTAGGAGGGTGAGGGGCAATGGCGAAACTAGAAGTCTATTAAAGGATGAGTTCGACAAAAATCCTACCTAAGCTTAAGCCTAACTAGGAGTCTTAACTTTTTACAAAATATAAAATTGGCTTTAAAAAAAAACTTTTATGGGCTTTTGAAAGGGGGTTTAAGCCTGGATAAACTCCCTCAAAACAAAACCTTTTCATACTCAAGCACCCTCAAAACTCCTAAACTCATGCAAACTCCCAAGACTATCCCACTATCCCTCCAAATCCCCGGTGATTTAACTGCATTAGAATCCCTCAAACTCTCCCACAACTAACCTGTTAAGCTTTTGGAATTTCGTTTGCTGAGCAATAATGCTGAATGCTGATGTTATTTGGCGATCTTATTTCATGGGTCTTCTTTTTGGCCCTGTACAGCATCACGGTGTTTTCCAATTTCGAACTTAAAAAATATTCGAGGCATCAAACTGGCTCATATTAGTATAACCTTCTGCCTTTCTGGTATCTGTTCTTCAAAACTCCCTTGAAAATTGCTTGTACATATTGTGGTATCTGCATTATGGGTGTTGATATAGCTACTGATACTTTAGCTGCTATTGAATATGTGGGCTTTGGGCAATCCAAAACGCTGCACAGTTAGCAAACCAGGGAAGCTACCAATCTGACTCACTTTACCTTCGGTAGCACATAGATTCTCTGGTAGAGGATAGTTTGCAAATACATTACATAAAGCGAAGTCGAGGAAAACACATATAGTTCCTCTAAGAGGTTCTCAGTTCTTTGTGCTGGTAAAACAGTGACATATTACGTCCACCTTGGTTGGAAGTTTTCACAATACTGCAAGCCAGATTTTCCGACTATAAGTAGGATGCTTATGCTGGGAGCTTGCCGAATTACTGATAGCTCCTGGTATCAGTGGTTTCATTATGGAAGAGGTAGCTCGGATACAAGGGAATTTGCAGATGCAGGAAGTTTCCTAGTGATTAATCTATATACATACATCAGAAAGGGTAGGTCTGGCTTCTAGAAAATGGGGTCAGTCGGAAGCCGCACGACCTGATCTCTCCCCAGTATTTGTGCACCAAGCTTACGAAGCTCCACAATAAAGCCCCAACACATAATTTTGTGTGACAAGAAGAACCATTGAAAAGGCAATTTAGTAGGAAGCTTCCAGAAAAAAATTAAAAATTTGAAGAAGAAGAACCTTCCTTTTAATTAGTGTTGCCCAAGTGCAACGGCTACTCTGAAATTCTGTTATCCTGGTCAAAAGATTAAACCCGTTCCAGTTGCTAAAAAGTCAGGCATTCTGTAGTTGGTGAAACAATTTGGAGTGATTTTGTAATCATTGATTTGGTAGTTAAAATCACTTTAATCCCAACTTTGAAGTGGTTGAGACTAGATGGACATATGCAGCAGTTTTTTAAAGTTGATCTTGCTAGAGTAGCTGCTCATTTAAGCTTTTTTTTTTTTTTATATTCCTTCAATCCCGAAATAAGATACTATTATTTTTCTATCACTTTTCTAGGGACGGAGATAGTATAATTTTTTAAGAGATAGTATAATTTTTCAGATCAAAAGACTTTTCTTTCTCTAGACCCTTGCATCCACTAGTGCATCCTACTTTTTAGTTGACACTTCACTTTGTTGATGAATTTGAAGGGAGCGATCAGATTAAAAGTGCTCTTATCGAGACTTATGCACTTCTAAAGATGTTCTGTTATTAAGTTTGCATAGAAGCTGAATTGCTACCTCCTACTAAGTGGTAGTGTGGTAGAGTTTTACACTATATCGATGCAGATACGAGATATGAAAAAAAAAAGTGTGGCTAAGAGAAAGCAATTCCCATGAACGGCTTTTCAAATCCAGGCCCCATGTGGATTTCCTTGATGTTAGCACGACGGCTGCCTTCCTTAAAGACTGACGGAGTAAAGTTATTATATCTTTTTAAAGCCGGGTATTTGAAGGCGATCAAAAATTAATAAAGGATGACTAATAAAATAAAATAAGATCATTTTGAAGTAATCTTCAGATATCCCTTATCCATATATTTTTTATAATGACTAATTTATCCTTGTTTAATTAGTGTTAATTTTGGTTAATTAGTTAATTAATTTGGTTATAGTTAGTTTTAGATGATGAATTTGAATTTTAGTTTAGAATAGAAATAGAGAGTGTGTTAGAGAGGAAGAAGAAAAAGAAAAAGAAGAAGAAGAACAAGAATTATTTTTTTTGGGAAATCAGATTTTAACTAAATTCAATCACAAACATGGATGGGTATGAGGAAAAAGTTGAGATTGAAAATGAAGAACATAGTATTGAAGGTTCAAACACGTTAGAGACGACGATTTGGGTTATTTGTTGGATGATCCAAATTTTGGTGTGGAAGAAAACCTAGACGATGAATCACATCAAAATGAAGATAATAATGCATCAAACAATCAGGTATTGTGTTAAGAAGCTCAAAACCCAATTTGTATGCGTTTGTATGTGATCGACAAAAAAAACATTCATTTTTTCATGCATTTAATGCCATGGACGTACCATAATCGGTAGTTTATGGTACTTCATAAACTACCGATTATACGTCTGTTCAAAACAAATTGAACAATCGGTAGTCTCGTGAAGATTCCTACCTACCTATTATACAAAATCCCCAATTTGATTTTTTTTGAATTTATTTTTACATAATCGGTAGTTTAGGAGAACTTATTGACTACCGATTATGTTAGTCGCCCAAAATTGAATTTTTTTGAATTTATGTTTGTACAATCGGTAGTTTAGGAGAACTTATTATCTTCCGATTGTGTTAGTTTCCCCAAAATTAAATTTCTCCAAACCTACAAAGATATTATTTTGTAAACTTTACAATCGGTAGCTAATATCAAATAGTTACCTACCGATTGCATTATAATCGGTAGTTGTGTAACACACTAAACCTCCGATTATATGTGTACAAGAGTTGAGTTGATTTCATCCTACAATCGGTAGTTTAGGAATACATATTACCTACCGATTGTAGATAATAGGTAGCACAAGAGTATTATTAACTACCTATTGTGCATAGTTGGTAGCAAGTGAACCTAATTAACTAACGATTATCATTGTCTAACTCATTGTTATTTGACGTAGATTATTGAATGGGTTAATCCTGTGGCATACGAGGGTCCTGATACTTCCCTACACTATGAAAATAATTTGGTACGCTACATACCCACTCTTAACTTGTTCTTAGAATGTATGTTACATGGTTAGGCTTATGATATTTGTTTTGTTATATGCGCATTAAGACATTTGGAAGTAAGGCGGAGGCAAAGGAATGGCTTCTCAACAAGGCAAAAGAGAAGATGTGCCTTGTAGTTCAGAACAATTGCGTGAAAGTTGATCGATTTGAAATGATTTGTGAGAGGGGTGGCGAGCGAAAGAGTCATATGGGAAAGAATTATAAATATGTAAAGAAGACGGATATGATATACCGAGGTAATTCAAAGAAGATTGGATGCCCATTTAAGATTATCTTCCATAAGCCCGAGGTAAGAAAGGAAAAGTACGGAAAATGTATAGAGTTGCTAATGGTCGTCATAACCAGGAAGATCCGGAAATCTTGTTGGGAACGTAATGGTTGCCAAGTTAAAATCACAAGAAATGGAGACGGTGAAGTCTATGAGGACCGTAACGAAAGCGAGTTCAATCCTTTGTAAGATAAAGGCGGACGACCCCAACAACTTTTCCTCGTTGTCTACAATTTATTCGGCGCTAGCACAGATCAAAAGGACGGAATGGGACGGTCGAATGGTTATGCAACAATCTAGTGGTTAGTCGAGAAATACAATTACACGTTGAGGAAAGAAGAAAGGGATGGTAGGGTGATTCGTATTTTCTTGGCACATCCGAAGATGATCCAATTGGCTCAATGCTTTCATCAAATTTTGTTGATAGATACTACTTACAAGATAAACAAGTACAATATGCCGTTGTTGAACATCGCTTGCCACACTTCGGACAAATGCACATTTACTGTGGCTTGGGGTTTAATGGATGCTGAGAACGGTGTAAGTTTCATTTGGATGTTGCAAACGTTGAGGTTGATCTATAATGAGATAATTTTCCAAAGGTTATTGTAACGGATAACGATACAGGCTTGATGAATGCAATAAAGGTAGTGTTTCCGGAAGCCCATAATTTGCTTTATACGTGGCACATTCAATGCAACATCAAATCCAATTGCAGACATCATATCCAAGGTAAAAAACAAAACAAAGGTACCAAGAGGTCAAAGGAAGAGGAGGAACGTATTAGTAAACTAACCGTGGAAGAACGAAAGGAAAGAAAAGGTTGGCCGATGAAAAGTAGGCCGATGATGGGATGAAGTGGTCTTTATTTCAAAAAAGCATGGGATAAGATAGTTTGGTTGATGAAGGAGGAAGTTTATGAATACAACTTGAAGAACTTTGAGGATGAATGGGGCAAGAACTATCCCAAACCAGTTAAGTATTACAAATCACAATGGTTGGGACCGCATAAAGATAAGTTTGTGTATGCATGGACATATGAATATCGAAACTTCAAGAACGAGGCAACAAACATTGCAGAGGGGTCACATGGCCGATTAAAGAAAATACTACTCGGTAGCCCAGAATTTGCTTTGTACGTGGCACATTCAATGCAACATCAAAGTCAATTGCAGACATCATATCCAAGCTAAAAAACGAAACATAGGTACCAAGAGGTCAAAGGAAGAGGATGAACGTATTAGTAAACTAACCGTCGAAGAACAAAAAGAAAAGAAAAGGTTGGCCGAAGAAAAATGGGCCGAGGATGGAATGAAGTGGTATTTATTTCAAAAAGCATGGGATGAGATAGTTTGGTCGATGACAGAGGAAGATTATGAATACAACTTGAAGAAGTTTGAGGATGAATGAGCCAAGGACTACCCCAAAGCAGTTAAGTATTTCAAATCACAATGGTTGGGACCGGATAAGGATAAGTTTGTGTATGCATGGACATATGAATATCAACACTTCAAGAACGAGGCAACAAGCATTGCAGAAGGGTCCCATGTACGATTAAAGAAGATACTAGTCGGAAGCCAAAATGGGGTCGTGTCGGTCCAAGAAGCAATCCATGAGTTCTCCGAACGTGACCTCACTAAGATTCATGGTTCAATGGAAAAAAGTCGGCATAGATTCCCGTTGGCACATTTAAAACATAAAGATCTTCTAAGGGGTATAGTTTACAAAGTTTCTTGGTGGGCAATAAATTTCATGATGAAACAGTTGGAGTTGTATAGAGATCACGATGATGAGACAACAGTTTACAACTACAAGACGATGATAGGTATTGGACTCACGTTCCGTCACATGCTTGGAAGGTATATTGAAGTGATTGACATTAATGATATTCATCCCTTTTGGAAGCAATTAAATTTAACTCCAAGCACCCCGACGGTTGATGGTGTGTCGTTCGTGGAGACGGAAATATTTGCACGAATACACGAACATTACACTACGTCAAATGGGGCACAAAAAAAAAAATTGATGCACTATTTAGAGGAATCCCTTCACCCCTATCAACAGGTTGTTCATGAACCAATAAAAGGAAAACCGATGGCTAGGCCGAATACCGAAAAGCCGAGGTCAATTATAAGAAAAGACTTGAAGGAATTGTTATCTAGTCGGCATGAACATACTGAAGCTGAGTATGAATATTTCCCGGCTTCAGCGAAAATGGGTCGTCCAAGGAAGGATCAAGGTGGACCAAGCTCACGACAAGTCAAAGCTAAGGTGTTTACGATTCCTTCCCAACAAAGTCAAACACAACATATACACGATAGGTATTTGGACCAACTCCCTCTACTCATTATACCATTTGTTTTGTCCACCGACGATGTATATGGGTTCAGAAAGGAAGATTGGATGCCCATTTAAGACTATCTTCCATAAGCCCGAAGGTAAGAAAGGAAAAGTATGGAAAATGTTTAGAGTTGCTAATGATCGTCACAACCACGAAGATCCGGAAAATCTTGTTGGGCACGTAATGGTAGCCAAGTTAAAACCACAGGAAATTGGGACGGTGAAGTCTATGAGGACCGTAATGAAAGCGAGTCCAATCCTACCTAAGATAAAGGCGGACGATCCCAACAACTTGTCTTCGTTGTCTATAATTTATTCGGCGCTAGCACAGATCAAAAGGACCGAATGGGATGGTCGAATGGTTATGCAACAATCAGAGTGGTTAGCCGAGAAACACAAATACACGTTGAAAACTGAAGAAAGGGATGGTAAGATTATTCGTATTTTCTTAGCACATCCGAAGATGATCCAATTGGCTCAATGCTTTCATCAAATTTTGTTGATAAATGTTACTTACAAGACAAACAAGTACAACATGCTGTTGTTGAACATCGCTTGCCATCCTTCGGACAAATGCACATTTACTGTGGCTTGGGGTTTAATGGATGCTGAGAACGATGTGAGTTTCATTTGGATGTTGCAAACATTAAGGTGGATTTATAATGGCGAGGATTTTCCAAGGGTTATTGTAATGGATAACGATACAAGCTTGATGAATGCAATAAAGGTAGTGTTTCCGGAAGCCCATAATTTGCTTTATACGTGGCACATTCAATGCAACATCAAATCCAATTGCAGACATCATATCCAAGGTAAAAAACAAAACAAAGGTACCAAGAGGTCAAAGGAAGAGGAAGAACGTATTAGTAAACTAACCGTGGAAGAACGAAAGGAAAGAAAAGGTTGGCCGATAAAAAGTAGGTCGATGATGGGATGAAGTGGTCTTTATTTCAAAAAAGCATGGGATAAGATAGTTTGGTTGATGACGGAGGAAGTTTATGAATACAACTTGAAGAACTTTGAGGATGAATGGGGCAAGAACTATCCCAAACCAGTTAAGTATTGCAAATCACAATGGTTGGGACCGCATAAGGATAAGTTTGTGTATGCATGGACATATGAATATCGAAACTTCAAGAACGAGGCAACAAACATTGCAGAGGGGTCACATGGACGATTAAAGAAAATACTAGTCGGTAGCCAAAATGGGATCGTGTCGATCCAAGAAGCAATCCATGAGTTCACCGAACGTGACCTCACTAAGATTCTTGGTTCAATGGAAAAAAGAAAGCATAGACTCCCTTTGGCACATTTGAAACATAAAGATCTTCTAAGGGGTATAGTTTACAAAGTTTCTTAGTGGGCAATAAATTTCATGATGAAACAGTTGGAGTTGTACAGAGATCATGATGATGAGACTACACTTTGCAACTGCAAGACGATGATAGGTATTGGACTCACGTGCTGTCACATGCTTGGAAGGTATATTGAAGTGATTGACATTAATGATATTCATCCCTTTTGGAAGCAATTAAATTTAACTCCAAGCACCCAGGTGGTTGATGGTGTGTCGTTCGTGGAGACGGAAATATTTGCACGAATACACGAGTATACTCTACGTCAAATGGGGCACAAAAACAAATACTGATGCACTATTTAGAGGAAGCCCTTCATCTCTGTCAAAAGGTTGTTCATGAACCAATAAAAGGAAAACCGATGGGTAGGCCGAATACCGAAAAGCCGTCTAGTCGTCGTGACCTTTCTAGGCATGAACGTACTGAAGCTGAGTATGAAGATTTGATGGCTCCAGCGAAAAGGGATCGTCCAAGGAAGGATCAAGTGAAATCTAAGGTCTCTACGATTCCTTCCCAACAAAGTGAAACCCAACCTATACACGATGAATATTCGGAACAACTCTCTCTACTCATTATACCATATGTTTTTTCCACCGACGATTTCGATGGGGATGACAATTGTGGTTTCCCCGTTGCTTTGAAACAAATAGGAAACTTTAGTGAGGCGGTTACCGAGAATATTACTCACTGGCAATATTTAAGAAATAAGAAGGCCGCACATTTATTGGAGGATAAAGAATTTTATATTGAAATGATAAAAAAATGAGATATACATGGCGGAAAAGAAGGGTTCAAAGAGTTATATACTCGTGTAAAAGGGCGAAACAGATTGTAGTTGGTCAGATCCAGGTATTGGATGGTAATGCCGATATGTGGGTATCTTTTAGCGGATGTATTGAACTGCGTGGTATATCTTTTTTGTCATACTTCATCAGGATTTAATATCACATTTACACCCACAAGGACGGTGTGTGATGAGTCGGTCAAGGATAGACGAATCATTATGACTTTTTTTAATGATAATCATTTTATCGGTTTAAGTATAAAAGATGATTTTCCATTGCATCCATTGAGTAGGTGGTCGAATTACTTTCCAACTAACCATTGTAAGTAGTGGTTGAAGTAATACGAGTCCAAAATGAAGCGTTAGGATCGTTTTTTTGGAAGCTCAGTAAAGAACGTAATTGATTTGAACTAGGTTGGTGAATAGTAGATTTCAAATATATATTTTGAACATAAATGTATACAAAAAGAATATTAATACAATTTTTTGTAGTCGTTCACAACGACTAATTAATTTTTTGCATGGGTTTAATTCGTTGGGCTCGTATGATAATCAGTAGATAATGGAGTAATATATCTATCGATTCCACCACAATCGGTAGTTTAAATTTTGTACAAATTACCGATTATATAAGTTACCCCAAATTGGAAATTGTAATTTTTTCAAAATCCTGAACACTCATAATCGGTAGTTTAAGTAATTCGTAAGCACCGATTTTAATAAGTAGCCCCAAATTGGAAATCGAATTTTTTAAAAAAAATTCATCATTTTTTATAAGCAATCGGTAGTTTAAATAATTCTTAAACTACCAATTATCATAAGTAGCCCCAAATTGGAAATCGAATTTTTTTTAAAAATTCCATCATTTTGTATAAGCACAGTCGGTAGTTTAAGAAATTCTTAAACTACCGATGATAGGTGTCGCCCCAAATTGTAAATCGAAATTTTTTCCAAAATTCATAACTCTTCCTCTTTCACAATCAGTAGGATTTGAAATTTTATATCTACCGATTGTAGCCAAAATTGAACTAAACTTTATAATTTTTTACTTTATAATCGGTAGTTTAATGATCAAATTAACCTGCCGATTATAGTTAAATTTTTTTTCCATGACTTTTCTTGCCATAATCGGTAGTTAGTGAACATAAATAACTACCAATTGTGGATAATCGGTAGAAGGGGAAATAAATAACTACCAATTGTGTGTAATCGTTAGTTTAGAAACATAGTTATCTACCTAATATGCCGATTTTACTTAACATCCGAAGAAAAAATTGTTCACACAAAGCAAACTTACTACATATTGTTCATTAATCATGTTCGAAAAATCAAAAAACATCTGAATTAAACGAAAGAAAACACATCATTAACCATAGAAACTTACTTAACATCACTTACTAAATATTGCCAATATTCTTCAGATAACTTGTTCAAAATAACTAAAAACATCCGAAAAGAACGACATAAAACACATCATAGAATTTCATTAAATTCTTCCACTCCTAGTTATTCTCTTCTTCTTCTCCTTGGTCCTAGTATCACAAACTTTTAATTCCTTTTTCTTCTTCTTGTTCTTCTTAGGCTGATCAACAGCTTCATCTTCCTCAGTTGTAACTTCAACATCGTTGAGGGGATTGTCAGGATTGTTCAATTCACAATCACGATCGTTCATCATTTGTGAATAATCCTGGTTATCCAGCATCAATTGACATAGTTCTTCAGGAGTAATCCGTAGGTTGCGTTCAACATAATTGAGGGGAGTCAAAAATTCATCTTCATCCATAAACCTTAATCAAAATTTGAAGAACATACTTTAATAAGCAAACCAAAACATAGATTTTTAACTAACTACACATTAACATAATCGATAGACAAAATTAAGCATAATCAACCGATTACACGTAATCGGTAGGTCGTGTTCTCAATATACTTCTGATTATATGCAATCGTTAGTATGGGTACACAAAATATCTACCGATTATGATGTTTAAATAAAACATAATAAATAATCGGTAATTAAGTCTGTTTTATATCTACCGATTATTGTAAATAAAAATCCAGAAACTAATTGTAAGTCTTAATCGGTAGATAAAACTAAAGTCGATCCACCGATTATTCATGATGTTCTGCAGGAATGATGAACTCGGTCCATAATCGGTAGATAAAGTCTATCATATTTCTACTGATTATGCACCGTTTATCTAAAAACATAAAAGTTCGATGTAACTTACCTTTTCTGGGAATCATTTGACGAATCAATTACTGATTTTTTACACTGATGGAGGGTTTTATCATCGGAATCAGTTGATGAATCGAGATGAATTATTTTGGACTCTTCGATCACCATCTTTTCCTTTCCCTTCTTTGATTGTGATGCAAAGGTTTTTGGATCCATTTTTGATGGAGAATGAGAAGAAATAGAGAAGGAAAGAGAGTAGAAGAATTGGTAGAAGAGAAAAAATGAAATTGGTAGATAATATTTTCAACTTTTACACTAAGTTCCGTGCATAATATTTTCAAAAAGTTGATATAAATTTTTAACTTTTTCCATGTACGAAATTTTCCGTGTCGCCCCAAATTGAATCCTTGGATCCCAAAGTTGATATAAACTATCGATTCTAATAAGTATCCCCAAATTGAAAATCGAATTTTAAAAAAAAAATTCAACATTTTATACAAGCACAATCGGTAGTTTAAGAAATTCTTAAAAAACTACCGATTATAATAAGTAGCCCCAAATTGGAATTCGATTTTTTTCTTAAAATTTCATCATTTTTTCTTGGCACAATTGGTAGTTTAAGAATTTCTTAAAATACCGATTATCATAAGTAACCCCAAATTGGAAATCGATTTTTTTAACAAAATATCATCATTTTGTACAAGCACAATCGGTAGTTTAAGAAATTCTTAACCTACCGATTAGCATAAGTCGCCCCAAATTGGAAATCAATTTTTTTTTAAATTTCACCATTTTGTACAAGCACAATCGGTAGTTTAAGAATTTCTTAAACTACCGATTATCATAAGTCGCCCCAAATTGAAAACCGATTTTAAAAAAAAAAAAATCAACATTTTGTACTAGCATAATCGGTAGTTTAAGAATTTATTAAACTATCGATTATTATAAGTAGCCCCAACACAACGACTTTCTTTTTTTGAAAAACTAGTCGTTGGTAATTAAACACTATAAAAGGAAACTATCCCTTTCAAGGTGATTCTCATTCTCACCTATTTATTTCATTCTCAATCTCCTCTATCCCTTTCTTATTCTCATTTTCATTTTTCAACTCATTCTTACCCGACCCTTTGAAACACTAAATATGGTAACTCCATACATTAATGATGAAGATGTTGCCATTGTTAGATCGTGGGTTATGATCCTGACGCACGAGTATGAAATAGCGTACTTTAACAACAATAATGAACCCGTTAATGAAGATTGGATGGCGGATCAGACATCCGATTCTTGGTGGAAGTGTTTGTTTAAGATTTTTGTGAGATTAAACAGAAATCAAAATCGTAGGACGTTCAAAGTCATTAAGAAAATGTATGAGAAGTTGTTTCAACGATTGGAAGCTTTGAAACATGAAATGAAAATGAGAAAAGAAACTTATCCCACTGAATCTAATGTGGCAAGAGTAAGTGTGTTAATTAATAAGTCATTCATTAAAAAGACTTTTCAAACATTCAAACTTATAATTGATTTGTTTTTTTCAGTGGGTGATTGCTCTCGAAAAATATAAAACTATCCATGCGAAGACGTTTATGCATGAGGATTGCTATCGTATTTTGGAAGAAAGTACCTTGTTCAGTTTCAACCTATATGCTTAAGTGTTTAAGTGTAATCTAATGATTTATTGTATTTCATTTCCTTTAATGTTACGTGATGTATGCCTTTTCGATTCAATATGCATAATCCATTCAAATGTTAGAATAGTAAACACAAGTAATTACCACTAGATGAACCGCTTAATCACTACATAATCGGTAGTAAATTAAACAAAGTAACTACCGATTGTGCATAATCGGTAGTTCAGGCTCTACATAACTACCGATTGTGCATATGGCACTACAATCGGTAGTTACATAAAAATATTAACTTCTGATTATGTGTAAATTTGGAGACAAGAATACAGTCGGTAGTTAATGACTAAATATAACTATCGATTATGGTCGATGTTTTGAGGAATCATTAACCTTCATAATCGGAAGTTTAACCTTATACGAAACTACCGATTATGCCTAAATTTTGGTCCAGGAATATAATCGATAGTTTATGATTAAACATAACTACCGATTGTGCATGATGTTCATGAACAATGAAGAACAGTAACATAATCGTTAGTTGAATACAAACACGAAAGTATCGATCATGACATCTAAGCTTTTAGGTTTAGGGTTTAAAACTTTTATTAGTGAAAGGTTTTATAGTAATTATTTGATAAGTAAAAGGATATTTTAGTGTTTTTACATACCCTAGGTCACCCCTTAGCTACACTTATGGGAATAGATTAAAAAATCGCCCCTAATTAGTTTTTGGTCGCCCTCAAATTCGCAAGGTTTTTAAAGTTGTTGCCATTTATGATGGCCGCTCGGCTGCTAATTGCAGGTTTAGCTTATCTAGAAATTTTTCCAACCTAGAGGCATTAATTGAGGTAACCCTGCTAATCCATCCATGCCATAGGAAAAGAAGCTTCGGATGTTGATATAATTTGCCGGATGTTTAGATTAAGAGCAACTGTTGTTTTCAAAAGAACTTCTCCCAGAAGATATGGGAGGTAACATGTCAATGAGAAGTGGAGAAGACATTCAGCTTGTGGGTTACGTACTGCGGAAGGTGGTGCTCTCCATCCGGGGGAGTGTATGCAGCAACTGCTTAATTGAGAAAGTTTGGCATCACAAAGTCAATTTCGATGGAAATGTTTTGCACTGCGATGGTAACCACCTTGGTTCTTGAGGTTAGGTTTTCCGTTAAAACTTTACCATAATGTTATTTATACTAAATTTTGCGAGAAAACTTTATCACAAAAAGGGAAAAATGGTTTGATGTGGTTCGTGGATGATCATGATCATATTTATGTCCTCTCCAAAGAGAGATTTTTTCCCTCTCTGTTTCATCTTTTTGCCTACTCTGGTGCTCCGTGATTCATAACTCTGCAAAGCAAAATGAATTCATGTATATCGATAATTCGGATTACAAGCACATTTTTGAAGCCGTGCTACTGCTAACATCAAAAGAAAACAAGCAAGGAAGATAGCAGCAAAGGAAATCAAATGAAGCGATTCAAAAATAAATTAGCACATCTGTAATACATTTAGCTCGTTATATCTGCATTTGCATTCAAATTTCGAAGGAAGATTCTGTGCAAGTAAATTGTTAAGACCAAACCTGTTAGGTGGGTCTGAGTTGATGATGTTCTTCAGCTGTATATGTTGATCCAAGGTTATTCAAATGACATGATTGAATGAAGCGCTGATGAAATCACACCAAATCACAAGGAAAGAACTCCAAGAGCTAGAATTTCATCAACGCTGCACCCAATGATGTAATTTTTACTACCTTTTCGGTTTACTCTTTTATTTGGTTTCATTTCCTATATTCATCTCTTGCTGGATCTCTCTTTATATTGGCGAAGGCCAAGTTTACTAAAACAAGTACAATCTGATTTATTCTACTTCAAGATGTTTCCTATTACTAATAGTACTATACGACATAAACAAAATATAACCTTCATACCTTCTGTGAGGTTTGGAATGCAATTGCAGTTGACTTGGCTGCTTTGTAGTACAAATATGGTTCTTGTCGTACTTCTAACTTTTAAGCCCTTCTAAAGGATTTGGTATGAGATTTTTTTTTTTTTTTTTGCTAATTTAGAAGGTTTGGTGCCACTGACTTGAGATTTAGGTGGTCTTCTCAAAACAAAAGTAAACAAAGAAATATGAGTTAAATAACCTATAACTCATAACTGCATTGCTCTAAACTTCTTTTTCTTTAGCAGACATGGTCATTCGGTGTTCACTGAGTTTGTTCTCGGACACTTGGTTAGGTAGATGCATTTGATTTGAATGGGAAATTTTAAGTCAGTCAAAATGAATTTGCCCATAATATCATATAAACTTTACTTTATACTAAAATCATATTTTACCGTAGTACTACCAGAACAGGTTATAACACCATTTATACAAACTTAGGAACAGCATGTATGAAAAAAAGAAGTAAGATTACTACTAATCCAATTCTTTAATTTAAGCAAAACAGTAACTTAATTTAATCAAGATTTGATGTTAAACCATAAAAAAGCTAACATATCAAACATTAGCAAGCGATCCAATATAAGCAGGTTGTGAATGTTGTAGAAGAATATAACGACCCATCTTATAATCGCAAATCTCTTCGAAACTCTTTCTCTTGAGATCATAAGATACAATCTTGTAAGGTACAAGTATCAACACCTTCAACTCATCTTCATTGCCATCTCCTTCCACAACTACCTTTAATATACGGTAACTAACCAAAACACCACCTTTTCCATACTGATTTGCCAATCCGCCTAGGTCCATTCGACATATTGGTTTCCACCCACTGTAATTAATCTCCATCTCAAAGACACCGAAGAAATTGGACGTTGACGCTTTGTCACGTAAAATGATGTACATATGACTCATGCACTCTCCAAAATACACTTGTTTAGATTTATAATTATGCATTTCATCTCTAAGCCATGGTGTTTGTTGTAGTACTTGTTGAGCAATATTGAAATAAAATAAAGTAGGGGCTTCCGCTCTATTGTCAATCCAATTCAAACAACCATTCCAGAAAACATCACGACAGCCAAAGGGATTAAAATCAAGCTCAACATATCCACACAGTCTCCATGAACCTGTTTCCGAAGAATAGACTACCATCTGATACTTATAATGAGTTATTTTCCAAAGAAATACAATTTCATAGTTGAGTGATTTATGTGGACTGAAAGCTAAATAGAAACACAAATTAGCACCATGAAAATCGAAGTTTCCTTGGAATTTAAGTGGTGGAGGAATGGTTCTGTAATGTCCCGTGGAAGGATTATAAATATAACTAGTTCCGGTACGATCAGAAACCACATAGCACAAAAGAAGACCATTACAAGATTCATAAATATCTAATCCTACTGGTCGTTCATTTACTTGGATTACAAAACTGACATTCGTAGTGATTTTGGCTTTATCAAGTAAAAGCAAATCATAATTTGGGATATGCTGTTCATTATCGGGTGTGTCGACACAGCAAAAATACAATCCGGACATTGAAAGTTTATCATGATGTAGTAGATAATGTTTTTGCATGAAATATGAACCGGAGATGAGTGAGTACCAATGTTTTGATACAGGTTTGACAACATGTAGAGTTTTCACAGGTAAACACAATAGAATCTGAATCAGAAGATCAATATCATTGAGTACTAAAGATGTTGATGACGAGTTTTCACCATTACCTGAAATCCTCCTCATCATCGTGAGCTTTAGACGTTTTGAGTTTGAGAAGATGAAACGAAGTTAGGGTTAGGTTATTTATATATACACTCCGGAATATAATATAAGGAAACCGCTTCCGGATCTGAGACCACCTGATATCACCAACCGTTAGAGATGTGAGGTAATTAAGGAAGAAAATTTTAAAAACAATTCTACTTTCCTTAATTAGTTTACCAACCCTATATACTAGGAAGTTAACCCGTGCTAGCACCGGGTGGTTACCTTCTGGCGTTGGTTTGCTTTTTATCTTATTGGCATCATCAGAATCAAATGTTATTGTGAAAGATAATGAAGCGACAGTTCTGATATACTAACAGTAGGTGCTAGACCATCGTCATCCAATTTGTCATAAGAGCCATGTCTCATTCCCTGTCACATGAGGCAGAGTTCAAAGGTCAATCCTACTTATATTTTATGGAATTATGGCTTTATCAAAAGAACATGGAATCCTATTCTCGCCCAAGTTCTTGTATATAAAACAATTTAGGTGTCAAAATGGAATAACATTGGACTAACATTCAATGCAAAACTAATGATATTTTCTCAAAAAGAAATCTAACTGCGACCATATATTACTGGAATATTAACAACATAAGCATATCAAAACGATACCTTATCGGACTTTTCAAATAATAGACCATTGATGGTGGTTGAAATCAAATTTTTCACTGCAACTTCTAAAAATTTTTAACGATACCCTATCTAGCTCATCATTCAAGAACAATAAAAATCTTACAACAGGAATGAAAACATTTAGCGAAGACAAAAGCTTAATAATTTATATGGCATCTTAACAACATAAATGATTCGCATATTCACAAATCATAATCACAAATGAATTCTTCTAAGGAGCGAGGTGCTAATGGATGTGTTTCGGTTGGGTCTATAACGATTTACCTTTAAGTCAAAACCATGGTTTGAAGATAGTGTAGTTGCAGAGTCAAGATAAATTATTTACCTCGGATAAAGTTAGAGATGCAGAGTGTTAATTCTTATGGCGAGCAGATTTAATGGCTGACATTGCTTCTCTGTAATTCATTGCAATAGGTAATACAACAAATGATAAAAGAAACGGGTCGATATTTGCAGCATTTGAGAAATTCTGAATAGATTCATGAGAGGATCTGCGGAGAGTACTAAGATTCATATCCCAAGTTTATATGCGTGACTATGTGTTGTAAGAGTCGGTTTTCACCAGCAAATGTTGCTCTTCCTCTGTAGTTGCATCATGGACCTGCACCAATTTCGAAATCAATCAAAGCACAAACTTTTATAATTAGCTGTTGTGTTTATTGCTACAATAATGCAAATGTTTGATGCATAGGTTAAGCAATCATGCTTGCACATTTTAGGTGCATAGATATTATATCTATAACTGTAAATGCAAATGCCACTTAACTATAAAGAGTTACCAACATCTGCAGCTATAAGTATTAATATCTACAAAGAGTCTGAGAATTTCGGGCTAAACATGGTGAAATTTTGAGGAAAAATGTACTTAATTTATTGGTAGTTGAATTGGGCTTGAGTTGGCAGCGATGCCTACGATCTCGCTTATACACAGACTGTTTAGTTTTCGATAGCAAAGATGAGATACCTTTAATGAATTCATCCTCATCAATATGAACATCAGCATAGTTATCAAATTCTTCCATCACATTATCTAAGAAATCATCTTCTGTCAACCCTACTTCTTTTCTCATTCATTACTGATGATGGAGTCGAGGAGATTTCAGCAGGTTGTAGTTCCTCAACGATTTAACCCTGGCTTTCTTGGAAGGAATGTCAGCTTCACGTGAACCACCGTTGACAGGTTTCAAGTTTTTTAATTCATCAATTTTACCATCAGATGTGCATCTCTTTAGCGAAATTGCCTTCAACTTTGTTTCTACTTCCATTCCACGTAATACATTACCCTGCTTACTGATAATATTGCTTACAGCTTCGCATGGCAAAGAATCGTGGATAACCTCTTGAGCCACCAACTGTGCATTTTCATCTCTCAAAGGACTACCAGGCTTATCAAGTCTCTATGGATCATCGCGCTTTTCACATCCTACTGAATCTCCAGGCACGTCTTTACTACCAACAACTTTCCCGTTTTCTTCAGCCTTTCCACAGTCAGGAAACACCGTTTGGGTCTTTACCATCAGAACGATTATAAATGAATATATCTGCAACACAACATCAGAAACATATATATACCATACTAAGAAAAGTATTACCAAAGTCCAATCCAAGATATCCCTTAATTAAATGGGATAAAGAAGTAGATATACCTCTGATAGTAGCTATTTTCTCATCTATTTTATCTGATATCTTAAATGTGTTGACGTTGAACGTGCTGTAGAAAATGTAATCATCTGTTTTCATCTCTTCCTCAGAAGGTTGTGGGTTTTTGTCATCCTTCAACGTGCAGATAACATTGCATTTGCCAGTAATCGCTTCCTGATTTATTAGTGGATACATACCAAAGAATAATTTTATCAGCTAAAAAATATATATAAAAAGAAAATCATATGACAAATTTGAACAACTAGCTAAAATGGCTGGTTACACACATACATTAATCTTCAAGGAATTAGCAGCCCTACGTCAAAAATGTTTCATAACATTTAAACAACTAAGTAGCATGGAAATTAAAAAATGTACTGAGATTGCATACCAGAGAACTTATATTGGTAAGGCCTAGACCATCACCAGCCCCCAAAACAACTCAAATTCTGGCCATAACAAAACAAACGAATGCACAAAATAGATTTCCCGAACAAATACTTTATGAGCTGTAGGACTGGTATTTTTTTGCAGTGGTACATGTTGTATTAGCATAATATGGTGCCCGCTCTTAATTCCAAAGCCATTGCCCTGCGAAAAGGTCACACTTATCATTTGATTCCATATTGGCTTAATTTTGGAGCATAACATGTTGAATTGAAGATGATGAAGAAGAAGTCGAACACTCGAACTTACCCATCGACCGCATTATCACCATAATCAGATAGCATAAATCCACATTTCAGTCGTTGTAAATGGCACACATGTATCACTATCACCATTGCACAAATAAAGTACTTCTATCCATGTCATACATAGGTTTTCTGTCTTGCTTCCAAAAAAAAAAAGGGTTCACTGTTTATAAGAGATGCAAAAAAGCCATGGAATTTCTCAATAAAGTAATTCACTAATCTGAAATGTGGCTTTGATGTTGATAATTTGGTAAGCAGTGAGAAAAATATTAACTGGAGATAAACATTACCTTATCAAGATGCATAGTATCCATATTAAGTTCTAATGAATTCATCGAAGTACCCACACAATCACCACCATTCAGCCACAAATCAGTGGCAGCAGCTAAGTTTTCAACTGATTTCTTGGTTCAGACTTTCTATCAAACAGCTCCTGGGCGTGACTTGCTATTGTAGGACTTTGCCTTGTTCTTCAAACCCCTGTCAGATCTCCTTTCCTGCATCAATTCACAAATTTAACTCAAACCCAAATTTAAGAAACCATTCAACATTCACAAACCTTCACATTCAGTTATCATATCAACCGCAATACCATCTCTTCCATGTTTACCAACTCAAAATCACAAAATCAACCCCTGTGGGATTTTCATATATGATAAAAATAATGGATCCTACCTCAACCCACAAATCTGATAACTGTGGTACTTTGAAATCTCAAAGGGAATTTATTGTTACTCTCTGCAACCAATAAGTTCAAACAGTTAATTAGAATTTCAGAAACCTTTAAAGAACAAATCAATTAAAATGACAGCCAACGTATTCTAAAAAATGAAAAACACTTATAAAGAAATCAAAATTCTGTAGTTATACATAAATTTGATTCCAGCTATCATTGATGTTAAACAAAAGAAAATTGGATTAAAAACTTAAAAACGAAAACAAAAGTAAGTAACACAAACCTAAAACTGAACAAATCATCGCCAAAAAGAAAACTCAACTGAATTAGTATGGGAAGAAAAGACTAAGAGAAAGAGATGAAGATCTCAGTAATACAAAACAACAAAGAACACGTTCACATTGGGTTTAACCGATAGAAGTTAGGGGTTTTGTTTTTCTCTGCCAAATTACTGTCTTCTTGTTTAGTCCACGAAGAGTCTAACAGGTGATTTGAGAACTTCCTAGAAATACAATAAAAACCGTTAGATTCTCCATGGACTAAACAAGAAGACAGTAATTTGATGTGATATGTTTCATCTCAACTCCCTTTAAAGTTTAAATACGATGGAGTTATTCACATTTAGCAAATGCTACGGTTTTCTACTTTTCTTTTTGGTTTATATGTGTCCTGCAATCGGCTACTCCCCAAATGAGCATGACGATAGAAGCTGCTCTGTAAATGGCCATAATTCACCGAAGCAAAACTAATTTTGGTTTGTTAAATCATTGATGGTCCGAGAGTTTATGATTTCGTCTGTCAGTAACTAAAAATTATACTATACCATGCCACACCAATGAAAAGATGAAAGAAAGAGAAGCTATATTTCCTTGCGTTTTTTAGGGCTATCAAAAACTAATTAGGGGCGACTAATAAGATAAAATAAGGTCATTTTGAAGTAATCTCAATACATCTCATATCCATCTATTTTCTATAATGGCTAATCTACCCTTGTTTAATTAGTGTTAATTTTGATTAATAAGTTGATTAATTTGGTTATAGTTAGTGTTAAATGATAAATTTGAGTTTTAGTTTTAGAATAGAAATAGAGAGTGTGTTAGAGAGGAAGAAGAAGAAGAAGTTTTGGGAAATCAAATTTTGACTAAATTCAATCATAAACGTGGATGGGTATGACATAGAAGATGAGATTGAACATGAAGAACATAGTATTGAAGGTTCAAACACGTTTAGAGACGACGATTTGGGTTATTTGTTGGATGATCCAAATTTTGGTGTGGAAGAAAACCTAGACGATGAACCACATCAAAATGAAGATAATAATGCATCAAACAATCAGGTATTGTGTTAAGAAGCTCAAAACCCAATTTGTATGCGTTTGTATGTGATCGGCAACGAAAAACATACATTTTTGCATGCGTTTAATGCCATGGACGTACCATAATCGGTAGTTTATGGTACTCCATAAACTACCGATTATACGTCTGTTCAGAAAAAATAGAACATTCGGTAGTCTCGTGAAGATTTTAACTACCGATTACACAAAATCCCTAAATTGTATACTTTTTTTGAATTTTTTTTAACATAATCGGGAGTTTAAGAAGACTTATTGACTATCGATTATTGTAGTCGCCCCAAATTAAATTTTTTTGAATGTATTTTCATAATCGGTAGTTTAGGAGAACTTTTTATCTTCCGATTGAATTAGTCGCCCCAAATTTTTCTCCAAACCTCCAAAGTTATTATTTTGTAAACTTTTCAATCGGTAGTTAATGTCAAATAGTTACCTACCGATTGTATTATAACCGGTAGTTGTGTAACACATTAAACCTCCGATTATATGTGTACAGGACTTGAGTAGATTTCTTTCGTGCTAGTCGCCCCAAAACTGAATTTCTCCAAACCTATAAAGATAATATTTTGTAAACTTTACAATCGGTAGTTAATGAATACATATTACCTACCGGTTGCAAATAATCGGTAGCACGGGAGTTTTACTAACTACTGATTGTTCAAAATCGATAGCATGTGAACCTAATTAACTACCGATTATCATTGTTTAACTAATTGCTATTTTACGTAGATTATTGAATGGGTTAATCCTGTTGCATACGAAGGTCCTGATACTTCCTTACACTATGCAAATAATTTGGTAGCTACATACCCACTCTTAACTTGTTTTTACAATGTATGTTACATGGTTAGGCTTATGATATTTGTTTTGTTATATGTGCATTAAGACATTTGGAAGTAAGGCGGAGGCAAAGGAATGGCTTCTCAACAAGGCAAAAGAGAAGATGTGCCTTGTAGTTCAGAACAATTGCATGAAAGTTGATCGATTTGAAATGATTTGTGAGAGAGGTCGCGAGCGAAAGATTCATATGGGAAAGACTTATAAATACGTAAAGAAGACGGATATGATATACCGAGGTAATTCAAATAAGATTGGATGCCCATTTAAGATTATCTTCCATAAGCCCGAGGTAAGAAAGGAAAAGTATGGAAAATGTATAGAGTTGTTAATGGTCGTCATAACCACGAAGATCCGGAAAATCTTGTTGGGCACGTAATGGTGCCAAGTTAAAATCACAAGAAATGGAGACGGTGAAGTCTATGAGGACCGTAATGAAAGCGAGTTCAATCCTTTGTAAGATAAAGGCGGACGACCCCAACAACTTGTCCTCGTTGTCTACAATTTATTCGGCGCTAGCACAGATCAAAAGGAAGGAATGTGACGGTCGAATGGTTATGCAACAATCTGAGTGGTTAGTCGAGAAATACAATTACACGTTGAGGAAAGAAGAAAGGGATGGTAGGGTGATTCGTATTTTCTTGGCACATCCGAAGATGATTCAATTGTCTCAATGCTTTCATCAAATTTTGTTGATAGATGCTACTTACAAGACAAACAGGTACAATATGCCGTTGTTGAACATCGCTTGCCACACTTCGGACAGATGCACATTTACTGGGGCTTGGGGTTTAATGGATGCTGATTACGGTGTGAGTTTCATTTGGATGTTGCAAACGTTGAAGTTGATCTATAATGGCGATAATTTTCCAAAGGTTATTGTAACGGATAACGATACAGGCTTGATGAATGCAATAAAGGTAGTGTTTACGGAAGCCCAGAATTTGCTTTGTATATGGCACATTCAATGCAACATCAAAGTCAATTGCAGACATCATATCCAAGCTAAAAAACGAAACATAGGTACCAAGAGGTCAAAGGAAGAGGATGAACGTATTAGTAAACTAACCGTCGAAGAACAAAAAGAAGAGAAAAGGTTGGCCGAAGAAATATGGGCTGAAGATGGAATGAAGTGGTATTTAATTCAAAAAGCATGGGATAAGATAGTTTGATCGATGACGGAGGAAGATTATGAATACAACTTGAAGAAGTTTGAGGATAATGGGCCAAGGACTACCCCAAAGCAGTTAAGTATTGCAAATCACAGTGGTTGGGACCGGATAAGGATAAGTTTGTGTATGCATGGACATATGAATATCAGCACTTCAAGAACGAGGCAACAAGCATTGCAGAGGGGTCCGATGTCCGATTAAAGAAGATACTAGTTGGAAGCCAAAATGGGGTCGTGTCGGTCCAAGAAGCAATCCATGAGTTCTCCGAACGTGACCTCACTAAGATTCATGGTTCAATGGAAAAAGGTCGGCATAGATTCCCGTTGGCACATTTAAAACATAAAGATCTTCTAAGGGGTATAGTTTACAAAGTTTCTTGGTGGGCAATAAATTTCATGATGAAACAGTTGGAGTTGTACAGAGATCACGATGATGAGACTACAGTTTGCAATTGCAAGACGATGATAGGTATTGGACTTACGTTCCGACACATACTTGGAAGGTATATTGAAGTGATTGACATTAATGATATTCATCCCTTTTGGAAGCAATTAAATTTAACTCCAAGCACCCAGGTGGTTGATGGTGTGTCGTTCGTGGAGACGGAAATATTTGCACGAATACACGAGCATTACTCTACGTCAAATGAGGCACAAAAAAAAATATTGATGCACTATTTAGAGGAAGCCCTTCACCCCTATCAACAGGTTGTTCATGAACCAATAAAAGGAAAACCGATGGGTAGGCCAAATACCGAAAAGCCGAGGTAAATTCAAAGAAAAGACTTGAAGGAATTGTTATCTAGTCGTCGTAACCTTTCTAGGCATGAACATACTGAAGCTGAGTATGAAGATTTCCCGGCTTCAGCGAAAAGGGGTCGTCCAAGGAAGGATCAAGGTGGACCAAGCTCACGACAAGTCAAAGCTAAGGTGTTTACGATTCCTTCCCAACAAAGTCAAAACCCAACATATACACGATAGGTATTTGGACCAACTCCCTCTACTCATTATACCATTTGTTTTGTCCACTGACGATGTAGATGGGGATGGCAATTGTTGTTTCCACGTTGCTTAGAAACAAATGGGAAACTTTAGTGAGGCAGCTACCGAGAATATGACCCAATGAGAATATTTAAGAAATAAGATGGCTGCGCATTTATTGGAGGATAAAGATTTTTATATTGAAATGTTGAAAACAGGAGATACACATGGCGGAGAAGAAGGGTTCAACGAGTTATATACTCGTGTAAAAGGCGAAAAGGGATTGGAGGTGGTCGGATCCAGGTTTTGGATGGTAATGTCGGTATGTGGGTATCTTTTAGCGGATGTATTGAACTGCGTGGTACATTTTTTCTGTCCTCCAAGAACATGAAATCTCACACTTACACCCATAAGGACGGGGTGTGATGATCCGGTCGAGGATAGACGAATCATTATGGCTTTTGTTAGTGGCAATCATTTTATCGGTTTAACTTTAAAAGAAGATTGTCCATTACCTCCATTAGCCAGGTGGTCTGATTACTTCACAACTAACCATTGTAAGGAGTGGTTGAAGCAATACGACCAGAACATGAAACGTTGGGATCGTTTTTTTGGAAGTTCAGTACAGAACGTAATTGAACGTATCCAGGTTGATGAATAGTTAATTTTGAATATATTTTTTAACATATGAATGTATACAAAAAAATATTAATACAATGTTTTGTTCACAACGACTAATTCATTTTTTGCATGCATTTAGTTCCATGAACAAATGATAATCGGTTGATAAAGGAGTAATATATCTACCGATTCCACCACATTCAGTAGTTTAAATTTTGTGCAAACTACCGATTATGTAAGTTTCCCCAAATTCGAATTCGAATTTTTTTCAAAACTCCTGGATACTAACAATCGGTAGTTTAAGAATTTCATAAACTACCGATTATAATAAGTAGCCCCAAATTGGAAATCGAAATTTT
>JAJJMC010003936.1:4192326-4206582 GCA_023531435.1 Papaver californicum
TAGCCCCAAATTGGAAATCGAAATTTTTTGTAAAATTTTAACATTTTATACAATCATAATCGGTAGTTTAAAAAATTCTAAAACTACCGATTATAATAAGTAGCCCCAAATTGGAAATCGAAATTTTTTGTAAAATTTTAACATTTTGTACAATCACAATCGGTAGTTTGGAAAATTCTAAATCTACCGATTATAATAAGTAGCCCCAAATTGGAAATCGAATTTTTTTGTAAAATTTTAACATTTTGTACAATCACAATCGGTAGTTTAAGAATTTCATAAACTACCGATTATAATAAGTAGCCCCAAATTGGAAATCGAAATTTTTGTTAAAATTTTAACATTTTGTACAATCACAACTACCGATTATAATAAGTAGCCCCAAATTGGAAATCAAATTTTTTTGTAAAATTTTAACATTTCGTACAATGACAATCGGTAGTTTAAGAAATTCTAAAACTACCGATTATAATATGTATTCTGACAAAAACAAGTAACATTCCCAGAATCGGTATATTAACATAATATTTACTTCCAATTACAACCAAACTATGAGAATATAATTGAAAATTTCTCACAATCGGTAGATAAAGTTAAGCAATTACTTCCGATTACAACCAAACTCTGAAAAAATATTTGTAAATTTTTCAGAATCGGTACATAAAGTTAAACATTTACTAGTGATTACACTCTGGACTTCATGAACTCATAGCTTTCAACAAATATGAATTCTTATCCTTTTTCCTGATAGTAGTGTGTTTTTACGACATCCTCCTACACAGGCATAGAACAAAAAGAACATAATTCATCAAGTTTACTACGTTATTGTTATTGGAAGATCTTAGAACTTAGCTTATGTAAAAGATGCTTACAAATTGTTGGATCGACAAGCCTAAATGGGTGCGGTTAAAGATGCGTTGTTGTATAGCTAAATAATCAGCTATCGCTATTCGAATAAGTTGGTGCCTATCGTGAATTTGTTGTAGAGATCTTCGCTTTGGATTTCCATAATCTCGCACATATTTGATGTAGATCCTCCCCCAAAAGGTTTCGGGTGTAACCCTTCCAGCTATGACATCTTCACGTAGGTTTTCATTACACCATGTTTTGGTTATAACCAAATCTTCAGCGGAGTCAAATGTTGACATTCTTGTAAGTAGATTTATGGAGTGAGTTACAAAGAGGAGATGCTTAAATGAAATTTGTAGAGTGTATGAAACTAGGTGTGTGTGGTATTTGGTTGAGAAAAGAGAGGTGTATTTGTAGGATAATTTCAAAAACTAGCCGTTGATTGTACTTTCATTCTAAATAATCTGCTAAATAATTGCTCAAATATCCTTAGTCATAAAAGAAAACAACAATCGGTATATAATAGATATCCTAAACTACCGATTATGTAAGTTGCCCCAAATTGGAAATTGGAATATTTTCAAAACTCCTGGATACTAACAATCAGTAGGTTAATTTCTGTACAAACTACCGATTATAATAAGTAGCCCCAAATTGGAAATCGCAATTTTTTTAAAACTCATCGACACTAACAATTGGTAGTTTAAGTAATTCTAAACTAACAATTGTTGTTGAATGTAAACAATCGGTAGTTTATAAAATTCTTAAACTACCGATTGTGCTTGGAATACCCAACCTAACGGCTTTTTTTTTCGAAAAAATAGTCGTTGGTAATAAATCACTATAAAAAGAAACTATCCCTTTCAAGGTGATTCACATTCTCACCTATCCCTTTCAACCTCAATCCCCCATATCCCTTTCAATCTCATTCTCATTCTCACATTTGATTTTGAATGGCTCTTCAATACACTAATGATGAATATGTGGCCATCATTAGATCGTGGGTAACGATCATGGAGCACAAGTACGAAACTGCGTATTGGAACAACAATAACCGAGCCACTAATGAAAATTGGATGGTGGATCATAACACCTATCCTTGGTGGCAGCGTGTGTTTCAGATTTATGTGGCATTAAACGGAAATGAAAATCAAAGGACTCCCGAAGGCATAAGGACAAGGCATGAGGTGTTGTCTGAACGGTTGGACAACTTGAAAGAGGAAATTAGATTGAGATGCCGAGCTCGTCCCACCGAATCGCCTGTGGAAAGAGTAAGTGTTTTACGTTAATAAGTCGTTCATTAAAAAGAGTTTTCAAGCATTGAAACTTATAATTGATTTATTTTTTTCAGCGGGTGATAGCTCTCCACCAATATTTCGTTAAGCATGGGGAGAATTTTATGCATGAGGATTGCTATCGTATAATGAAAGAAAGTACCTTTTTCGGTTTCCACTTATATGCTAATTGATTTATTGTATTTCATTTCATGTAATGTTACATGTATGCCTTTTCCATTCAATGAAATGATTTTACGTCCAACTGTTTTACAAAAACAATCAATTGATCTAATCGTATTGTTCACAAAGTACATTAAACTCACCCAATTGTTTATAATCGGTAGTTAAAAAATCAACTAAACTATCGATTATGCATAATCGGTAGCGCGGGCTCTACATTATCAACCGATTGAGCATATAGACACACTACAATCAATAGTTACATAAAAGATTAACTACCGATTATGTGTCATTTTGGATCTAGTAGAATAATCGGTAGTTTAGGTGTACAAATAACTACCGATTGTGTTCGATGTTTTTGAGTATAACTAACTAGCATAGTCGGAAGTTTAACCGTATAAGAAACTACCGATTACCACTAAATTTTTGTCCAGTTAATTAATCAGTAGTTATGACTAAACACAACTACCGATTGTGCTTGAAGTTCATGGACAATGAAGAACAGCACAATAATCGGTAGTTAACACAAACACGAAACTACGGATTATAACATCTTAGATTTTAGGTTTAGGGTTTCAAACTTTTATTAGTGGACGGTTTTGTGGTAATTATTTGATAAGTAAAAAGGATATTTTAGTATTTTTACATACCCTAGGTCACCCCTTAGCTTCTCCCATTGGATGGCTTTAAAAAAGTATCCCCTAAATGGTTTTTGCTAGCCCTCAAATTCGCTAGCTAAGAAAGACCCTTGAAATCCATGTTATTGCCAAAACCATAAGGGGATGTTTGGTATGGTTTTTAAAAACAATTATTTTTTTTTTAAAACAGAAAAAATAGAAAAGGGAAAAAAACTTGTTTGGTAGGGTGTTTTTAAAAAACGTTTTTTATTTGTTTTCTGTTTTTAAAAATGAAAAAACGAAAACGATTATAAATCGTTTTCCGTGTTTTCTTTTCTTCTTCTTCTTTTCATTTTTTTCTGCATTCTCTCTATCTTTCCTCCTTCTCCTTCTCAAAATCATGAATACACTGTTGTTGCTTCTAGTGATGGATATGTTGCTCCTTATGCTATCTCATCATGTATTTCTGATCATGTAATCTCAGCCCCTTTTCTTCAATTTCTGTATTTTTCACTGATTTTGAAAAAAAATCGAGTCTAATGAATTTGTGTTTTTTTTTTGTTTTTTTTGTTTTTTTTTGTTTTTTTGTATCATCTTTGGTTTAACAAGAGTATAAATCAAAAGTAAGTAATGGGTTTTCTTAAAGGTTTGATTTTGATGATGAAATGAGTGGAATTAGGAAGTAAGTTTTTTTTTGTGTGTGTTAATGTGCAGGAATGTGTGTGGAGCTTCTTCAGTGGCTGAACCAATTTGTTTACTACAAGGGCATAATGGACCTGCTTATGATGTCAAATGGAGATGATTCTTTACTATTGAGGTCTCTCTCTCACTCTTTCTCTTTGAACAATATGAATGGTCATTAGCTTAGTAGTATTAGACTACTAATATTACGAATGGGTTTCGGTTATGATGGATATACATGTGAAACAATAGTTGGACTGCATTTAGTTTTGCAAGTCTGCAAAACAAGCTACAGTTGTGGAGTGTGAGGTTTACTGCCGCTAGTTTTCCCTGTGGTTTGTTTTGTGATACTTGATAGAGTTTGAGTATCATGTGTAGTTAAGAATATTGTCTGTGGTGGTCATGGAGTGTGTTGGGGTCATACACAATGATATTTTAATTACTTGTAAATGAATGGTGTGTGATTTTGTTGAAGCCCATATTGCAAGGAAGACGAATAGATGTCAGAAGTCACCAACAACTCATGTTGTAATCAACAAAAAATACGCATACAAACTGTTCGAGGAAATACCTGAGCCACCAGTTTTACACAATTCAAAGTAAGTTTCAAGCTCAGTGCCAGTAATTAGCTAGACCATAGTTCAGGTGGGTAGTTAAGAAAAATAGGAGATGGTTCTACTAAGTGACTGTGTTCATATCTCTTGTTATTGAACGACTTCTTTGTACACTTGGAAATTTAAAAAATTTCTAAGTATTTATTTTGCTAATAGTCTATGATTTGCTCAATTTTATATGCTAATTTTTTTAAATGTGCGGTAAAGTATCATGGAATTATGGCAAAGATAACAACTTTGAGTTGTGTCTCTACAGAGGAATCTAATCCTGACTCTCAATGAAAATATCCAAAGACAGAAGATCATTTTACAATAGATTGGACGTTGCAGGGATAAATTATCATATAAGTCTTGGAAATGCACATGAATGGTCTTTCGGTGCAATAGCTCAGCCAGTTGACAATGCACAGGATGTTCAAGCAACTAGGTACTGTATTTTGTTTCTATGTAATGTCTCGGGTTATTTCTGTGTAGCAATGTATAGACACATTTTGTGGAGAAAGCTTACACTGTATGAGACATATGCAGGCTTGAGATCTCCATTGAAACCCTTTATTCAGGAGTAGTTGGTAAAAATATTCCTATCATGTCCATCGTCGATAACGGACATGGCATGTCACATGAAGAGATAAAGAAAATGCTTCGTATTGGGCGCGGGAGGTGCAGGGAAAGTGACCGATATCGTATGGGAACATATGGCATTGTATTTAAGGTAGTTGTCATTTCTTTTTCTCTTCTATTGTTTTACTTTCCGGTCTGATGCTCGAAAGGCTTGAAGTGAAGTTTTAGACAACAAATATTAAATATGCATAGCTCCTTAATGGCGTAATTGTACTTCCACTTCCACGGCTACTTTATTGCATCATGGCTTGTGAAATATTGGCTCGTTTGGACTTGTGGTATTTGGTCCTTGTTTAAAAGTTATTCATGTGTAAATCTGAATTTACTGGAATTGGTCCTAAGAGCATGTTGCTGGTGTAAGCATCTAAGATTTTACTGTTCAGTAATATTTAGAGGCTTCTGATGTCTATCCTATATGACCAAAATATTTGTGTGGAAATGTGTTTTGACTTGGAACCAATCCACAACTGGCTTTAGTTGTAGTTGTTGAGCTCATTATGCACATCAAGCTCGCCGATTCAGATCTTTCTACAGTCTGTAGCCCTATCATCTAGGATGATGTTGCAATTTATCGGATCACTTGTTGAATGGTGTTGGTCATGCTAGTGGGTTTGTGGTACTTCTATTTCGGAGGACACCGTGGTACAGAGTTGACTGTGGCTGCGTGGTAATGTTGATAATAATTGTACGGTCATAACTTTGTAGTAACAGTCAAGGCTATGGTTGAGTTATGATAATATTCTAGTTGTATGAGTTAGGTATCTTATGTACATAAAAAATTAAGTTTGTCACGATTCTTCCACTTTTAACTGGTGCTCAAAGGAAATCATCTTGTTGGTTCCATTATTTTTATTAGCAGTGAAAGAAAGAGTTAGTTTTGCTATATTACACTCCTAGCTTATTCATGGTTATATGGAATAATATTGTTCTGTTTGGCTATATATGTGTTTATGTTTTGACATTGATTAATCTGACAGAGTGGAACCATGAAAGTCGGGGCATCTACGGTGCTTGTTGCGGATGATGCAGAAGAGCCATTGAAAACAATGGATTCATCCCAAGATGGTGGTGCATCTGCAAAGTATATTGAGAACATAACTATACCATCTGCTCTTATTGATAAGGATTTTGGTGAGAAGCTGAAAAAGGAGATTAATGTTGGTGATATGGTTAATGTGAACTTAGACTGGAGAGAGGTTGTTCCACATCCGGATGAGCGCGTAGAGCATGAGTTGTGGAATAATAGTAATGATGAGTGTGGTCATAAATGTAACATGTTGATGGAATTTGTCAAGGATTTTAAAGGAGCAACACAGATTCTTGAGCAAGGTGGTTATATATTGTTTACGCCGCATTATATAACTTGGTACTGCCCTCAAGCGTTTACGTTAAGTAAGCAGTGTAAGTCTCAGTGCTAAAATTGGTAATTTTTGAATTATCAATTTTAACTTATAACTAATTTTTTTAAATGTGTTTTTGAAAACAGTTCTAGCAAACAACTTTTTAAAATTTATTAGAAAATGAAAACAAAGAAAAATGGTATATTTTAAAAACACTAAAAAATAATTTTTAAAAACTGTTTTTAAAAATCATACCAAACACACCCTAGATTTATTAGGAGTTTGTTGTTTTAGAGATTTTTAGGGAGTTTATATATATTTTTGGCTTGGTGAAAATCTCTTAAAAAACCAGGGATTTAGGGAGTTTGGACAAAGAAGGGAAAACACACTTAGCTTCATATATATGTTTTCACTTCTTCTTCTTACATCTTGCGAACGTCTGTTTGGTATTCGATCCACTCAAATCACCACAATACGAAGTTATATCTTTCTGGTGGAAGAACAATGATCCAGATTGTATTAACTATAATATTAACTATAATATTTGGCATTCTCAAGTCTTTAGTCCTACTTGTGTTGTATTAGTGAATGCCCAGGTTAGTTGTGATCTTGGAAATTTTAAATTAGGTTTGTTGATCATATGTTGTTTATCCTTTAGTTCTGGTTTATACTATAGAAATATGAATTACTTGTTTTGAATTGTCTAGCACGGAAATTGAAGCATGGGTCTGATACTTAAAGGTGTAACTTTTCATATTAGCTCCATGAGTAGTTACAGAAACCAAGCCTTGTTTTTCACTTTTTCTATCACTTCTCTTATTGTCAAAAATTGTGATTACAATTTTTGGTGATTAAAACTGAGTTCCTTGTCAGTAGTTTTACTAGAAGTTCATGAAATTATGTATTGTTAAATGTTCTTGGCTCAATAGTTTCTGTTTATGTTTACCCTATAATATCCTTTGTCTTTCTCTATACAAAGACTGAGTATCTCAACATAACAACAATTTTCGCATAATGTGTTTCTTAAAAAGAGTAATTGAATGTGGTTAAATACTTTTCATCTTAATGCAGAAACTCTATTTCATACTTCTCGTATGTGCTAATGTAGCAGGCATGGGTTTTACAATATTGTACAGGAGAATGCTTAGCAAATCTGGAAATATCAACAAGGGTTAGGGATGGAGTATAGACAGAAGCTCTATAAATGTAAAAAGTTGTAGAGTGGATCCTTCGTGTGCAGCTATCTCCAGTTATTATTAATAGGGATTAACAAGGGGGCTATAGAATTAGAAGAGAGTAACTTGGTCGACTAGCTAGGTGATCGACAATACGTGTACACAAGGTTTAGTTTTTATCCTCCTTGTTCTAGACCAGATCTTGTTTACGGCTTAAAAGGAATTAGGTGATGTTGTACATACCCTTGTTAGCTGATAGGACGCATATTAGATACTAGAGTTACATAGTTGAGCTATTAGGATGCCTTAGTGTCGAGCAACATATCAGAATACTTCTTTATAGTTAGAGTTCCAATTGGACCCGAGGGAAAATAAGGAATTTTTATTGTGGTAGAATCGTAGCAAAGTGTTTACTGTGTGTGCAACATATAAATTAATTGGTAAAGCTATCGTGAACAATTAATGTGTATATATCATGATTATGAATCATCCAATCCACAACCACAAGTTAGATAACTTAGATTTCTATGGTTTGCTATGCATTAGTTATACCTACAATAACTAGTTTGATCCAATAAGATCATTAGTTATACCTACACTAACTAATTTATCCCAACAATTCATTGTAGTTCTAGAGGTAATTGGAATTGAGTTTTCCTATGATCAAGCATCTGAAAACACGAAGAGTCTTGGAAATTCATATTATATAACTAGTATAGGAGTTGGTAATTTCCTTAGTAGTTTTATTTTGAAAACTGTTACTATTTAACCAACAAAAATCATACAGAAGGATACATACTCAATATAAATGAAGACTCCAGACCACATCTTGTTTACGGCTTAAAAGCTCACACAGATGGAGGAGCGATAATTGTTCTTCTGCAAGACCCTGAAGGAGGAGGTCTTCAAGTTCATAAAAATGATCAATGAGTAAGTGTTTTATGCATGCGTGGAACTCTGGTTGTTAATATTGGGGATCTGTTACAGATAATGAGCAATTGAATACTCCTCAAAACTCTCTAGACTCCCTCAAACTCCCTCTAGTAGACTCCCCAAAACTCCCTAGACTCTCTCAACCTCCCTAGAGTCAAAACTCCTGAGTTCTCTCAAACTCCCTAGACTCTTCCAAATACCCTCCAAATACCTAGGGATTCAAATACATTAAAATCCCTCAAACTATTAGTGAACTAACCCCCTTTAGAGTTTTTTTTTGGGGATTTAGATAAACCTAATAGGATGGTGGGAAATGGGGTAGTTGCAAAGAGTAGTGGAGGCCGTAAGTTAGAGAGTAGAAGATGTAAGTAAGGTGTAAACGTATTTTCTTGGTCTAACTAATGTGGTGCCAAAATGAATGAGAGAGCTCTAATTCCTAATACTCTCACCAAATTGATTCACGTCAGCTTTTTGTGGGGCCAGAATTAGTGAGGAGACAATATTTAGTTTCAATTATAATATTAGAAGATAATCGGCTTGGGATCTTGTGCCCCCTATTTCCTTGTGCCCCCATGTCCCTCCAATTGTATGCCGCCATGTGTCTGTTTATTTACGGTTAATTGATTTAGTTATCCCCCTCACTCTATCTCATACTTTTGACGTCATTTTTGTGAATAAAAACCAAACAATAACGGGATTGAAGCAAATATTTTGGGGATATAATCCTCTTGCAAAACTCTACATACCTATTGAAAACGAAGGTATTCCGAAATACTAAATCCCATAACCTAACGGTCTTAATTTCGATGGTTAAAAATCTATTAATTTTCAACGACTCGTTTTCAAAGTAGTAGATGATGATGTTATACGTTTCGGAATACGCTCATTTTTGGTAGGTATGTAGAGCTTTGTAAGAGGATCATATCCCCAAAATATTACCTTTAAATCTGTTACCAGTTGTTTTTTATTCATAAAATGATGTAAAAGGTGTGAGATAGTGTGAGATTTAGAATGTGAGGGGATCCTTCCTCGTTTGTTATGTAAAGAAATTATTGCGGAAAGAACATAAAATATAATTACTTTCATTTATTGGCACTAGTGAAAACACATGTTTGATGCACATGCTTGAATTTGATTCTTTTAACAACATCAAATTGATTAATAGTGAGAGTTTTTTGAACCAACATTCAAGGGATACTCTCACAAATTGGAGGTTACTAAAAAGAAAAACATTATGAAGTAATTTGAATATCCTCTTATCCATATCCATATAATTAAGATAATGACTAAATTACAGTTGATTAATTAATATTAATTAAAACGATTGTTAGATTCCTTTGACTTTTCTTCAATTGAATTTGTTATCTATTTTGAGAATATAGAAATTGATTGCTCTAAATGATCTTGATTTGCAAAAAACGACCGTTAGATTCCTTTGAATTTTCTTTCAATTTTTATTTTGTGATTTCAATTTTCTACTATTTCCACTGATATTGGTTGTTAGGTCTACTACGTCATTTAACTCTTACAAAGAAAATCGTACCCCTGATATCAAATTTTGAGGGAGACCCACGTTCGGGTTTTAGTTCAGATTCCTAACCAAATCAAGTTTATCACTGCCATTGAAACTAGAGACCAATCATCCGGCATTACGAAGTATTGACCACGACAATACCGATAGAAACCAATTTCAATATAGAGGTAAGATTCAATATTGGCCAACACTATCGACATTGCGTTCATAACCAAAGCAATGCCGACTGCTGAAGTCGACATTGATTTCATACATCAAGCAATGCCGATTACTGAAGTCGGTATTGTATTCAACAATCTTAGCAATGTCGACTGTTTATTTGTAACTTTATTTGATCGTCCTCTTCGTATTCCTTTTGTTGATTTGCAATTGCATGTAATCTATCTTGTAAAACTTGTTTAGGTTTCTTTTGAGTCATAATTCCGACTCGAGGATCAATTGACGATGAAATAGAGAAATTATGGAAGAAAAGAAAAAAAAGAGAAGAAGAGTCGGCAGTTAGGAAGAAGAGGGGATATTTGAATTAGTTTTTATTTTTTATTTATTTTTATAGGATAAAGGGCACTGTAGTTATTTCATCACTAACAAAAATACGCCCTTAGCCTAAATTATACCCCATATAACCGTTAGTATCTCTCAATTTGTGGAGTTATCCCCCAAATGTGGGTACATTTTTTTGTATAATATAAATTTAATTTTCTTATTTGTACTCATTATATAGATAATTCAAAAAGCTTTCCAAATATATTAATTTTACGAAAATCCGGTGAGTATTTTGAGAGATATCAAGTTTTTTGAATTATTATCAAAACATGACATTTTTGTGAATGTGTAAATATCGATTTGATGTACGTTTTTACCCTTGAATACATATGTATAGTGGTAGTTGATATTGAAGGTTATATTAGTAATATTAGGATGACACCAAGTTATTTTATCTTTTTATAACCAACTAAAAAAGAGCCTTTTCTTTATTATATAAGATGAATCCACATCTGAATGAAATCCAAACCTATATCTCCTTATCAACTACTCTTTTTTTATCGATGGAAAAAAAAAGAGTCAAAATAGTTCATAAAAGATTCAGATTGTGACACTATGATGTATGGAGTTTGGTCTACTTGCCTCCACAAATATAATTTTTGGATTGCTTTTCAAGACGGATAAAAATTATGCTATAGATTTAACCAGGGACGGGCCTAGCAAGGAGCTAACCTAGGCTATATTCCATCCCTATTTAAAAGCCAACACCGTTATACCATGTAAAACTTTTTAAATTTTATTTTTAGCCCACTCACTTATTCAACCATTCCAGCCCACTCAATGTACGTTTAGCCCACTTTTATAGTTCAGATTTGAAAATCCACTTATAAGATAATTTTTAGGCTATTTTATGTAGATTTTTATTTAAAAGCAAAAGAAATTTTTCTTACCGACTCAATTATCTTCCATTTTTCCTCTATAAACTACAAATTTTTTCTGCAATTACTTTTGGTTATTGATTTTGTTAATTTTAATTTTTCATAGTCTATTTATCTAGTAGTATTCTATTTATAAATCAGAATTTCACACTAACTACGAGACTCGTTCAAATAAATTCGCTGCGGCCGAGCACCGAGCCCTACCCAAGGAAATATCCTTGGTCCGTCCCCGGATTTAACTGAGATGAATAAAAATTAGATGACTTTCTCGATTGTTATTGCTGCATTTGCATAGATAAAGATTTCAAACTCAAATCATCTGTGAGAGATTGGGAGATATGTAGTTTTCAAAATCATGGCTCCCTTGTTATATGGAACACTCGGTCCCATGCCCAGGAAACTAATCTATATGGGATTGATATCCTCATAAGTAGGGCTGTCAACGGATGTTAATGGAACGGATATTGGCTCAGCCGTATCCGATATCCGATAAGCTTATCGGATATCCGATAATATTCGACGATATTAACCTTCATATCCGATTCCGTTTCGTTAAGGTTATCGGATATCCGATAAATATCCGATCGGAAGCATAAAATGCAAAATGTAACACAAAAAGAAAAAACTGAAAAACTTATTGAAAACTTTAATAATTTCTAATGAATCTTGATCCTAATGTATAGACAATGATGATACAGTTTCAGTACATTTAGATAAAAATCATGGAGAAGCATTGAGACTCGGGGGACTCGAAGGAAGAACACTTAACTTTTTAACTTTTTTTTTACACTTCAGTTACACCCTTATCGAATACGGATAATATCCTATAGGATAATAGCTTAGCCGGTTCCGTTTCGTTAACCTTCAATATCCGATAAGAATTCCGATATCCGATATCCGTTATAGCGGATAATATCCTATAGGATCCCGGATTATCGGAAACGGATGTCGGATAAAATTGACAGCCCTACTAGGAATTTGGTTTTACGATGAATTACTTTATCTTCGACAAAAATAATATAAAAATAAATCAAATATTAAGCTTGCCTTTATTTGTTTAGCGACTCACTGGTTCATAAAAGTTAATAGAGTGATAAAAAGAAATGGGCAAGGATGAAAAAAAAGATATGATTATAAAATGATGTAAGTTAGGAATTTGGTTTGGGCTGGCGTGATTGCCTTTTGTATATTTTCGGCTATTCTTTCTCTTTTTAACTAAGTTATTTTATTGAAGTTATCGTGCTTCGGAATGCATTTACACTAATGTATCAATAAATTACCGAAAAGATAGCTGATTACAAATTATAAATAAACATCACAATTTAACGATATCATGACGTATAAATGCCAATAATGCCAGTACGAAGCAATGCAAGATTTCAATCTACAATGCCTCTGGTTCTTTATATGCCTCACACCTGCAATATGAACCCAAGCGACCAAAATATAGCACCACAATTTCGTCAAAGTCAACTGATCAAGCTATGAACCTGTGAAACAATGGGTTTTCCCATGTTTGTTGTAAAAAAAGAAAAGAAAAAAGAATTATGATCCGCATATTAGTCATAACGTGTAATATACATAAAATTGGGGGGAAGACACTGAACTTTGAACGTCTAAAAGAACTCATTCAATCTATCAGTTATGGCAATTGCATCGCTGGTTTGTCCTCCAAATTTTACCATTCCACCAGATGGATCTCTTCTAGCTATTCTAAGCTCATCAGGAATTTCTTCAATATGTAAATGTGTCTGCACAATAGAAAACACGTTTGCAAAATAAGACTTTCTAATGGTAACCTTTGAAGTACGAACACATACAATACTGTATGAGTCAGCTGTTTGGTATACCTGAAAGGATCGTAAGCTATTGGGTCGCTCGAGTTTACATTCTCACCATATTTGGCCTTCATTGCTAGTATATCTGCAAAGGCAACAAAGACATGAATAGAAAACACCTGTTGTACAATGATTAAAGGAGGCTATGCTATTAGAATATGTACATACAAAAAGAAACAAATCTATGGTATATATTCTACACTTGCATTATTTTTACCGAAATACTATGTTTTCTAATAACCAAACTAAAGTAGGCTGGCAAGACAAACCCAGAGAACCAAATCCAGCATATTATTCATGTTACTCCTCCACCCCACCAATAAATGCTTTATATGCTTCAAAACAAAATAAAAAAAGATATGCTTTATCACGGAACATGTGGGTTACCTGGATATATTGAGGCGCAAAGACCAATAATCTGTCCGAGCTCACAGCTATTGTAACCTTGTAGCTAGATGTTTCCTACAGGTCCTGCATATAGAAAACAAATGTTGAACAGTTCAATTAATACAAAAGTATTTACCACGTAAACAATATAAACATAGGTGAGCTGAATGAGAATTTATTTTAAGAATAGAACCTCCTAGCATTTTGTACTCATATAATTTTTTTGTACCTCCCCGACCCTGATAAAGTGAATCGCTTGAAACTGCAGTATGAGTTGTAAAGCTAATTGTGATGTTAATGGTTTTAAGGATCATCTGACTTCATCTTGAGTTTGAAAAAGGGGGGAAAAGTTGACTGAAGGGAATACGTTTTGTTTTAGTTGTGAGCAACCCTCTTCTACGCAAACTAACCCTTGAATCCTCCGCATCCCACATACATGTAAAAAAAAAAGCCCGTGAAACACTAAGCCTTGAAAAGCCCAGAAATGTTCAAAATGTAGTTAAATAACTAGGAGAAAGTACCAATCTTGAAAGAAACACTAAGATCGGCAAAACAGACTTGCAATTGGCAGCTTCGAAGAATCCTATCCAGCCAATAGTAGTTTTCTTAAATACAGGAGCACAATTTTGCTAATCAATATGAAAAACTAAAAATCCTGAGGCTGAGACTACTTGATGCGCAGCAAACTATGAAACACTGTGCTAACCAAGAGGTCCACAACAGCTATATGGTAATGAAATTGACCTGCAACCCATTTTCATGGGCACGTTGCTCAGTTTCAAAGATAGT
>JAJJMC010003936.1:4206982-4248916 GCA_023531435.1 Papaver californicum
TAAGTAAACAAGAATCACCACAAAAATCATCAATCTAGGGTTTGTTAAAGTGTTAACAGAGATATACCTGTTTACTTTGAGTATTGGTTGTGTATCCGTGTCGCCCTATTCTGAATGAATGAATGAATGAGAAGAAGAAAGAGAATGTAGAGATGAAGGCGCGAAGCGGCCTTATTTTTCTCTCTACTAATTCTAAACCCTATATTACACCTCTTCCGTATCTTATCGCCGTTGGATGAATTTTAAGATCTTACTTGATCTAAGAATCGGAGTATATTAACGGTTGGTGTGTAGGGATGACGTTAGGATTGTGATGGAAAGGAAGATTAATTAGAAGGTTGAATTATTATCGATGCTTAAGTGGGTCCAGAATAAAAAATTAGGTTCTGTAATTATTTTGAGCCGTTGGGTACCGCTATAAGTGGGGTATGAATGTCTGATGAACGGTTGAAAAGTGTTTTTGATAGAGAGTGGATAATGTTGTAAATAATTTTTTAGGTAATTGACAAATTTTGTGGTATGTCAAAGACAATGTCCTATTGGTAGTAATTTTAATTGTTTTGTAAAATTCTATCATCTCAACTGCCTGGTTTTGAAAATTATATCACCAAAACCTTTCCCATCATTGCGGTAAGGGATATTCTTTAAAAAAAAGAACATGGAAAACAAATTACGTCTTCTATGTATCAGTTTTCACATATGATACCTTCTTAGTTAAACTTGAATCTTATTCTGAGAGTTGATTATAGAAGGTGTACCATGGATAATCAAAGATGATCTTTATGCCCTGGAAAGATGTGTATCTGGAAAACCATCAAGTGACTACAAATTTAAAACCGTTGAGTTTAGTTTGTAAATTCATGACTTACTAGTGGAAAACTTGGGTGCGACTTTTGTATATGAATTCATCTCTCAAATGGGTAAAACTCGTCCAATTCATGTATATGAAGCAGCTAAATGGGGTAAATTTGCTATAACTAAAACCCACATCAACATAAACCATCCTTTACCCCAAGAAATATCTTTCCCTCTTATAGATAATTCGGATTATGTTATCTCTATCAAGTATGATCGTCTTTTAAAATTGTCTTTTTTATGGACTTATTGGTCACTTGATGAAAGTTTGTCCCAAACTGAACGACTATAAGGATCGTATTTTCAAAGGATATCCTGAGGAACTCCATCAGCGGGCTATTGAAATGCTCAAGCCAATCTACAAGCCTTTAATCAATGTTTCTGTAAGGAATCATATTAATGAAGTCCCTGAGTTTAAAAGAATATATTTGTAGTTGATGAATATTCAGTCAGTAGTGATAAGCAATATGATCATTCGACTAAGAAGATGTCATATTCAATATCATCATTGAAGTTTGCAGTCCCAAATTATGAAGAACATCTTCAAGAAACAATGACAATGTTTGAAGATAATCCTAGTAATATTGTAAGATCAGGCAGTACATGACGAGGAATGTTGTATCCACATTGCAACGTGGTGATGTAACTACTTTATAAGGTGTCTCCTCTTAAATCATATCAAATCCTCAGAATGTGAATGAAATACATAATGATATGGATAAAGGAAAACATAAACTACTATAAAGAAGGGATTCATCATATACCACGAGGGGTATAACTTTGAAGAGTCTCAAATGTTGTAAACTTAATTCCTGAAAATTTGGTTTCTCTCAATCCAAATATCATTGCTCAGGGGAATTATAAAGCCAAAAAGTAGTTTCAAAAGCTAATTCCTATGGAGGTATTTTTAACAAATAGTGGAAAGCAATGACAAGATATCAAGGCCAACTTCAACTGGTTTGGAAACTTCTACTGATATGAGAGTTTCAAAAAGAAGACAAGAAGAAGAATATGTTAAGAAGAATTCTCCACAACCTATGATTGCAAGAAAAGTATCTTTCAACCAATACTCTGAAGATGGTGAAATAACGAGGGTACCCAAGTACACCATAATCTTTTCGTTTTCACAACCTATTCAAGCCCCACCTTGTATTCTTCTTTAAGCAACAATCACTAAAAGATGATTGCAACAAGATTTAACTTGGAACAGGGTTAGTCCGGACTGGTCTAACAAAGTGAGATCAGGGCCAAGTGGCGAATCAGAAAATACCTTATGTGATCGATATTGTGTGTCATAGATGCACAAATTAATTCTCCTATCTTCTACTTTACTAATGAATAATATAGCAGTACATAGAGTTTGTTCCCACAAGGAGCGAGGTGTTCTTATCAAATGTCACAAAAGGGGGGTTTGTTTTAGGTTGAAGTTAACTAATAAAATAATTAAAAGTGATTAAGATGCAAGCAATGGGGAAAAATATGATCAATGAATCCTTCTTCGTAACTAAACAATCATTGAGTAAGTATACTCATTTATTATTCATTCATCACAGATTATCACCAACCATAGAATAACACATACACTTAGTTATCCCCAAAACTCCTTTTATCACCGGATAACAGGTACGCTTGGTCACTGGATTCTATCCAACCGAACCGCCTTGAGGTACGCTTACAAGGTGTAACTCAACCGAATGCTTTAAGGTTTGTGAATTTAGGTTTGATCCTAGAAGTTAGACTCAGTACGCTCGGTCCACTTTCTAGTGTTGCTCTTACACGCGATTGCTCCACAGAATCCCTTTGTAAGGTCACACATTCTCTACTTAGGTAAGATGTTATGATACAATTACGGATACCCAACTCTTAATAGCCTTAGATTAATTAACAAGTCAATTCAGTTGGCCACCTAAAAAATCTATCAATCAAGCATAAACATTCGTATTAGTAAGAACAAACGATAATGATGTGAAGAACTTCAAGATAGATTCATATATAATAACTCAAATCATGTTTAGAACTTAGAATTCATCCTCAATCAATTAGGTGTTTAGCTACTCATGCATGTAGAAGCATCCATGATATACATATAATAAAATATTTAAGAAATCGTTATGATAATGGAACCGCTTCGAAACCCTAGCTTTCTCCTCTTTTGGTGTTGTTGATCTCCTCCAAAGCTTGCAAAGTTGTGTAAAAGTTGTAAAAAGATGATTTGTCAATGTCTTGGGAGTCTCCTTTTATAGTAATTCATGATATCTAGGGCTTAGAATCCTTCCGGGGCCGGGTTTCCTCTTTTTAGAAGTCAAAAATGCGTCAAACGGATCATTTGGGCTTTCTTCATTCGGTATAGATATTTCCCCACTAAGAGTGCCGACAGTTGGTAAACATTTCTGCAAATCCTCCACAGTCGGCATAGATTGGTTGCTAATGAGCAATGCCGACTGTTAAGCTGTTGGTGACTTTTTCTTCGTCTCAACCGTTTTGTCCATAAATTTTTCGTCTGAACTAGGAATAACCTCATTCTTTTGCCGTTCACTTCGTATTCTCGTTCTCTTCAAAATGGTTTCAAGAACTCATGGATTTGAATAAATAGAAGTTATATTTGGACCTTTTTCACTTGTAGAACTCAATTCTTAGTCATTTCATGTCGCAATGAACTCCGCTCTTCTTCTTTGGCCTTGGAATGCTTGAATACTTGGAGTACTTCACTTATTAGATCTTTATAGCCGCTTTCACTCTTATTTGGATGATTCACCTAATATAAGACATAAGATAAAAAACAAACGTAATAACAAGTAATATGCAAGAATTATAGCTAAAACAAGCATAGATTTGACACTAAAAACATGTGAATTATGCACCTATCAAATTCTCTCACAGTTAGGTTTTGCTAATACTCGAGCAAACTACTACCTAAACTAAACTAAAATAAAACAACTCCATTTCGTCGAGGATACGGTTACACTTAGCATGTATAACAAGCCTTTAAAACCCTTGGTGTCCCTAGTGGACGAGTTATAGTCTCGAGAGGGTTTAAAAGAGGTATACCAACAAAACCTACTCCAACTTCCAAACGTTCCAGAGCACATGCATCCAAAGAGCTACGAAGACATAAAATTTCTGCACACTAACAATAAGAAGTTAGAAATTCCAAAGAACATTATTCTCATGCTTTAACTTTTGAGTTAGGAAAAAACCACCATATGAAAGAATCTAGGTTCGAGAGCGACCAAATATTTCTGCCTCACCAATAGGGTTTTATGAAATTGACCCTCAAAAGACGCACTTTATGGTTCTCACATGTGTGCAGGTAGGAGTGAAGATAGAAATCCTGCACACGTTGAATGGTGGGAAGGAAAGGTAACCTTCTGAATCATATGAAGATGTTATCCCATGGAAACGTGGGACGAAAAAGAAACCTTTTTTTTTCTAGTGATCTCTACGAAAGGAAATCAACCACTATGTAAGGATGGGAATGCTTATTTACCTTGTCACCTGATTCACAATTAACGCCTCTCTCACAACATTCAATAGAAACGTCTTCAGTCTTCGGTCTTCAACTGTTGATGATGAACTCTTGAACTTCATAGAACTTTGACAAATTATAACTCTTTTCCTCAATTCCTTGTTGCTTGAAACTTCTTTATATATTTCTTCTTCCCCACGATCTTATTGAATGAATATAAAAACAAATACAATAAAACAATGATAAACATTATTTTTTTCTTTTTCTTTTGGATTTTTTTAAGAACTTCAAAATACAAACTGAAAATAAAATAGATAATGAAACTATCATGGCCATGGGATAAGGATTTTACCACTTGATTCTTCACAACTCGTATTGTCTTGATATCATGAACTTCACTAACTCTCATTTTTTGATTTCTTTCGCTCTTGTACATAATTCTTCAACATGTATATATAATTCTGCTCATTATATTATTGTTTTACTTGAATATGAAACTTGCTCTTTCTTGTACTGTTGCTTGTAAACCTTGAACTCTTCAACTTTCATCATGATTTGTAATGCTCCGCTTGTTGATGATGATATGTTTCTATGGACCTGTTTTTGTCGAGAGAGAGAATTGTGCCAACTGCAAACAAGACTACAAGACAGAGTTAACAATTCTGATGACACCCTCATGGTTGACAGAAATAGCACTCAAGAGATCAAAAAGTAATGCTGAAATTGGTGCAAAGTTGGATAGCTCATCATTTTACCCGGAATTTGTGCAGATGAAACACTTTAAACGTAAATTGAAGGTATGGTGCCTCACTCATGGGTATTGAATGATCAACTTCTCAAATACTGTATTCTCTACCGGCAGTTTAAGTCCATTTTGTCGGTATTACCTCTTAACAACTAAACACTCCGAATATAGTTCTCTAATACTTCTAAGTTTAATTATTTCGGTGAGAAATCCGTATATAATCTTAGCTAGAAGTATACAAAATGATTCTAAAATCTCTAAAATTTGAAGGGTTTCATGCAAATATGTACAAAAAGTTAAAATATTCTACCAACAAAAGCAAATATTAAAAATCTATATGCTTAACCACTCCCCCACACTTAAACTTTATATTGTCCTCAATGTAAATTGACTCTTCCAATGTAAAATCAAGATGGGAAATCCTAACATGATATGCAAAACTAATAAAAATCAAAAGATAAAGATAGAAATACAAAACCAATGGGTTGCCTCCCATGCAGAGCTTGGTTTAAATTCGTCATCCCAACTCTCTACTCGCCTGTATTACTCCTCCAGAGGGAGCAAATCTTCAAGTCTAATCACGTCTACATTCTCTGTAGGGAAGTTTTCGTAATAAGGCTTCAATTTATGGTCATTGAATTTAGAAATTATTTCTGTTTTCATATCTCAACTGCACCATGAGAAAAAAACATTAATAAAAAAAAATGGTCCAACCCATCTGGACCTTAGATTACAGGAAATAAACGAAGACGAGTATTAAATAAAAGGAGTTTTTGTCCCAGAACAAAATTCTTTCGAGAAATCATCTTGTCGTGAAAAAGCTTAGTCTTATCTTTGTATACACGAGAACTCTCGTAAGCATCGTTACGTATTTCCTCTAGCTCGCTAAGTTGTAACTTCCTATGTTTCCATGCACTGTCATAATCCATATTGCACATCTTTATCGCCCATAAAGCCTTATGCTCAAGTTCAACTGGAAGATGACAAGCTTTTCCATAAACCAACCGATATGGAGACATACCAATTGGTATTTTGTACGCCGTTCTATACGCCCATAATGCATCGTTAATCCTAAAGCTCCAATATTTCAGTGTAGTATTAACGGTTTTCTCCAAGATGGACTTGATATCACGATTTGAAATTTCATCTTGCCCACTAGTTTGTGGGTGATACAGTGTTCCAACCTTGTGATTTATGTTGTACTTCTTGAGAAGAGCATGAAAGGAATTTCGAAAGTGAGAGCCTCCATCAGTGATAACCACACATGGTGCCCCATGTCTAGTGAAAATATTTTCCTTCACAAACTCACAAACAACTTGAGAATCATTAGTAGGGGTGGCTTTAGCTTCCACCCATTTCGAAACATCATCCACAACAAAAAGTATATAAAATTTTCCATTTGAATTGACAAAAGGACCCATAAAATTAATTCCCCACACATCAAATATTTATACAACAAGAATTGGTGTGAGTGGCATTTGATTTAGAGCACCTAGATTGCCCGTTCGTTGACATATATCACAAGATTTACAAAAAATATATGCATCCTCAAATAAAGTGGGCCAATAAAGGCCACTCTCAAGGACTTTGAGAGTGGTACGTTTAGAACCAAAAGTAAACACCACATGCATAAGAATGACAAAAAGATAGGATGGCACCTGCGGATAATTTGATCACAACCGTATTTCCACAAGTAGGGCTCATCCCACACATATTGCTTGGTTACTTCTTAAGCTTAAGCTTTTAAAAATTAGACATTGTACTAGGTACCCTTCTTGTAACCAAGTAGTTTACTATATCAGCGTACCAAGGTGTTGAAACATCAATTGAGAAAAGTTTTTCATCTGGGAATCGATCATGTAAGGGAAGTTCTTCTTCAGAAACAACAAGTCTACTAAGATGGTCTTCAACTGTATTCTCAACACCTTTCTTGTCTCTAATTTCTATATCAAATTCTTGCAACAATAAAATCCACCGTATAAGCCGTGGCTTAGCTTCTTTCTTCTTGAGTAGGTACCTAAGTGTTGCGTGGTCAGGATAAACAACTCATGTACCCACCAAATAAGATCTGAATTTTTCTAGTGCAAAAACTATAGACAACAACTCTTTCTCCGTAGTAGAATAGTTGATTTGCCCATCGTTTAGGTTCCTAGAGGCATAGTAAATCACATGGGAAAATTTGTCCACCCGTTGACCCAAAACGACTCCAACTGCATAGTCACTTGCATCACACATCAATTCAAGCGGTAATCTCCAATCGGGTGACTTGATAATTGGTGCAGTTGTCAACAACTCTTTTAATCTGACAAAGGAATCCTAGCACTCATGGTCGAAGTTGAAAGTAACCTCTTTTTGCAACAATTTTCACATCGACATTGAGATTTTGGAGAAATCCTTGATACACCGCCTGTAAAAACCTGCATGACCAAGAAACGAGTGAATCTCCCTTACCGAAGTGGGGTATTGTAAGTTTCTTATTAGGTCTATCTTTGCTTTGTCTACTTCGAGCCCTCGAGAGAACATAATGTGACCGAGCACTATACCATGGTTTACCATAAAATGACATTTCTTCCAATTTAAAACAAGGTTAGTGTACATGCATCTTTTTAGAACAAGTTCAATATTTTCTAAGAAAATATCAAATTAATCGCCATAAACACTAATATCATCCATAAATACCTCAATGATGTGTTCCACATAGTTAAAGAATATACTAACCATACATCTCTGAGAAGTGGGGGCGCATTGCAAAGAACAAACGACATTCTTTTATATGTGAATGTACCAAAAGGACAAGTAAAAGTAGTCTTCTCTTGATCCTATGGTGCAATAACAAACTGATTGTAGCCCGAATAACCATCCAAAAAGTAATCGTGTGAATGTCGTGAAAACCTTTCTAACATCTGATCAATGAAAGGCAAAGGAAAGTGATCCTTCCGGGTCGCAAAATTAAGCTTTTTGTAGTCTATGCATACTCTCCATCATGTTTGAACTCTTATAGGAACAAGTTCATCATCTTGATTTCTAACAATAATGACATCAGACTTCTTTGGTACCACTTGTACCAGACTAACCCATTTGTTGTCAGAAATTGGGTAAATAACCCCAACACTTGGTAATTTGATGATTTATTTCTTTACGACCTCAATCATTAGGGGATTAAGCCTACGATGAACATCACGTACCCGCTTGGCATCATCTTCCATTAGGATTATATGCATTCACATTGATGGACTAATGTCTATGATATCAGCAATCTTCCAACCAATGGCCGTTTTGTGCTCATTCAGAACCCTAATCAAGCGTTCTTCTTGTATGGCAGTAAGGTTCTTTGAAATTATCACCAGAAGCTCTTCTTTATCACCCAAGTAAGCATACTTTAAGTGATTGGGAAGAAGCTTCAATTTTAGTTTAGGCGCCTGCACAACAAAAGGTAAAGGAACCTCGTTGGTTACGGGTAAGGAAATATAAGAAATATTACCCATTTGAGCTTCTTGTAATGCCGTCAAGGAACCACAAATCTCTACTAGCTCTTTGGCTAAGTCAACGTCCAACTTCGGCTGTCCATGAACGTCCAATTCAATTTTATTATGTAATACAACTCCAAGTTCATCTTCACTATTCAAATCAAACATTTGTTGTGCTAGTGAACCAATAACATGGATAAAGAAAGAGGAGTGCACATCATTAGGATAACGCAAGGCTTCAAATATATTGAAGCGAATAATCTACTTATCAAATTCCATAGCAAGTGTACCACCATCAACATCAATCTTCGTCTTTGCAGTTTTCATAAACGTTCTCTCAAGTAATAACAAAGTACATGAAATTTTTTTTCCATTCTGCATATCCATAATATAGAAATCAACCGGAAAGATTAACTCATTCACTTGAACTAACACATCCTGCACGAGTCCCTTAGGATACACATTGGACTTATTTGCTAATTGAATGGTAATCCCTGTCTATTTTAAAGGTCCAAGATTCAAAGAATCATAAATATCGGTTGACATAACACTTATGGATGCTCATAAATCAAGTAAAACACGCTCAAACCTCTTAGTACCAATATTAATTGGCACCATAAAGCCTCTAGGATCTGTACACTTTGGAGGCATCATTTTCAACAACATAGCCGTAACACTCTCTCCCACCTTAGTGACTTCATTAGGAATCAATTTATCCTTTTTTTATATAAATCCTTCAAAAACTTGGCATATATAGGCATAGTTTTAATGACTTCAATAAATAGGATGTTGATTTCTACCTTCTTGAAGATATCCATGATCTCCTTATCTTGAGCTTCTTTTTTGGATTTGGCAAAACGACTAGAAAAATAAGGTGGTATGGTGAAGGTAGGAACCGTGTCCTTAGGTTAGACGGTTGATATTGCCTTTCCTTTTGGTACGGTTTTTTCTACTTCCTTTTCTAAGTCACCAATAACCTTTTCTTGTTGTTGTGGTTCTTCAACTTGCCTTCCACTTCTTAAGGTCACTGAGTTTATGTGTTCTCTCGGATTCACAAAAGGTTGTGATTGGAAGATTTTTTGATGCTTGTCCCTTAAGTAGATCCACATCAGTTGCCAATTTCCCCACTTGAGTCTGCAAGTCTTTGATAGCAGATTCGTTCTTCTGTTGACTTTGTTGAAACATAGAAGTAAAATCCTGCATATGCTACATCATAGTGTTTAACTTTTCATCAATGGACGAGCCTTGCTCCTTAGATTATTGTGGTTGCTGAAATTGTTGTGATTGTGGTTAAAAACCGCCTTGTCGCCCATAAGCTGGCATAGGAGTTGCGGCTTGCTTGTTTGCATAGTTAAAACTTGGATGATTTCTACAACCGGGATTGTAAGTGTTCGAGTAGGTATCATACCTTGGCTTCTGATTAGGGAAAACAACATTTACCTCAACCTCCTCTTCATATGAAGGAACAACTGTAGAAGCTATACGTCGTACCATTTTTTCCACACTACCCATCCGTTGCTCTATACCTATCTCGTTGACTCTTCTGATACTTGAGTCATTTCTTGTTTAAAATTGTTGAGCATTCGATGCCATACTCTCAATCAAACTAATTGCCTCTCCGAGATCTTCTTTTCAGCAAGTGAACCACCCGCGGGTGCATCATTCAAATTCCTTTGTTCCGGAAGTAATACTTCATAGAAGTATTGAATGATGAGAGTTGAGGATATGTTATGGTGTGGGCAGTTTGCCAATAATTTCTTGTACCTTTCCCAGTATTCATAAAGAGACTCCCCAGTAATCTGTAAAATGCTACTAATCTTTTTACGAACAGCGGCCGCCTTAGAAGCAGGAAAATACTTCTCTAGAAATAGCTTTTTCATCTCAGTCCATGTTATAACACTCCCTGGAGGAAGGTAATACAACCACTCTTATGCTAGATCTATTAAAGAAAATAGGAAGGCTGGCAGCATAGCCTTATTATTCTCTTCGGTACCTTGCTGATGTAGTTTTAAAAGTGGTAAATAAAGTGTTCGATTCTCGAACTTGTGAAGGTAATGATTTTAGAAAATAATGGACTTAATCTAATTAAATAAAAATCAGGAAAATAAACTAGAGATGATTTTTAGAAAATATGGAGAAAACCAGGAATCAGGAATCAGTTATTTCCAACAATTTATGTGATTAATCATGCAATTCTTTTAAATAAATTAAGCTCAAATATTGCCAAAATAGGTTTTTATGCAAACAAGCAGAGGTAAATCACAAGCATGGGACATCAGAGGTTGTCAACCCAGCATGACCCATCAAACAAAAACACCACTACTGAATGAAAACCGTTTTTCTATTTCGAAACTATGCAATTTTAACAAGTAAAGAATTGTAAATAATTAATTAAAAATAGACTTACCACATAAAATTGAGAGAAAAACCTCCTCCATCATCCCAGTAAATAAACTTAGCTCATGGTGAAGAAAACTTTCTCAAAAGATCTTTTCATTGCTCAAAAAGTTGATTACAAGGTGAAAGAATAGTGCAACAGCTGAACAGATACGTATATAAATGTCACAGAACAGGGTTCAGCCGTCACAGAAAGGGTTCTAAGCAACAAAGGTTTAAAAGCTAAGGCAACAGGAGCAGTTTGAATCAGCAACACTTGTGGACGTTGTTGTGTTGTCTTCTCAGGCGGCGGTAGATGAAGAACAGCACCGGCGGTGACCGGATCGCTGTCCAGTTCCGGGCAAACTCCGGTGACTCCGAAAATCGATTTCTAGGGCTGTGTGTCTATTTTTCTTGGCATCTCTTGGTATATATAGGCTTTGGGAACCCTTGGGAGAGTTCTAAACCTAATAGAACTCTTTAAACACATCCAAATCCTCCCAAATCCGAATCAAAGTATAACTCCCTTTTTCCGGCCAAATTCGGATTTCGGGCTATTTTTCCGGCTAAAAACGTGTGGAATCGATTATGTGGGGCTTGTATGACTTTCCTCTAGCTTGTGTATCAATTTGGAATCAAAACACACCAAATTTCACGTGAACTTGAGTTCACAGTTGATTCTCCGTTGAGTCAGCCCGATCCAACCGAGTTGACCCGCTGAGTTGGCCCGATCCAACTCAGCCCGATCCAAGGGTGCCAATATCCATTTATGGGGTGCCAATAACACTTGTCCCTGGGTGCCTTTTATCACTTTTTGAGCCAATTTTTCCACAAATCTTTATTTTTCTAATGTACCTACAAAAGCATAAAAACACGTAATAAACGCAAAATCGAATACTAACTCACTAGAAATTAAGGTGCAAATTAGACACTAAAATGTGTCTATCACTTGCCTAAGACTTGTCATCTTGTGCTAAAATACTTGGAGATGACGGTTTGGATCTTCGCCTGGAAGTCCATTAAACTTCGGGAAATGGTGAATAAGATTCGACTTCCTCTACTGTGTCATTTAGAGTAATATACAATGGCTGTGAATCTAAGCATAGAGATGTCAACTCCCGTAGCTTCTTCTCCGGAGGTTGAGGACCACCCATCTCTTCTATGTGATTTTCCTCTTTGTCCGAATCTGATTCACTTGGTGAAGAACTAGGAGGAAGCGGAGTGTTCATTGCTCTAACGAAGTCTTTCTTTAGTAAAATGCCTGATCGAAGACGTATACCAATGGTACTTGGTTTTCCCTCCTTAAACATTCACAACATATATTGTTCCTGAAACCAAAAATATCTAGAAGACAAAGTTAAGAACTAAAAATAAACTTAAAAGCAAAAAAAAATAAACGAAAATAAATAACAACTAAACCAACTGCTCCTCGGCAACGACGCCAAAATCTGTCGCCCGTCGTAGGTGCACAAATTAATTCTCTTATCTTATACTTTACTAATTAATAATATATCAGTAAATAAAGTTTGCTCCCACGAGGAGCGAGGTGTTCTAGTTATCAAATGTCACAAAAAGGGGGTTTGTTTTAGGTTGAAGTTAACTAACAAAGCAATTAAAAGTGATTAAGATGCAAGCAATTGAGAGAAATATGATCAAGGAATCCTTCTTCGTTACTAGACAATCATTGAGTAAGTATACTCATCTATTATTCATTCATCACAGATTATCACCAACCGTAGAATAGAAGGTACACTTAGCTATCCCTAAAACTCCTTCTATCACCGGATAACATGTACGTTTAGTCACCGGATTCTATCCAACCGAGCCGCCTTGAGGTACGCTTACAAGGTGTAACTCAATCAAATGCTTAAAATTTGAATTTAGGTTTGATCCTAGTAGTTAGACTCAGTACGCTCGGTCCACTTTCTAGTGTTGCTCTTACACGCGATTGCTCCACAGAATCCCTTTGTAAGGTCACACGTTCTCTACTTAGGTAAGATGTTATGATACAATTACGGATACCCAACTCTTAATAGCCTTAGATTAATTAACAAATCAATTCAGTTTGCCACCTAAACAATCTATCAATCAAGCATAAACATTCGTATTAGTAAGAACAAACGATAATCAGGTGAAGAACTTCAAGATAGATTCATATATAATAACTCAAATCATGTTTAGAACTTAGAATTCATCCTCAATCAATTAGGTGTTTAGATACTCATGGATGTAGAAGCATCCATGATATACATATAAGAAAATAGTTAAGAAACCGTTACGATAATGGAACCGCTTTGAAATCCTAGCTTTCTCCTCTTTTGGTGTTGTTGATCTCCTCCCAAGCTTGCAAAGTTGTGTAAAAGTTATAAAAAGATGATTTGTTAATGTCTAGGGAGTCTTTTTTTATAGTACTTCATGATATCTAGGGCTTAGAATCCTTCCGGGACCGGGTTTCCTCTTTTTAGAAGTCAAAAACGCATCGAACAAATCCTTTGGCCTTTCTTCAGTCAGTTTAGATATTTCCCCACTAACAGTGCCGATAGTTGCAGACGTTTCTGCCACCAAATCCTCCACAGTCGGCATAGATTGGTTGCTAATGAGCAATTCCGACTGTTGAGCTGTTGGTGACTTTTACTTCGTCTCAACCGTTTTGTCCATAAATTCTTCGTCCGAACTCGGAATGACCTCATTCTTTTTCCGTTCACTTCATATTCTCGTTATATTCAAAATGGTTTCAAGAACTCATGGATTTGAATAAGTAGAAGTTATATTTGGCCCTTTTTCACTTGTAGAACTCAATTTTCTTAGTCATTTCATGTCGCAATGAACTCCGTTCTTCTTCTTTGTCCTTGGAATGCTTGAATACTTGGAGTACTTCACTTATTAACTCTTTTGTAGCCACTTTCACACTTATTGGGATGATTCACCTAATATAAGACATAACATAGAAAACAAACGTAATAACAAGTAATATGCAAGAATTATAGCTAAAACAAGCATGGATTTGACACTAAAACATGTGAATTATGCACCTATCAATCGAGTATGGACAAGTTATGTTGAGACGATAGAAACCACAAGATGTATATTTGATAATAGTATCAGTTCGAACCGAACCAACTATAAGATCAAATTAAGTGCCTAGTTAACGTAACACTGTATTTACTTTTCATTATAACTAAACAGTAATTATAATTGCGGAAAATAAAAGTAAATGACATATCAAGGTTTTGTTAACGAGGAAACTATAAATGCAGAAAAACCCAGGAATTAGTCCAGTTTTGAGTACTCTCATAATTAAGCCGCTATACAAAGACTATTACCAGCTTTGAGACCTGATATTCTACCCATTAACACTACAACATATCCTGTTATCTACCACATTTTATTTTTCGGTATGCAACGCATATAGACGTTGCATAGTTTGCAACGAAAATATAAGTTGCTTAGTTGTATATTCGTTGCTTTAATTCGGTATTATTTCTAAATAATTAAACAACGTTTCTACAATATTTATATACGTTGTAAATCGTGGATCATTATGAATTGTGTTATTATCGAGGGTTCTTAAAATTAATATCCTATTTTTTGTTATTCCGTTTATTTCAGCCAACATAAAATAGGCGAGGTAAAATAACTGAGTTCGATTTTCTCTCTTTCAGAAGCCATTTTTTCATTACCAAAGCTACCCCCGAAATCAACCAGGTGTCATCTTCAAAACCCGAAATCAAAACCACTATTAACATCCATCTCATGATGAAAACCCAATCAAAAAGCTAGATCTATCTTTTAATAACTAAAATCTAGATCAATTTTGTAACCCTAGAAATTTGATTTTGTTCCTGACTTAACCATCAACTGATAGTTGATTGTGCTATCATAGATGAAGTAGAGATGATTATGACTCCCGATCTCCCTCTCAGTTTGTTTCTTCTTCTCCTTTTTCTGTAAATTGAGAGTTTTGATTTCTACGGTTTTCAGTAAGAAAAGAAAAGGACTACAAGTATGGAGAGTTCAATATGGTTAGTAAACTGAGATATTCACTGATTAATTCAATTAGATCTAGTATTTTTATTTAGGGTTTTTGTTTATTTAGGCTTGAAATATTTGTTTTATTAACTTTGCTGGTTTTGAGGGGTATTCGTTGGTTGAGTTGGTGTATGTATTTTGGTTTTTTGGGTTTTCACTTGGTCTCTGTTTACCAATATGGTTTGTTGTTTTTGAACAAATGAAGGGTTTGTTGTTACCAGTTTTTTTTTGTGTTTGATTTCTCTTTTCGTTTGACATGGGTTTTCAGTATTTCAGTCATTAAGTTGTTTGGAATCTTTAGTTTAGTGGGATGAAGAAGTTTACTATAAATTTATCTTGCTTCTGATTTTTTTATTATTATTGTGCAGATGAATACAAGTGAAAATCCTAACAATAATCAAGTTTGGCAGGGTAGAAATGGTGCTTGATAAGGTTAATGCTCATGTGAAGTGAACCTCAAATAGAACTAATTCTTACTCATTTTCAGTCATGGTTTGTTTAAGTTACTAGGATTATTGTTTGATGATAGTTTGCTTGAAATAATGAGGAAATCACAGAACTACTACACTTACAATGTCTGCATGATTTGTAATAGGGTGATATGTTCTTCTGCGATTGAAGTATGTTCTAACATTGGTGTATTTTCTTATACCTTTTTATATTTTGTAATATTGTTTTGCATTTTTAACTCATTTGTATGCTTTATTTTGTAGCCTAAGGAAGGTTCAAGAGGTGTGGGCATATTGAGTTAGAAACAAAAGAATATGCAAATTGGTAAGGTAATTTCCCAGCTCATAATAAAGTGCTAAGCAGGATTTACATCAATCTAGAGAGACTTAAGCTCAGTGGAGACGAATATGCTACTGAAATCCAGAAGAGATTGTGATTAATAGTGAGTCTTGTTTGAAACTGTAACATCAGGATGATGGTTATTCTTACAAAGAACTAATATTTTTCTATTTATGTAACTGCACATTTGATATTGTTTGTTATGTCTTGTATGGTACTGATTAGGTTGCAGGTGGGGATGGCAAAATTGAGTGGGCTGTTGGAGTAATTTCTGATCTCAAATTATCTCCTCCAACGTTGCCACTTTGACCTCAGGAACAGGAACAATCTCCCTTTTTTATTTGGTTGGGTAAGAAAAAACCTTTGTCTATTTGAAGTGATCTTATACGTATAATGAGGTATTTTGATATGAAGTGTGAAAGTTCAGAATTGCAAATGCACAAAACCAACAAATAGAATTCATAACTAAATACTGAAGTTGTTGGTTAAAGTCCAGGCATAACTTAACATACTTCTTCTTCGTTTCTTTTGAGATAATTTTTAGGGGAAGAAGAATCCATCACATGAATGATTGAGCCCTCTACGAGTGAACTTATAGATGCTACTTTAATATATCATTTCCTCAAGGAGTTTCTTGGTTTGAGTAGTTTCTTGAATTGTTTAGGTAGCTGCTTGGAAGGATGATGATGAGGCCTGGTGCGGAAACGGCCTACACATATTTTGTGAGTTTATTTTCTTAGGCTTACTGAAGTGTGTACTTAAAATTAAGTTGCTTCCCATTTGCTTTCTTAGGCAAAAATTTATTATTAAATCTGTATCTCTAAAATTTCCATGTGAGAAGTTCTACTGTCTTATTATTCCTTTTTTTTTCTTGAGCTTCATCTAAGCTTACCGTTTCTTTATTTTTGTTTTTGCTTGTTTGAAGTTGGAGCTTACCCAAACGTGTAGAACTTGTTTGGAGAACATGGTATTAGTGATCGACAACGCTGGAAGGAACACTCTACGATTTTTGCAATGCCTAGCAAGCCAGGGGAGTTAACCCACTTTGATTTTCCTAATATTACTTCTTGAAACCTTAAAATTGTATATGCATCTTTGCTAATCTGTAAGATACCCCTGCTATATACATTTGCTATTCAAAAATTTGGGGTTTGACTTGGCCATAGTTGAGCTAATATATCAAGATTCTAGTATTACCTAATGTTAATAAGTCATTGACCATGTAAAAATGCATTTACACTTTCTCTCTTAGTTATGCCAAGAATTTTTGTCATTTGTTGGTTATGTTAATGGTATGTTAAATTACTAATCGACATGGATGGTATATGAGAATTGTATTATAAGAAATTTAAATATTTTTATTATAATTTTTTTAATATTGGAAATTCGTAAAACAGAAGTTTTTTTTTTCTGAATTTTGATTAGCAACTCTTGATTTCACTTAAACATTGCATAGTTCCCATTTGAGCAACTTATATAAACGTTGCTTTAATTAATTTAAGTAAAATTTATACGTTGAAAACGATTTGTAACTCCGTTTTTGCAACGGAATTGGCGTTGCTGAAATTCTGAGAGACGCAAATCGGTGATTTTGATGTGGTGTACTAAGTTCCCTCAGTATTCCTGCGCCTACAACTAATCTGGCCAACGCACCTGAATCTCAAGACAAAGTCCATTATCTTGAGTTGTTTCAGCCTCTGTGAAGACTTCAATCACTTAACTCCTTTGGATCGTCTTCCAAACAGTAAAAGACGAATCTGTTTGGTAACCGCTCTAAACTCAATGAATAAATTCAATGGTGTTGATTCAAATCAAGGATAGCTGTTTAACAAGTTAAACTCCTTGATTCGGTTTAGATCAATCTAGATCTCGACTACCGAAATAATCAGATCTCGATTATGTAATCAAACAAACAGATCTCAAAGCGAACTATAAGAGATTACCGATCTATACGACTTGCTAATCTGTCTATCGAAATAAACAAGCAACGTTAGATCCTTATCAATCAAGAGCGCGAAGTATAATCACAAAAGATTGGAAACCAATAAGAAATCTTCTTGTCTTCAATTCTTCAATGCGCCTTCTTATGTACCTGCACAAACAACTTGATTCTCTTATGATCGATCACACACAGAATGAAGTTTGTTAACAATGGATGATCACAAGTCTATCGTCAGATCTAAAAATAGATCTCTGTCAATCCTTGATCTAGTTTGAGTGACCCTTATGTCAGAAGAGAAGGCTCTCAAGAATAATCAAACTAGGTGCAATCAAGGTTCAACCACCGTTAGTCAATCAAATCAATAATCGAAAACTAAAATAACAATGCGATCCTAGTTTCCCACCATCGGTACTTCTAGTACTTCTTGATCCTAAAGAAAACTTTTAAACGAAGCGGACATAAGAGATTTCACCTAATTAGATTACTCTCCTCTCGATATGAATATTCAAAGAATATTCCAGTCGGCTTCCCACTAAACTTGCAAATGAAATGTTAGTGTAAGGATGGTTTGGCAGAAGAACAAAATTCGCTATTTATAGACCAAGGTTGTGTAGACACCAAGGAATTTCCAAAACTGAAATCTCTCATGGAAATATAGCAAGTATAAAACATACTTAACTAAAATAACTTCCATAGATATGTTTTACTTACTGGGAAAGTAAAAAACATATAAAACCGAAAACCCTAATTAAAAGATTCTCAATTATTTCGGGTTTGGATATTAACCTTGAGTATCAAGGAATATATTTGAACAATAAAAGACTAAGAGTTTAACACGTGTTCAAGTTACTCATTATGTCAACATCTTGAACTTTTCTATTTAGCAAAGCCAACTTCCAAAATCACACAAACCCTAAAGTGTACTTGATACTGGAAATCGGTTTTGCATATGGATCGATCCTGCTATATATCCCCAGTAGGGATCGGTCCTGCTAGAGATCCCCAATAGATAGGTATCGGTTCTGATAGAGACCCCAATAGAGATCGGTCATGTTATAAATCCCCAATAGGAACCAGACCACCAATCCAATTGATTTCTTTCAACTAAGAAACAAGTTTCGTATGTCTACTTCCTTAAACTCATGTACTTAAACATAGTTTTATAGGTATGAAATCAACCCTAAGTCAAACACACAATCTAGTATCAAGTTACATGAATTATGTCTATGTCGCACTTATGGAGTTCAATAGATAAGCGTTATACTTCATAATTCCAATATACCAAAGTTGTAACACAACTTGTATATTGTTCCTTGACACTTTGATCATACTAAAATGACCAAGTCTCTATTACTAGAGATTCATCAATATACTTCGTATGTTATGTTTCAATATACACGACTTGAAAGCAACATAGATAGAAATTAAAACAAGTCAAGTCTGTATTACTTACTTGGAGATGAAGGATGATGTCTTCGTTGATGCCGATACGTCTTCAGGTTCTTCAATGGTAACACGAGCTTGTCTCAACATTTCTAGACTTCCTAGTCTAACCTAACGAAGTTGGCTCTAGTAATCTAATCAAGCTGACTTGAGTTTTGGAACTAAAATATGACAACCAATCTTGACATACCAACACTTGGTGGGTTCAACCGAGCAGTGCTCTAACAATCTCCCCTTTTGTCAATTTTAGTGACAAAACTCTATTACATATGGAGAATACATGAATTAAAAGATAAAGATATTACATTACATAATTGTCTCTTAACTCAACCTTCGTACGCTTGATTCCAAGTTTCAACAACATAATATCCTGCACATATTCAAAAAATAAATGTCGTTGTTGATGCATTTGAATAACAAATCTCTTTACTCCCACTAAAGGAAAGCTAGGTATATACTCAATCCGAACATATTTGTTATTCCCTTTCGTAGTACGAAATATTATACAACTGGTGATAAGTTCTCCCCCTTAATCAATGTTTTACTCTTGTGGTTAGATATATACTTTTCAGCACATATATCCTTTCTCAGTGATTATAAGTCACCGTATACTCCATATATTTCTCCCCCTTTTGTCACAAAAAATGACAAAGAAATGAAAAAAATACAAAAGCAAACCGAAAGGATCTTCAAGTCCATAAGAAATCGATACAACCTGTAAGAGATTAAGCACAAAGGTTTAACATACCACTAAGAAACACTAAAACCGAAACTACCTGATAGACACATTTTAGTGTCTAATTTGCACCTTAATTTCTAGTGAGTTAGTATTCGATTTTGCGTTTATTACGTGTTTTTATGCTTTTGTAGGTACATTAGAAGAATAAAGATTTGTGGAAAAATCGGCTCAAAAAGTGTTAAAGGCACCCAGGAAAAGTGTTAAAGGCACCCCATTCTCATTTCAAAAACAAACTTGGCGGGAACCTGAAGAGGAAGTGTTGTGTACTCTATTCACGTAATTTGTGGGTTGTTTTGAGTTCCAATTTGTTCCATAAGCTACAAGAGTCCAAGACCAACTCAAACACATCAAGCTAGAGTGATTTACGCCGGAGAATATTGCACAATCATGAATTTGGACGGAAAATTGGATTCCAGCTTGGAATCGGATTTGTGAAGATTTGGATAGATTTTAACGTGTTTGAATGGGTTTGAAAAACTCCCTAGGGTTTGTACAACCTATATATACCAAGAGAATTGATTAAAAAGTATCAGGGAAGCCTAGAGATCAAAGAAAAGACTCGCCGGAATACTGCCAGCGATCCGGCACGGCCGGCAAGGTGTTCTTCATCAGCTGGAGCCGGAGAAGAGCACGCAACAGTTATAAGTGTTTCTGTTCTGTTGGGTAGCTTCTTTACCTTTCTGTTGCCTTATTCCTTTGTGTAACGGCTGAACCTTCACCTGTAACGCTTATAAGCGTATCTAATCAGCTGTTTTACACCTATTTCACCATTGTAAGCACTTTTTGAGCAATAAAGAGATCTTTTGAGCAAGTTTTCTCCACCATGAGCTAAGTTTATTTACTGGGATGATGGAGGAGGTTTTTCTCTCAATTTTATGTGGTAAGTCTATTTTTAATTAATTATTTACAATTCTTTACTTGTTAAAATTGCATAATTTCGAAATAGAAAAACGGTTTTCATTCAGTAGTGTTGTTTTTGTTTGATGGGTCATGCTGGGTTGAAAACCTCTGATGTCCCATGCTTGTGATTTACCTCTGCTTGTTTGCATAAAAACCTATTTTGGCAATATTTGAGCTTAATTTATTTAAAAGAATTGCATGATTAATCACATAAATTGTTGGAAATAACTGATTCCTGATTCCTGGTTTTCTCCATATTTTCTAAAAATCATCTCTAGTTTATTTTCCTGATTTTTATTTAATTAGATTAAGTCCATTATTTTCTAAAATCATTACCTTCACAAGTTCGAGAATCGAACACTTTATTTACCTCTTTTAAAACTACATCACTACCTAAGTAATTTTTTTTAGCCTCTTATCAAGGAAATAATTACACGAAGCAATTTTCCCTTAGTCCGACAAGTCCAATTAAGATCAGAATTACTTTAGTTACTTATCGAACCGATTATGTATGTATAATCGCTTTTACCATTTGATAAGACTTAACTAAGCTCAGAATTAACTCAGTTTCTCTTATCAGGCTACAATTATCATAATATAATTGTACCTTATTTCGATAATCAAAACTAGATTGGTTAACTAGTTTCATTACCAGGGAACGAATAGACTTGAATAACCGTACCTTATTTTGATAAGCCTAAACCAAGATCAGAATTAACTTAGTTTTTCTTATCAGGAATCAATTGTTCCAAAAACATTTAAACCTTCTTTTGTTAAGCAAAAATCAAAATCAGGATTGAATTGGTTTTTCTTAATCAGGAATCAAATGTACTAAAAAAAATTGAACCTCTTTTCGTTAAGCAAAAGTAAAGATCATAACTAACTTCACTTTCTTAACATGCAACAATTGTACCAATACCAATTGTTCCTTATTTCATTAAGCAAAAGATCAGAATTAATTTTACTTTTCTTAACAGACAACAATTGTACCAATACCAATTGTTTCTTATTTCATTGAGCAAAATATCAGAATTAACTTCACTTTTCTTAACAGGCAACAATTGTAACAAAACTAATTGTTTCTTATTTTGCTAAGCAAAAAAAAGATCAGAACCTTGTTTTTCTTAGAAAGGGAACGATTTATCAGACATAATCGTTACCTCACTTCGATATGAATAGTTGATAAAGCAACCTTTAAGGATCCGTAATAGACACATTTTTGTGTCTGTTTTGTCTCAATTCTATTTATTGTTAGAGCTCATTTTTGTACTAATTGTGTTATTTTATGTATGTGTAGGTGTTTTTGGAAAGAAACATTTTTGGAAAATCGACTCAAAAAATTACTAAAGGCACCCTCATTTCGGCTAAGGACATCCCAATTACTAAAGACACCCATCATCTGGTTAAGGGCACTCCATCTCTTTCCTTTTTAAAAGATATTTTTTGGCGGAAAATTTATTACTCAAAGTTGTGCTCGTTATGTTATGATTTGAGAAGAAAATTTCAAGGCTTTTAAGACAAGAATATTGTCTTGCCTTATTTGTAGGATATTGCACAATCAAAACAGATCAAAAATTCTCGTGAAAATATTGATATTCTACAAATCAGAGAAGTGAGGTATTCTCGGGTATATGATGCTAAACTTGGAAATTGCGCGGAAGATAAACCCAATTAGGATTCTTATCTACCAAATATAGAGAATTCTCAATGAAAACAACGTGAAAAAATACCTGAGAGCAAGAAAATATCTCTCTCGAGATTAGTTTCATTAAACAAAGATATTTATAATTTAATTGAGGGATTGGAGGTGTTGTTGGATATATAAAGGAGGTTGAAGTTGTTTAGAGGGTTATCAAGAGTGGGGAGAAGCTAACACAGAGTTTGGGGAAGTTTAGAGAAGGAGAATCAAAGAAATCAAAGTTGCAGAAAAGATTTTTCTGCTGCTGCAGAGAAGAAGAACTCGAAGAACATAAGGCTGCATGCAACAATTGTTTAATTCCAAGAAGTGTAATTTATTTCAAAAGCTCTGTAACGTTGAATATGTAACACTTCCTCTATAACAGTGAATTTGTAACGCTTATAAACGTTACGAATTTCCGGATTTAATAATTTTCTCTCTTGTTCATCATTTGTAAACACTTTGAGCTATGAAATATTATTTTGAGAGTGTTTCCAACATGAGGAGCTAAACCCCATTGCTGAGGCGATAGAGGAAGTTATTTCTCCAATAAAAATTGGTATATTTTTATTAATCTAATTTTTGTAATTCTTTTATGATTATTTACCTTGTTTAAAAATTGATTTAATGATTTTTATTAAGCAATTGTGATTTCTTTCTATAGCACATGCTTGGCCTAGGATTTTTTTATGTTCCATGCTTTCGATATACAGTTGTTATTTTGAAAATCTACTTGTTGCAATATTTTAGAATCAAATTGAACATATGAATTGCATAATTATAACTATTGAATTAAATCACTTTAAAATTTGGAAAAATAGTGGAATATTAGACTCAATATTCTCTCAACCTTGATATCAATTTTATTTGCGTTTTTTTGTATTTATTCTTAGAAATTAGGTTTAAACTCAAATCTTTACAAGTCTTGAACGAATCTTTTTACCACTTCTACAACACATTTTTAGCGCCGCCGACGCGGATTTGTTTTTAGGTTTAGTTTTAGTTTTTACTAATTTTATTTTAGATTTTTTTGTTCTATTTTATGTTTTAGGTATTTCTTTTTTGCTACAGGTTTTGGAACAAAAATGAAAAGGAATTGAGCCAAAAGACTTGGAGCAAAAGTTAAGATGAAAAAAACAGAGAAAAAGACAAAGACTTTTTATATTTAGATTTTTATATTTTATTTTTTTTTCCTTATTTTCTTTTTGGACATTTTTTTCTGTTGTTTGTTTGTTTATTTTTGGTATTTTAATTGTAAAAAAAAACACAAATGCACACACCAATTGCATATTTCATCAGACACCGATTTTTATGAAAACTTGTGGGAAAGTACGGTGAACCCTTTGGGCATTATCATATGAAACACCATAAACCCCAGCCTTGTACCTTTGACCAGTCTTTGATTGTAGGTATATTTTACTGCGGTATCCCAAGCTTACCTAAAATAGTGAACCCCAGCATTTGTATGTGCACATATTTTTGCTAAACACCAGTAGTTCCACTTGCGTATGCGTCGTTGGATCTGTGTAGGAGATAGACTTGAAGAAAGCGACCTTTTTTGTTTAAGTCCGACCCGTTACACGGATTTAGGTGGTACATCCGTTTTTGATGAAATGGGTGGTAATAATGAGAATGAGGTCCAGGTAAACAAAACCCTAAAAGATCGTATGAACGGATGAACCCTTCTAGAGTAGTGCGTGACCCATGGGTAGTTATCCCAGCCACTATTGTCAAATTTGATATTTAACCTGGGACAATTAGCATGCTTCGAACATTTAGCGGATTAGATAATGAGAGCCCGTATACCCACATAAGAGACTTTGAAATGATTTGTGACACAATGAGTTATCTGAATATCCCCAAAGATGTGCTTAGGTTGTGTTTGTTTCCCTTCTTTCTTGATGAAAAAGCCAAAGAATGCTATCATTTAATTCCTTCTAAAACAATCACCACCTAGGACGGTCTTGTAGAGGTATTTGTTAAAAAGTTTTATCCACAACATAGGACTTCTGTTGTTCGTCAGTCCATTCAAACCTTTAAGCAAAAATTAGGTGAAAACCTACACGATTATGTAGAAAGGTTTAATGAATTGTTATACCAGTATCCACATCACGGCTTTGAAAAATCCCACATGGCCTAAATTTTATATGAGGTCCTAGATAGTGAAACCTGTATGCAGGTCGAAATAATGTCTGGTGGGAAATTCACCCATCATAACCCAGATACATGTTTTGACTCGTTATCGAGTTAGCTGAGAAAACTAGGAAATGGGCTTCGATGAGAGAACCAGAAATATTTAGGAATTATATTCATAGGGTTGATAGAGTTGATAATGGGTCAGATATCTGTAGGCGTCTAGAGGCCTTAGAGATGAATCAAGGGTTAAACCATGCTAGATACGAAGAGCAAGCCCATGCTCTTTATAAGAACTCTAAATTTGAAAATCGTAATAAATATGACCCATATTCTGAAACCTATAACCCTAATTGGAGAAACCATACTATTTTTTCATGGTCCAAGGGCCAGAATGAAGGCCAGTCTAGTAATACTCAAGCTTCCCAAGATTTTGGCTACACTAAGAACCCTTCAGGTTCAGCCCAGTTTCAGAACCCACCAGATAAGAAATTCATGGGTTTAGAAGAGTCTCTCACCTTTTTATCTAATAACACTGCAAAGTTTCAGCAATCGGTTGAACAAAATATAGAAGATAATAAAAAGATGAGGCTAACTCTCAGGCTATTTTCGATTTACGAAACCAGTTTAGTCAGTTGAATAAGTCTTAGAGAGAAAAAGGTAAGTTTCCTAGTCAGACACAACCCAATCCTAGAGGAGTTCATGAAGTATCTTCTGGAGAGAAACTGTTCAATCATGTGAACTCTGTTACAACCCTTAGGAGTGGTAGACAATAAGGTAACCATGTCTAATAGTGAACATATTGTAGTTCACCCTTCTGAGCCTAAAGAGTCTAATGCGGTTCCTGAGAAATCCGATTTTGTGCCTAGAGCCTCATTCCCACAACTGCTAGACCAACTAAGAAGGAATCCAACTTTAATGATATATTGGATATTTTTAAGCAAGTCAACATAAATCTTCCTTTATTAGATGCAATCAGGCAGATTCCTACTTATGCCAAGTTCCTTAAGGATCTTTGTACGCGGAAGCGAAAGCTTAATGTACAGAAGAAAGCCTTAGATAGTCATGTAACTTCAATTATCCAGAACAACACAACTCCTAAGTACAAAGACCTAGGTTCCCTTACTATCTCTTGCACAATAGGTAACTACCGTGTTGAGAAAGCGTTACTTGACTTAGAAGCCAGTGTGAACTTACTTCCGTACCATGTGTACCTCCAGCTAGGACTTAGTGAGTTAAAACCTACCCAGATAACACTTCAGTTAGCTGATAGGTTTGTGAAAATTCCTCGTGGCATTGTCGAGGATGTTCTTATTGAGGTCGACAAGTTTATTTATCCTGTAGATTTTGTTATCCTAGATACCCAACCTATCCCTGACCCAGAAAACCATATACATGTGATATTAGGTTGCCCGTTTTTAGCTACATCTAATGCGATCATTAACTGTCGAAATGGTATTATGAATTTTTCTTTTCATAATATGACTATTGAGATGAATATTTTCAATATTATTAAGCAACCCCCTGAGTTAGATGACACGTACATCGAAGAGGTGAACATGATAGGAACATTAGTTCATGAGTCATTACCAAACATCTTATCTGAAGATCCATTAGAGAGTTATCTATCACATTTTGGCTTAGATTTTGACGATGATAACACCGTTGATCAAGTGAATGATCTGTTAAACTCTACCCCTGTGTTAGATACTAATAGATGGAAAGCTAAGTTCGAACCACTACCAGTTTCTAGTTCTACCTTAGTTCGTTCTTTAGAAGAGTCTCCTAAGTTGGACCTCAAACCATTGCCAAATAATCTGAAATTTGTGTTTTTAGGCCCATATGAAACTGTCTGTAATTGTAGCATCCGACTTGGATAGTGATCATGAAACTTTGTCTGTAATTGTAGCATCCGACTTGGATATTGATCAGGAAAGTAGGCTAGTGACCGTACTTCAAGACAATAAGAAAGCTTTAGGATGAACCATATCAGACATTAAGGATATAATTCATATTATTTGTATGCATCAGATACATTTAAAGGATGACATCGAACCTTCTAGAGAGATGCACGTCGACTGAACCCTAATATGAAAGAAGTAGTTCGAACTGAGATGCTTAAGTTGTTAGATGCGGGTATTATCTACCCCATTTTCACTAATGTATCAATAAATTACCGAAAAGAATAACCGATTACAAATTATAAATAAACATCACAATTTAACGATATCATGACGTATAAATGCCAATAATGCCGGTACGAAGCAATGCAAGATTTCAATCTACAATGCCTCTGGTAATGAAATTCACCTGCAACCCATTTTCATGGGCACGTTGCTCAGTTTCAAAGATAGTCAAAACATCTTGATCTGATGGGCCTTCTTCCTGAAGACGTGATATTTCGTCCAAAACAAGGTCGACCTACATAAAATTCTCACCCGTAAGGAAGTGTGCAGGCAATGAATAGCTGCTCATATTAACAAGGTTCAACACAAAACTTAATAGAAGATTTTTATGGTTCAAAAAGAAGCATACCAGTTTCAATGAGATGTCAGGATCATCAGGAAAAGTATACACTGATATCACCACGCACATCCCCAGTTCTTGACGATTTGTTACCACCAAGAAATACAGAAACACCCACTGAGTAAATTTGTGAAATAAAACGCAATTAATCAAAGCCAGATGTAGGAGTACAGATGGATGGAAGCCTTTCTAGCAACACAGAAACTTGAAGGAACGTACCTGTTTATGCTTGAAGCGGAGAACTTGCGTGATTTTAGTTTCCAGAAATTTGCTTAGAAATCCAGCAAAGTGAGTCTCTCTCATCTTCAGTTGTGTTCAACCCGATAAAAGAAAAACAGGATTTATTAGAGGGAATTATTATTTTTGAAGTATATTATGATAGCTGAAATAAAGAAATTTGACTTGGGATCACGGAATTGCCATCCTAACAAGGGTCTTGCTCACCATTGAGTCATTCTTTAGATGCTATCTGGACAGAGCATTGTGCCTCTACCATGGGGCTCTGAATTATTTCCCTACAACCACAACTACATATTGTCAGTTAATGGCAGGATTTTCAGTCTAAGCTCCTATATTTTTCCTTCTTGTTGGATGATAAAGAATATTAATTCTTCTAGTTAAACAAAAGCATGCAACAAAGGTGACTGAATACTAGATAGATAATGAATTGGTGTACCGAATAATGGCTGCAGGAAAAGTGAAAGGCAAGCCACTCAAGTCATCTCAGTTGACATGGACGATGGGTTCAGTGGGTATAGGTATACCACCCTGCAGAGAAAATCAACAGCCAACTCAACATGGATTGTTTAAAAAGTTTCAAGGCCAAGCAGCTTATGGAGTGATAGAATTTACCAAGTGTTGTAAAATTAGAGGGAATGCACCAGCAGGATCCATATTTCCAACAAACACAGATGGGTCTTTGTAGCAGCTACCAATATATTCACAAGTTGCTCTATGATCAACCTTTTGAAGGTCATCAATTTTGATCGGCTGCTTCAGAAGAAGTTTCACTAGGAAATGAGTAAAAGTAAAACAAAGTTAACTAAATGAAACATTTTCTAAAACAAAGATTAACCATACCCTGAAAAAGTATGAGTTCCCATAGTTAAGTTCCCGCACACGGTTTGTAAACGCAGTGTAAGGGTCCCTTCTTGAGCATGAATCACTTCCTTCTCTATTTCTGTCGCTAATTGTACCTCTTCATCTCATTGTACCACACTTGTAATAAAAAGTTGATAGACAAGCTGCAAACAAAAGATACACCAATATACTACCTCTGTTTCAAGAAAAGAGTTATTATCACTTTTCTAAATCAGCCTATTTTTAGGCTAAAATGAAAAGTGATAGTAACTTTTATCTAGAAACGGAGAGAGTATTATATATTATAGTTGAGGATGATGCACACAATATTAATACAATACTGCACAATTAGGTGACACGAGTACAAGAGATTACAGTTCATGTATGCCGATTACAGTGTAATAAACAAACCTGAAAGGCCGTTTCAAGCTCGGAAGGGGAGCAGTCACCAGAAAACGACCTCATGTAAGTAACTTCAGCTCTCTTTCCAGCTAGCACATCCATGAGGACATATGGTTTCTAACCAAATACACCAATCTCCCAGGCAATAGTTGAGCCCACGTAGCACGACAAGTACTTGTTTTCTGGCAATTCAGAGAGACCCAGTGAACAGAACCTGCATTAGAAGAAGAAAAGATAAGATCTATTCTCAGAATTTCATAGAGTAAAAGCCTTGACCAGACATGATTAGATTAGAAAACCAGCTTATATATGATCCTGACTTCTGCAAGAACCACGTGTCATTCATACAACAACACTCATTCTCGACTGTCTAAAGGTAGATGTTATTAACTAAACCGAACATAAGTGTTTTTACCACAAGTCTCCAAAATCAGAACTGGTCAATTACCTGATCATCAAGGTGGTCTGTGCCCTTTTAAACACTCATTCCATTTGATAAAGCAATTCCGTCGTCCCAATACTTGGAAACTCAGTCTATTCCACAAAGCCCCTGAAAAATAGGTTTCGAACAAAATTTAGACGGTGTAGCACAAAAAGGGATTGTGTGAAGGAATCTTAAGGTTGAGCTTAAGCAAGAACAGTAGGTACACAGAGAATAAAAAACGTAGGGTTCATATCCCATATAATCTTACACAGAGAAATTAAGAATGGACTAGAACCCAACACTGCAAGAATTAGTAGGAAAACAAAAATTACCTGGATCTGGTCTTGTGCTAACAATCTCTTCCAGGATCTGTTCATCATCCCAATGAGAGATGCTTCTTTATTCCTCGGAGAATTGACCTTTGAAACAGAGATTTTCAGATAATTTTTTGTTGCATGAAGGCGAGGTTCAACTGTCATAATGACGCAGCTGTGTGACGAGCGAAAATTCTCAGCAAACTTTGATATTTCCACAGCCGAGATTTCTGTAACAAAAAAAACAATATCTTGATGTACAGCTACAATTTATTTTAAATCCGGAAAGATGTTAGTAGTGCCAGAAAAAATTATCAAGAAGACAAAATATTCAGCTCACAAGGTAAAAGAGTCTTCTGCAGTTTCGCCTCAAATTTGACCCCAACAACAGATTCACTATGGAGAAAATGCTGTAAATTCAAACATGGATAAATTAGAATGATGCATAAGGTTTGGTACATTATGCAGATATGAATGCACATAATATCTGGTTCAAATTTGGAAATATATCTTCTTAAATTCCTACTTCTGGAACCACACTAATCAACTAGTGAGTGCTTAGCACCTATAAATGAAATGTCCAATCCTTGATATAGGGGTTAGCTTAGCGCATTTGTAACTCAGTTTACTTTTTAAGCAACTTTCTCAAAACCCTGTGTCAATAGAAACATAATAAGTAAAATAATGACAGGAATAAAGCACTTGCAGATATTCATATCGCAGGCTAGTTGACTGCTCCAAATAAGCAGACGCAATATCCGACATCAATAATGCTCACAGTTGATACTTCCTGCTACGAAAATCCATAAAACGTGATCCTGGCAATCTGTGAATATGGGAACAACGTGTGCAATTAAAAGCCGGTGGCAGACGGCAAAAGCAAATATCATATATTTAGATGGAAGATGTATCTCCATGAACATTGACTCCAGAGCATCAATAGTTCCTTTCTCTTTACAAGTTGCAGTCATTAATAGAACTTTCAACAAGAAAAGACAACAAAAACCTCTTGTGATTAACAAGTCTCATTCAGCAGACTTTATTTTCCTGCACACCCATCCATCCTGAAAGCCTAAGTTTTTGAGTGAAATATTAGATGGTTTGTGTGGGAACACTCCAACAGACAAACCATCCTGTACTAATAAGTCTGTCCAAGCATAACCTCTAAAGACTTGGAAACCGCTATGCTGATTGTAGCGGATACATTCCATGTTCACTGTCAACGAGAACGGTACTCTTTCCTGCTCAATATGGAGAGATTTAGTCCATTGGCCCGATGAGTTGTCAATAGGGTCCATCAACCAAACATCGTAAATTGTACTTTCAACATGTGCAACACCGTAGTATAAGACTCCTCCCAACGAAACCCCTACAGCTGACCAGTGGTAATCACTATCCGCAAAACCCTCATAGTCCGTAGGCTTAGGAGGAGGATCATATAACACAATTATCTCTTCCTCCAAACTGAAGGCTACTAGTTTTCTCCCACTTTTGATCCTCCAAAGCACGGATCCGTTCCAAAAAATACCACTTAAAGAAGGCGTATCAAAATCTATCCCAATTGGATATCTCCCTTTGAGGCTCCAACCTTGATCATCTCCGAGGGTTATAACACCGGCACGCAAGTCATGAGAGCCATCCTTCTCATAGTTGTACAAGCAAACAACCTTGTACTTATTACTAGCAGCAACATGACCGAACCCATAGCCTTTCTCTATATGTGTTGACCTACCAGCAAACTCGGGCAGAATCAGAAACTCGTTGGTTGTCGGGTTAAAAACAGAAGCAGACTGATGAGCAGTAGAAAAAACATCATAGGGATCAAACCCATAGATGCATATCAAGCCATTGACTGAACCAACAAGGATAAATTCACTCGAACGAGTAAGTATCTGCTCTGTCCTCATACTGTAGACATCCCAACCTTCTATATCAAACTTAAGAAAAAGGTGTTGATAGTCAGTACCTTCGGAAACGACAAAACAACGGTTAGCAGATACACCCCTTTCTTCAGTAGGAAACGTCATTGTTTTTGAGTCTACAGACCCCAACTGACACATAGAAATCGTATTTTCTTCGTGTCGATACGCTCCAACACATAATCCATATCATCCCTAAACACTTGAAACGTGCTAATATCCTCGGTGCAGCGTATATAATCTAGGTTTACTGTCAACGCGAATGGTATGCTTTGCTTTCCAACAGTAAGATCTTTGTTCCAGTGCCAGAATTTGCCATCTGAGGTGACCAGCATCCAAACATCAAAAACTTCAGTTCCGAAATGTGAAATAGCATAAAAAAGATTATCGCCTCCAAGGGAAACCCCTAATGTAGACCTATTATAATCCCTCTCATTTTCAAACTCTTGATGGGCAGGAGGATCACAATCGGCTATGAAGTTCTCAGTATCTAAGTTGAAGGCTGCTATATTTCCGTTTGTCTTCTTCCAATGGAGGACTCCGTTCCAGAAAATCCCCGTTGAAGAAACCGTATCAAAATCTATAGAGTAGCCCCCTTTGAATCTCCATCCTTTCACGTCTCCAACCGTAAGAACATCAGCATATACGGAATGAAGTTCATCAGAATTGTATTTATACAACCTAAGCAATTTATATTGCTTAGTTGAGCTGTACCCAAAGCCATACCCAATTTGGGTACATGGGTAGTTGGTTATCAGGTGAGGAAGAATTATATATTCATGCGTTACTGGGTTGAACAAGCAACCCGGACCCTCAATTTTAGAAAAACCATTAAATCCGTAAATGAAGATCAGTCCGGTAGCTGAACCAAGTAGATTAAACTCATCCAAAGGTGTCCTAAGTAGCTTTCTCCTTGTGAATTTGTATTTGAAGAAGTCCATCATACCTACTTTTTCATCAGACTCGGACAAATAGAGCTGATGAACAAAAACAAGCTTACCTTTCTTGATGATGGATTTGTTGTCATATTTCTGAGGAAGAAAACGCTGAACTACACACATCCATTGTTTACAAACACATTTTGCCTGCATAATTTCTTCGATTGACAATCTAATCAAAATATATTCGATTTCATCATCGGAGAGGTCATTAATATTCATCCTCCGCTTTTGTCTCTTGTTCTGCTCTACTAGAACTTCTGTGTTGTTCTGTATGTGCTTCTGTATCCTTCCTTGAGTAGTTATTCTAATCTCATTCTCATTAATCGGTGTTTCAGGTCTTGGTTTCTCTTCACTATCCATCTCTATCCAAACAAACACACAAAAATCCACATCACCAACACACAATAATAATCAATCAACAATCCCCAAAATCTCTACCAAACAAACAAGCACAAATCTAAACGAAGGAGAAGAAACCCTAAAATCTAGAACATAACTCAACATCAGTAATCAAAAATCACCACAAGAATAATCAATCAACAAAAAAGATCCCAAAATCTCTACCAAATAAAACAAGCACAAAACGAAGAAGAAGAAACCTATAATCTAGAACATAAATCCACATAAGTAAACAAGAATCACCACAAAAATCATCAATCTAGGGTTTGTTAGAGTGTTAATAGAGATTTACCTGATTACTTTTGAGAATTGGTTGTCGCCCTTTTCTGTGAATGAATGAGAAGAAGAAAGAAGAATGTAGAGATGAAGGCGGGAAGCGGCCTTATTTTTCTATCTACTAATTATAAACTCTACATTACACCTCTTCCGTATCTTATCGCCGTTGGATGAATTTTAAGATCTTACTTGATTTAAAAATCGGAGTATATTAACGGTTGGTGTGTAGGGATGACGTTAGGATTGTGATTGGAAAGGGAGATTAATTAGAAGTTATCGATGCTTAAGTGGGTCCAGAATAAAAAAATTAGGTTCTGTAATTATTTTGAGTCGTTGGATACCGTGGGGTCTGAATGTCTGATGAACGGTTGAAAAGTGCTTTTAATACAGAGTGAATAATGTTGTAAATAATTTTTTAAGTAATTGACAAATTTTGTGGTATGTTAAAGACAATGTCCTATTGGTAGTAATTTTAATTGTTTTGCAAAACTCAACCATCTCAACTGTCTGGTTTTGAAAATTATATCATCAAAACCTCTCCCATCATTATGATAAGATATATTCTTTAAAAAAAAACATGAAAAACAAATCATGTCTTCTATGTATCAGTTTTCACAGATGATACCTTTCTAGAGTTGATTATGGAAGGTGTACCATGGATAATCAAAGATGATCTTTATGCCCTGGAAAGATGTGTATCTGGAAAACCGCCGAGTGACTACAAATTTAAAACTGTTGAGTTTGGTTCGTAACTTCGTGGCTTACTAGTGGAAAACTTGAGTGCGACTTTTGTATATGAATTCATCTCTCAAATGGGTAAAACTCGCCTGTCTATGAAGCAACTACATGGAGTAAATTTGCTAGAACTAAAACCCACATCAACATAAACCATCTTTTACCCCAAGAAATATCTTTTCCTCTTCTAGATAATCCGGATTATGTGGTCTCTATCAAGTATGATCGTCTTCCAAAATTCTGTCTTTTCTGTGGACTTATTGGTCACTTGATGAAAGTTTGTGTCCTGAACTGAACGACTGTAAGGATCGCATTTTCAAAGGATATCATGAGGAACTCCATCAGCTTGAGGACTTCGGGACCCATTTATAGATGGGTTTTGCAGGAGCAGCTTTCTCCTTCATACCATTAGGACCATTGCCCTTTTGGATACTTTGTGAAGCATCCTTTCTCCAGTTTGGAACATCAGATCTTGCCTTCGCATTTACAAAGTTATCTCTCTTTTTATTATTCGGTCGATTATGAGATAACTTTGTTGTGCGTCGATAGACAATATTTGAACTATCATTATAATAATTCTTTTGTCTAAACTTTGGACAATAGCAATCTGAGTTCTTTAGGGGAGCAAACTTAGCCGATTCATTTGATATAAAAGAAAGGGCATCTTGCATCTTACGAACTTTACATCCCTTTGTAAGTGTCCTTTACTCCAACAAAAAAAGCAATGCTTAGTAACATAAGAAGTATGAGTTTTAGTGTTACCTTTTTGTGAATCCACTTGCATTGGAGCTCAACGAGTTTTGTTATTCTCATCTTTGTTCAACTATTTTGCTTTCTTCACATTAGCAGAGGTGTTTTCTTTGATAGTCGCACTTGAAGAGTTTGGTTGAACATGATTCTTAGTCTTTACAAGCTTTACTTCCTTTCCTTCAATTTTTGAAGGTGTTGTACCTTTGACATCAGTGGAAACCTCTGGTTGAGAAGAATTTCTAGCTTTGACAAATTTTACCTCTTGGGACAAAGCTGAAGCTCACACTGGTTTCGAAGTCGTCTGCGAAACAACTTAAATACTCTCTTGTTGTAGTGACTGTATGGGATAAGTGCAGGTTGCCTACATCCATTTATTTTCACTCGAAATGATTTTTACAAACGTTATTAGGTAAAACATACCCCCAAATCTGACTCTAATCAAGAGGATGAAATGACTTGGAAATTAAACTTCTCTCATTAACAAAAAAAATCATTAAGAATCCTATGATATTTTGACACGCAATATACTAAAAAAAAAACTCTTCCTTCAAGGGGGGAATTAGAGGAGTGATGCCTACCATGGAACCATCCTAAAGTAGTACCAAGAATCAAAGTCATGCAAACAAATGGAGAAAAATATAGTACCAAACTAATGAAAATAACAATCAGAGTTTCTCATAGGAAAGAAAAACGGCTACCAAATAAACCACTTTAACAAATAATAACCTTGTAATCTCTTAACGATACCACAGATCAGACCTACAATCAAAACGCTGTCGTTTCATATCCTAGTATCCAACTAGTTACTAGTCATATGCTTTTAAGTATATTAAGCAAACCAAGTTTAACTTGAAATAAATAGTTTATTCACAATAAAAGCAAAAAAAATGCAGCAACAGAGCTTCAACGTCCCAGATTCTGTAGCTTAGGCTATCATATGATACAATACATTGTTCTTTCCTTTCTCTTGGACGATTTCCTGTATAAACCAAAATCCCGCTACTATGCTAATGTCGTGACTAATTCGACAGTTATATGTGATCAACAACACTCAAGAAGGCCCATAATCATTTTCACTCATAAGACAAGATGGAAAAGGAACTAAAATTATTATACTGACATAGCCTGAATCAAGATGTGGGAGATGATGCACTTAGCTTCTTCTTTGGCGGTGGGTTTCCACCTGAGATCATCACATAGGAATAGAAACATAACATCGCCACGCTGCCATTTTGTAAGACAAAAAAAGATTTAAGTGATCACAAGTCCATAGCGAAAATCCTGAGAAGACACAATTATGAAACCAAATCTAATTGTACCTCATGATGGCATAGAACCCTGCTGGGAAAAATTTCTTTGTCTGTAAACAGAATACCAATTTTTATTAATACAAAGCTATAGTTGTATATAAGGATTCAAAAACTAGTATGGAAATATAACGTACCAAAGAATAATTATGAAAATGCTTCTAGAGAAGTGACGCGAAAAGTGCTGCAAGATCAAGAAAGCCGATCAATATGTTTAGCCCAAGGAAAAGGAAACCTATCCGATATCCACTCCCCAAAGATACCAAATTAACGATTTTGGTTCTATACTATCCACTGTCCAAAGATACAACAAAATATGGCCATAAAGGCACCCTATATAGTACCATAAGTTCAAAAAAGTGAAGACAAGTAACATCGTGCTTTTGTTCTACTATTTTCACCTTGTGGCTCATCCAAAATATGTAACCATAATATTTTGCTAGCATAATGAACATATTTACGTCTATGAATAAGCACCTCCGTAAAGAATCCCCTTTGCTAGAGTCAAGGGATTTCTTGAAAATAGAAACCCTACAAATCCTCCACTCAAAATAAGGCCACCTGCAACCAGACGCAGTTTATCATTAAAGTAGAGAACTGAAGATCATCATCAAAATCTCTATTGTGTATAGTATACAGCGGTATAACAGTCGTCTAGTGAGAAATATGCAATTTATCAAGATAGATAGCTAATTATCATCTTCACGTAACATGATTTAAATACTGCAACAATCAACTCAATGACCTTTTAACATAAGAATATAAAAAAATTGTTCTGAACTTCTCAGATTAACATCTGACAATAGGCAAATTACAGTTGTATGGTTTAGAAAATGGTAAAACACATATACTGGGAATCTAAGGCGTAGGAGCATAATGAGTGCTCAGGTGCAACTTACAACTGACTAGACTGTGAGAGGTGCTTCAGTCTCTTATTAGATAGTACGCGTAATATGAGCTTGAGAATGACTATCTCAAATGCAAGATGATGGTAAGCATGAAGATTTGTATACCAAAATGAACTAAACATATCCGACAGAACAATCGTGTTTCACTTTCATAAAACGTAAAGATGTTTTAACATGAATAACAATGATCTCCATACATATTGGAGAATCATTCATGACATATATGATACGCCTATTACATACATCGTGTTTAAGAAAATCACATTATTATACTACCATAAATTACATTTTTGAAAAATTTGGCAGAAATGCACTTATCGAAAGGAATTCCAAAGTAGAAATCATGAATCTTTGCTGCCTTTATAGGCTTCTTGATTTCTTGTTCTTGTATCTCCAAATCCTTTCCTAACTGTCCATCTACTGGCTTTTCGTTATTAGGATGTCATCTAGATGACCCCTCTGCCTGCAGCTTTGAATCACCAACCGAGGTCATTGTGGTTTTCATACCCAAACTAGAAGATTCTACACTTCCCCGATTAAGTTGCATAACAACCGAAGACTGAAAGAAAAAAAACTTCTTTACAAACCAAAATGCTATAAGAGTACATACATTCAGTTGAAAGTAAAATGAATTACTATCTTATGAGGGAAAAAGGGAAATATAATTAAAGAAAGGCGAAAAAATACAACATTGTGATCCAAAGCTGTAATTATAGATCAACCCTTAATAAAACAACTATCTTTTGTCAATATACTCACATCGGACAACAATTGACAAAAAGTCGTTGAAAATCAAACTTAAATGTTCAAAAGAATTGCTGACAAACATTAGTTCATGGAAGTAAAAGTGAACACTATCATAATTGATAACAATAAGAACTCACAAACTGTAATTCGACAACAAAGATGCATTCCTTTGCCTTATTAATGTAATTGAGAAACAATCCTAATTCCTAAAGCCCCATTTATAATCACAAGAGCATAAATGTTTGATTGTGATTACCTAAGTCGCTAGGTTTACACAATATCCAAATTCAGTACCTATAGTAACCATGATTGGTCAAACATATGAAATTCAGTGGACACCAATTATCCTAATTAGAGAAAATTATAGATAGGTCATACAATCAGGGATTTGGCAGGTTTTCACATCAATCTTAAAACTGTAACAATTAATATTAATCTCCACTGTCAATTTGAAATTACTTTATAAGGACGAACAAGTAATGAGACCATGAATCAATTGCATTGAGGAAGATTGAGTTTCCACTTTTTCAAAGAAGTCAATTAAATTCGGTTATCAGAACATCCATGAAAGAGAGGAAAACTGTTTGAAGCTACAACATTATGTGCAACTGAGATATTGCATAATTATACTTCCTTAAGGTGCTGCTTATGTTGGTGCTTTGGAATCGAAACAAAAATGGTCTGCCAGGAGTAATATTAACATATGACTTAAAAGGGTACTGAGAGATGTATTTACATGCAATTAGGCTACTACGACAATAACCTTCTTAGCCAACTACACACGGTAAGAAGAACACTTTGTCATTCATTTTGCGAATGGTTTCAGAAATTATCTTTAATCTGCAAGTTTCTCATTGACCATTTCTGAACACTAATTTTGCATCTTTTGCCTTTTTCAAGCCACACCTACACTAAAAACTCACACAAAGTGCATACAACTAGAGTTCTACGATTGGTGATAGAAATTAGACAACACAACACAAAACCAATAGGAAAAGATTCCTTTAATGAGAACTACTGCCTCCCAGTCCCCTTTTTGTTGATCAAGCAACTAGTAAGAGTTTTAGCACTTTCCTTGGTTAATCTTTCAAATTTAGTTGACCATACACTCAAATAGTTCTTACTAGGGGCTTCTACTGGAAAGGAGTAAACTAGTACACATCTAAATGGCTAAATCCCATCTCAACTAAACCGCTACAATGGACATAACATTGTTCTGCAGGGCAATTTACTCTAGTATTATAAATTCTTTAATGGCCAAAATAAAAATCATAGAGCTTGCATTCCATATGTTCTAACTAAACTTAAAGGTCGAAATGCAAATTCACAATCAATTCCGTAAACATTAACATAAATATAGGTTTAAAGATCGAAAAACTTTTTCTTTACCATTTTTACTATTGCTTTCAATTTCAGGATCCAAATACTCACTCCAATGATTCCTTCTCTTTCCCAAGCATCCATTAGTATTATTATTCTGAGAACTCTCATTCTCATAATTACCAATAACGGCTTGAATTAGGGTTTGTTTATTGTTTTGTTCATTAAATTGCCTAGACATATGGAAATCCTGAATAAATAATCTAACATCTTTAGCGAGAAATGCTTCATAAAAAACCTTACGCACTGATTGTTTTTCATTGTAAGCAACACAATTCCACTTGTTACTAATCTTCTTCTTTAAGGCACGTGCTATACCTCCCCTAAGGCGCTGCTTCTGTTGGTACTCTAGAATTGAAATAGTCAATCTGGAGTACTACTAACGTATAACTTAAGATTACTGACTACTGATAGATGCATGTACATGCAATTACGGTACTTCCACAATAACCTTCTTAACCAACTACATACATGAACAGCTACAGAAGAAGATCTTTTTAGCATTCATTTAGTGATTTGTTTCAGAAATTATCGTTAATTTGCAAGTTTCTCATTTGACCATTTCAGAACACTAGTTTTGCTGCTTTTTCCTTTTTCGAGCTACACCTACACTAAAAAAATCATACAAATGCATATAGCTAGAGTTTTATGACTACTGATAGAAATTGAACTCAATGTGAAACCAATAGGAAAAGATTCCTTTGTTCCGAAAACATTCAAAATAATGAAAACTATTGCCTCCCAGTCCCCATTTTATTTGAACAAGCAAATAGTAAGAATCTCGGCACTTTCCTTGGTTAATCTTTCAAGACTAGATGATGCTAAAAGCAGGTGATTCTCTTCTCTTATTCACTCAAAACCATCATAAGTTATGATAGAAACAACAACTAGTTAACACAAATACATTCAAAACGAGATGGTCATAAGATCATATGAAAGGTTGAAAGAGGTATGAAATGTCAGATTACGATTTCTCTATACCTCGGTATACCAACATTGATGTTAACTACTAACTCGCTTTACTTCTCATTTCCACCCAAAGTGATAGTTATCCCTAACATCTCAGGCAAAAGCTATTAGAAGGCTCTTAGTTAACTCAAAACAAACATCATGCCCTTAAATTGTTCTTACTAGGTGCTTCAGCGCTTCTACTAGAAAGGAGTAAACTGGTGCGCACCTAAATCCCATCTCCACTAGACCAATTACAGTGTAAATTATTCTGAAGGGCGATTCTTTTAAGTAACTACGCAGTATTATAGTTTCTTTAATAGACAAAATAAAATCTTAAAGCTGGCATTTCAAATGTTCAAACTAAGCTTAAAGTTCAAAATGCAAATTCACAATCGAATTCATACACATTAAAACAAAAATATAGGGTAAAGATCGAAAAACCAAGTTCAATGATAATACTGACCTTTATCTTGACCATCTTCCCTATTGCTTTCAATTTCAGGATCTAAATACTCACTCCAATCATGTCTTCTCTTTCCCAAGTATCCATTACTATTATCAGAATTATCAATAGTGGTTTCAATTAGGGTTTGTTTATTGTTCTGATCATTTAATTTCCTAGACTTATTGAAATCTTGAACAAATAATTAACATCTTTAGCAATAAATGCTTCATAAAATACCTTACGAACTGATTGTTTTTCATTGCAAACAACACAATTCCATTTGTTACTACTCTTCTTCTTCTTCTGCTTTACTTGCATTATTGAGCGATGAAGGAATTCGTCGACATTTTGACTCTAGATTTCTTGATTTCTAATTTTAGGGCAAGGATTTTAAGTATAAAAATTAACGAAAATCCAAAAAGAAAATTTTGATTTTGTTGCATCACCGATGGGGAGTACTAGTCGACTAGTCATCCCTAAGTTTTAAACCGGTAATATTCATGGAGATTCACAATATTGTCTATTCTAATCCTCATAAAGACATCATCCCGAGTTAATACTAAGGGTTTTAGCACCAAATTCCCATTCGGGGTTTTTGGGTTCTAAGCTTGTGAGTTGTGATCCCTATTGATGGATCAAGGTTGCGCAGACTTGCCAAAAAGTAATGCCGTAATTAGGACATGCCAAAAATGCGTTGAGAGGTTATTTTTTTATTTTTTTTGCAGCTAATTTCCAACGGAAATTCTCTTTAACCCTAATTGCACAAATCGATGGGATCTCAAGCGACTGGTTCCTTTTGCACTTGTTGTTTCAATTCTCTTTTTACAATGACTGCATATACATATAACTTCAATCTCCTTCTTCCCATCTGCTCCAATTCTTGTAGTAATCCTTTCAAATTCATTCCATACATCAGACCTTGTTGTACGTAATTTCTTCTTTACTTCATCTATAAGTGGATCTTCCTCTTCTTCTCCTTCTTCTCTGGGACGAATTACAGAGACAGAGTTCATTTTTGAACCTTAGACATTTTCTTCTGGTAACTGTGAATGTGATGCAACTGAAGTTGATGAAGTTGAGGTACCCAATTGATTTGATGATCTTTGACTCTGTGACATCACTGATTGATTGATTTTTGAAAACCCTAATTGCACAAATCGATTTCATAAACCCTAAAGTAAGTTTCAAAATTGAACCCAAATTTGGATTTAAAAAGAAACCATAGTTTTCTAATCACACAGTAACCCTAAATTGAACAATTGAACAATAACCTAACCCTGATTTGAACAATTGAACAAAAACCCTTAATTGAATAGAAAACCTAGTTTTCTAATAATTGATTGATCGATTCACCACTGGTAGAAAAATTACTAGAGAACATATAAGGAGATGATGGTGGTAACTGACAGTATGAGACAAATAAATTTGAAGAAGAAGAAGATATGAATAAAGATTTGAGAGAATAGAGAAGGAAAGGTAAGTTTTTTTTCTTGTGTTTATGTCGATGTGAATATGTGATGAATGAAGAAATGAATGGGTTAAAGCCTAAAGGTATAACGGAACATTAGGCTTATGCTATCGATACCGGAACTTATCAGAACGGAAATTGGCTCAGCCGGTTCCGCTACGATAACACAAAAATTTCCGATAACTTTCTGTTTCCGACATCCGACAACCGTTATGTCGAATAATTTTCTATAGGATCCCGGATTTTCGGAAACGACTACCGGATTTCGGATTGGGATTGACAGCCCTACTCATAACTGCATTGCTCTAAACTTCTTTTTCTTTAGCAGACATGGTTATTCTATGTTCACTGAGTTTGTTCTCGGACACTTGGTTAGGTAGATGCATTTGATTTGAATGGG
>JAJJMC010003936.1:4273916-4314869 GCA_023531435.1 Papaver californicum
TTTCTTTCAACAGTTGTGCTTTTGCTTGATGGATTATGCTTGGTTAACTAATTTTGATAGTCCATGCTTGTGATTTACCTCTGTTTGTTAGCATAACAAATCCAATTTTGGCAATTACTTGTGCTTCAATTAATTTAAAAAGAATTATCTGATTAATCACATAGGTTGTTAGAATTACCTGATTCCTGATTCCTGGTTCTTTTAAAATTATTCAAAAATCATCTTTAGGTTATTTAGTCTTTTTCATACTCCTGGAATTTTCTAGATTTAATTAAAATCATTATTTTCTAAAATCATTACCTTTACAAGTTCGAGAATCGAACCTTTATTTACCACTTCTAAAATTACATCAATTTTTGGCGCCGCTGCCGGGGACTTGTTTTTAGGTTTAGGGTTTTAGATTTATTTTTAGGTTTTTATTTTTATTTTTTTACTTTGTTCTATTTTACGCTTCTTTTGGTATTTCTCTTTTTGCTACAGGTTGGATTTTGGATCGAAAAGAAGATACGCCAAAGTTTTGGAATTAAAGCTAAAAACTTGGAATTAAAAAGGGAAAAGCTTAAAGAACGAAAAAGAAGATCGAAGATTTTATTTATTTATTTTTATTATATTTTTAGTTTATTTAAATTGTTTTAATTAGTTTAGAAAATTGTATTAGGGTTTTAATTATTTCTGTAACTTTTCTTTTATTTTTTGGACATTTTTGGACATTTTTGGACATTTTTGGACATTTTTGGACAATTTTGGACTTTTTATTATTTTTAAACCCTACGGAAGGGTAATTTTAAATATCAAACTGTGTGCAGGGACGGACGACAATTACGATATTGTCTCGTCCCCTCGGGTTCGCACACTATTAAAAAGGATATTAGTGGCCCGAGTCGACTTCAACGGTTCATCGCCCGTCTAGTACGGGAGGTAAACTTCGACCAACCCACGAATCTCCTGTCAGTGGGTTTTCTGGACGCCTTTGTATGCATATATGTTGAGGACTGAATACGGAACTTAATTTTTGCATAGTAAAGGGCAAGGCCTGGCCAAACAAGATAAGGTTTCGGATTTCATCACCGTCTCCTTCTTGCCCGCTTTAGGAAAACGAAACCTACGCGAACATAAGCCTAAAATCTTGACTAGAAAGAGACCTATAGGGTATCGAGCTTATTGGAAACTCGTTCAAAAGGACTGTACGGGTTACTTTATTAGCCTAACTCGAAGAACAGGAAGATTATTTTAAGTTGATTAGAGCCGCCTTGTAACCCAGGGAAAAGTGCCAAAGAGACAGGGGTATCAAAGCTCCATTGAGCTTCTCCTGTTTCTTTTCGACTTAATCTAATTCAGATCGTTCTAAGAGGTTTGATAAAATTGTAACCAGTTGCTTTTTGAAAGAATAGAAGCTGGTCTAGAATCAATCTAAGTGGAGCCATCATGCTTGTTGTTTGCTAGATTTAGGTTTGATTTGGTTGAGTCAGGGCACGATTGTTTTTGATTAATTGCTTGTTAGGATTTTATTTTTGCATGCCAAGAACGCCCTTAAGGCGAACTTGGGATAGAGACCCTCAAGGTAGGACTTGTAGTTCACCTTAACCTTGAGAAGTCAACTGAGAGTGAAATAGTCACTCCCGAGACCGTGTCAGCAATGACAACTCTGAAGAATTTGTGGAATCCAACCAGGACCTTACGTCCATCTTGCATCAAGTTAGCCGCTACTGAAGCGAGCTACGAACTGAAACCCAAAATCATTCAGATGCTTCCATTATTCTTAGGAAAAGAGAACGAGAATCCCTATTTTCATGATATGGAGTTCGAGGAAATATGTAGCACAATCAGGATTAGAGACTTGAATGACGAGTCTATTAAACTTAGACTATTTCCCTTTTCACTAAGAGATAGAGCCAAGTCATGGTGGTATAGCTTGGCCCCTCAGTCGATTGAGACCTATGCCCAACTTACTTCATCTTTTATTTCAGAAATTCTTCCCTAAGAACAGAATATCCTCAATTAGGCAGAAAATTTTCACGTTTTCTCAACAAGAGGGAGAGTCTCTGTATGTTTATGTAGAAAGGTTCAACGACTTAGTGTCCCAATGCCCAGACCACGGTTTAGATGAGTTAAGTCTAGTTCAGATTCTCTATGAGGGTTTGGATTATGCGACTGTAACCTTGGTTGAGTCCTTGTCGATCGGAGAATCCGACAGTAAGACTCCTGCTGAGGCGATGCAATTTCTGAGTGACATCGCCGAGAAAACCCAGCAGTGGGAGAGCAATAGAAATCCCAACCCATTAGAATCCTTATCTAGAAGGCTAGAACTGGTCGAAATGAATCAAGCTAGTAGTTTAGAGCCCCAACCCAATCCAAAAGGCGTCAATGAAATGGCGACGGGTGAGAAATCATCAAGTCACGTGAATGCAGTCACGACCCTCAGGAATGGTAAATTGGTGGACAACGGGGTAACTGGGCCTGATGGTGGACATACTGTAGTTCACCCTGACCCAATAGCCGAAGAGACTGATAAAGTCTCTGATGAGCCTGAGGAAACCCCTCGGGCCACCGATTTTATGCCTAGAGCCCCTTATCCAAGGTTGTTAGCACCTACTAGGAAGGACCCCAGCTTAGAAACTGTCAACATGATAGAGACCCTAGTTCAGGAGACATTACCAAACACTTTGATAGAAGACCCATTAGAGAAATGTCAAGCCCACTTTGGATTAGATTTTCATGAGTTGGACTTTAAGCATGACCCACCAGATACCCTGATAAGTAGTGAATTAGGCCCATCAGAAGAGGAATCCAAACCGTCTAGTGAGATGGAGCTTAGGCCCAACCCAGTAGAAGATCCATTAGAAAAATGCCTAACCAAATACAGATTTAATGGCAATAATGATAGGGTTATTGATGAGGTGCGTACTTTGTTAGGCTTTGCACCGCCGGATTGTAATTTAGAAGAAGCAGTTGACTATTTTCGAGAATCTGACGATCCAAAAATGAGGGAAATTGTTATTAGTCTATCTAGAGACACTGAAAACTCTAAGTTTGGGGGTGACTATCATTCTCCATGTGCTATACCATTAACTCTTAAGAAGGTCCCTAGCTTGGGACCTGACATAGGCACCGCTGCAATTTTACGAGATCATCCTCCAACTAGATTTACCGATCCTCAGTTGCCAGAAACCCATCCTCTGGTCGATGTGGTTTACCTAGATAGGGATCAAGGTGTACTCAGATCGTTTATCCTCTTAGCTTGCTGCAGTTTACTTCTACCGTGGGGCACACTATTTGATTCAGATGACCCATAGTTGTTCCGATTATTGCTATATGATTTAAGGGGGTGACTAATTCTTTTCTAGTCTGGCTGAAGACTTTAAACTTAGCACTTCTTGGGAGGTAACCCATGCTCATGCATTCAGGTACTATCTTTTTGACTCCCTTACTTTTACTCTTTTGGTATTGTTCTTTACTTAGAAACATTGAGGACACTGTTTAAGTTTGGGGGTATTGGGAGACTTTTTAAAATTAATAAGATTTGGAATTTAGAAGCATGTGAACAATTCAGGGTGACACTAACCACTCTAGGTAGATGGAAACTTAGCCATTTTGCTATAAGGATTGGTGTGCCCAGCTAGATGGTCTATTCATAAAGGAGACAGAGTTCAGGTGTTAGAAATAACATGATAGTTGTCACCACCACATCACGTTCTGTTTTATTATTTGCAATTTCTTGTTTCTCTGAGAGTATTGGTGGGTCCTAGCATCGACATGTTAATTAGCACTGGAATGACATTTAGTGTGTTGAGATCATGCCCCACATGAATAATACGTTAGTGTTTTAGAGTTATGTGTGTGGTCCCCCTGTCTCCATCGCGTAAGCAAGCGTGGAATGCAGAATCCATGGGAACACACATGTATTAGGTGTCAGAAAAAAAAAATTGAAAAAAAAAAAAAATCGAAAAAAATTAGAAAAAAATTGAAAAAAAATAGTATTTGGTATTTTAAAGTTCTCCCTGTCTCCGTCGCCTAAGCAAGCGTGGAACGCAGGATCCATGGGAACTTGTAAATATTTTAGTTAGTAGTAACCGTTGAAAATAAATGGGGAGTATCTCGACACACTAGGTTTCATCTTGGTACTGACCTTCAGACAGATATGGGACACATCGTTCGCCTCGGTCAACATTTGCGACCTTCTACAGTCTACTTTCATCTTCTAAGTCTTTTCATGTGATGGGTGGTTAGATAACTGTCTGAGTAGAACTCTGTTGTCTTAGATATGAATTTTAGTATGCTTGAGTTAACACTCGTGTACAGTGATTGGATCCATAAAGAGTAATGGTCCCTATAGCCGAATATCTGAGTAGCCAACTAACTAGCTTGTTTAGTGTCTATCCTTAATCATTCACGTGTTGCTAAGATCTAGATTCAGGTTTTGTGGGTATACCTCTTGTAAACCCTCATGAGACAAAACTCGTCCACTAGGGACACCTAGGGGTTTAACGGCTTACTGCATATGCTAAATGTAGTCGCGATTCCTGCGAAAGTGAGTTAGGATTTTTACTTTATTTTTAGAGTAGTTTGCTCGAGGACTAGCAAAATAGTAAGTTTGGGGGTATTTGATAGACACATTTTAGTGTCTAAATTGCACCTTAATTTCTAGTGAGTTAGTATTCGATTTTGTGTCTATTACGTGTTTTTATGCTTTTGTAGGTACATTAGAAGAATAAAGTTTTGCTGAAAAATTGGCTCAAAAAGTGTTAAAGGCACCCGGAAAAATGGATCAAGGCACCCACACTTTGGATTGGGGCACCCTTGGATCGGGCTGAACTGGATCGGGTCAACCCAGCGGGTCAACCAGGTGAGTCAACCCAGCGAGCCAGCGAGTCGACTCAGCCGAGTCACCGAGTTGACTCATCGGGACTCATCGGCAGCAGCACTGGATGGTTCAAATCAAGTGATTCGCAAGTTTCTTTTGCTTCCAGATTGTTCCAAACATTGATAGTTATCTCACGCAAGTCATAAACAGCAAAAAAATCCCGTGAAATCAGCTCGGAAATCATGTATTTGGCCGGAATTATGTTTTGATTCGGATTGGGATTTGTGGGTTGTTTTAGAGAGTTCTATTAGGTTTAGAACTCTCTCTAGGGTTTCTACTACCTATATAAACCAAGAGAAGCCAAGAAAATCGAGAAAAAAAGCCTAGAGAAGTAATCCCGAAATTTTCCGGTAAGGCTCCATCAACGTCCGGTCAACTGCTACTGCACTGGCCGGCTGTTCTTCACCCATCACCGTCGGAGAAGACGACTCAGCAACACTTACAACTGTTGCTAATTTGAATTTTCCTGTTACGTATTGCTTCAACCTGTGTTGCTTAAAACTCTCCTGTAACAGCTGAACCTTCTCCTGTAACGCATAAGCGTATCAAATCAGCTGTTACAGCGTTATTCACCTTTGTAATCGATATTTTGAGCAACAAAATCAACTTTTGAGCAATCTTTTTCCACCATGAGCTAAGTCTATTTACTGGGATGATGGATAAGGTAATTTTCTCAATTTTATGTGATTTAATTAATTTTTAATAATTATTTATAATTCTTTTGTTATTAGAATTGCATAGTTTTAAATAGTGAAAACGGTTTTCTTTCAACAGTTGTGCTTTTGCTTGATGGATTATGCTTGGTTAATTAATTTTGATAGTCCATGCTTGTGATTTACCTCTGTTTGTTAGCATAACAAAACCAATTTTGGCAATTACTTGTGCTTCAATTAATTTAAAAAGAATTATCTGATGTTGTTAGAATTACCTGATTCCTGATTCCTGGTTCTTTTAAAATTATTCAAAAATCATCTTTAGGTTATTTAGTCTTTTCTATACTCCTGGAATTTTCTAGTGTTAATTAAAATCATTATTTTCTAAAATCATTACCTTTACAAGTTCGAGAATCGAACCTTTATTTACCACTTCTAAAATTACATCACCTAACAATACCGCCAAAGCTTCCCAATCCAGATTTATATTACGGATTCATCAAAATTCAGTTTAACTCCATCCAATATCATGTCTTTCCCATTTAACTTTAATGACTTCCAGGTGATGAAATTGTCTCGTTAACGATACACCAATTTAGTTTTGGATTAGTCTATGGTGCCCACATAACTTGGTAAATTTGAGAATCATTTTCTTACACTTGGACTTTGTTGAAACAATTATTAAACACGGAATTGCTATTCATCGAGTGGAGTGATATCATTAGCAGGGTTCAAGTATAAAATGAATTTAATCTCAAATATTTAAAGAACAATCTGACGATGTTCAGGAAAACTCGAATTGAATGGTAGTTTGAGCTTAAACTGAAAATAAGTTGGCATGAAATTTTTGGTGCCGGTCACCTGTTTTAAATTTTGGGTTCAAAGGAGTATGTCATTGAGTTATAAGTTAGCTTTCCACCAATTTATGGCCATTCACCTGTTTTAAATCTCCACAATCATTGGATCCGCTTTAAAACTTCCTTTCCTGATTGAATAGGGCAAAAGAAGCAAACTTTAATCAATTCGGAGTCTGTACCAAACATATTTAATTGTTTTTACTCTGTGAAGTAACGGATATATAAATATAGGGTAATATAGCGCAACGCAGGAGATGTTCACTATAAAAAAATGGATTTAACGGTCATGTCTGATCTCCCCACAGATTTATGTCCGTTCACCCGCAAAAAAATAAAAATAAATGAGAAAAAGTACATAATACTATTATGGGTCGGTCATAGACTCATAGTGGGAATGGGAATCGGATGTGTAAACTCTTTAGACCGTTGGCACTCATTATATGTGAAGTTAATGAAGAAATCATATTTACACATAGCAAAGTTGGTGGGCCATTTGCTTTCCTTCACAATTCTCTACCGTTTTTAGTACCAGGGATGATTAGAGACTGAAAGCAGCCACTGGTTAAACAAAAGAAATTACGGCAAACCGGAATGGTTTTCTGTAATATTTGTCGTGTAGAAATTACTGATTAATCTAAATTAGGAGACCCGTTTAATGGGTAATTTATCCATCCGAGTCAATTTAATAGTTTGTCTAAAAATAAGTTTTTGGATTAATTTTTTTTTCCGATCTATTCACGTGTAAGTGTTATGATGTAATTTATATATATTCCATTCGAACTCACTCCTCTAAAACCAATCCAATTTCCAAAATTTTCAGATTTATTTTTATTCTTCTACGTTGGTGTTTTTAGGTTTTTGTTTTGAAGATCGAATTCGGTGCTCTATAATCATCTTCAACTCCATTCGTCCCAGGTAAGTTCTATAGTAAAGTGACGGTGAAGAAGAGAAGCAAGTGATGGTGAAAAAGAAGTAGTAGATCTAAGATGAAAAAGAAACGAGGTCTTCTTCTTCTTTGCAACATAAATTTTCTTCTTCTTCTTCTTCTTCTTCTTCTTTTTCTTCTTCTTCTTCTTCTTCTACTTCTTCTATTATTATTCATTTAATTCTTCTAGTTGTAACCATTTGTGTTGATGATTTCTTCAGATTTCAGAAGAAACGAGTTTTGATATGGGTTTTTGTTGATGATTTGTTTAAATCCTCTATTTTGATTTTCTATTTTTGTATCTCAGTACATATCAATATTTACTGTTGGGTCATACACTTTTTCCTTGAGTACATATTTTCCTTCAATACATATCTATATGTAGTGTTGGACCAATATGTAATCTTGGATCATCTACTATGTTTCCTTCAGTACATATCGATATTTATTATGTGATCATACATTTTTTTCTACAATACCTATTTTCGTTCAGTACATACCAATATGTACTGTAGGATCATGCTTTTTTTCTTCAATACATATCAATATGTACCGAAGGAAATATGTACTGTGGGATCATACACTTTTTTTTTCAATACATATTTCCCTTTAGTACATATCAATATGTATCGTGGGATCGTACACCTTTTCCTTCAATACATATCAATATGCACTATAGGATCTTCTTCATCTTCTTTAATAGAACTTTAACACGGTTTTTGATTTGTTTTTGTTGATGATTGTTGATTAATATAATTTCTTCTACTACTATCTCTCTTATTTTTCTCTCAATTGTTCTTGTTGTAACCGTTTTCCTTCAATATTCAGTAGAAGTCAGTTCAAATCTACTAGTGTTTTTTAGGTTTTTGATCTTGAGTCTCGATTTTCTGATTTTGTTCCTCTTTGATCTCCCTTTTTGATATATTTTTTTTTGATGATTTTTTACTTTGTTTTGATTTTGATCTCTTTTTCTGTAACCAGTCACTTTTGAATTTTCGCTGCCCTAATCAATTTCGGGTTTGATTTTTATTTTGTTTTTGATTTTAGTTTTTAAAAGTGAAAAAAAACTCGTATTGAAGACGTGAAAGACGTGGCTAGGTTCACACGTGAATGTTATGGGCAGTGAAATAATTTTCTTTTTTGAAACCTTTTTAAAACCTCCAGATAAAAGAATTTTCCTGGTGAACTATAACATAAATGGTAGATGGATCTCTGGGCCATCTAGTAAAATTCCTATTTGTCATATCAAGTTATCAACCTTGTTACTATGCTCACAAAAGAGCTAGCACAGTGCTAACACTACTTTAACGTAAGAACTTAAAACAATAAACTTATGCTATTTATTTGGGCAAATGGTATTTGCCCAAGTACCCAACCCAATCCAGCGTGAACAAAACATAGAATTAATTTTTTGATCAATTTTGCCAAAAAAAAGTCAAAAATCAGTAGGAAACCAAATTTCATAATTGCATGTAAAAAACAAAAATTGAAGCAAAAAGACTGTGCTCATGACTTTTGAAAATGAGTTTCTGGTTGCCAAACATGTTCTGATACTTCTACAGTTCAACTTAGTAGCAAATCCGTGTATGGAAGGAACTACACCATATAATATCTCAAGGGTATTTAGTTACTATTCTTACAGTTGAGAAACAAAACAGATGTTTCCCTCTTTCTCTGTTTAAAATCTTATTCTTATACAAACAGTTTCTAACTCAAAGGGCTTTCTAGGGAATATACCTCAAACTTCCACCCCCAAAAATCGAACGTTTGTTTTCTGTCGTCACTTTAAAACACTTTTATCATCGTACTTTATTTTATGTTCTTTCACTCCAGATTTTTGTCTCTAAAACATCATCATCGCTCTACAAAATCCTAGGGTTTGGTTCTAGTCTATTTCACAGCAAATAAATCGGTTAAGAAGATTTTGTTTATTTTACCTCTAATGACTGAAATCCTTAACTCCCAGGGTTTTGATATTTCAGAAACCCTAACTTCTGAAATGAGAGAAAATGATACTATTGAATCTGAAGTTTTCGATGGTTTAGAAAAAAACGGGTTCGAGATGGATGAAACCCTAATTTCGGAGGATGCTGAAGAGGAGAAAACGAAGGAGATTAGCCATTTCAGAGCTGAGATTGATACATCTTTACCTTATGAATCGGTGAAAGAGGCAGTATGCCTTTTTGAGGGTAGCGCCATTTGGGGACCTCAACAACACAAAAACTCAGAATCGCTGGTAATATTTCTGCAACACACATTCTACATTTGGGTGATTTTGTTTATATAGATCGTCTTTAGTTGTTTTATTTCGTTTTCTCTTTTTGCTATTTCCAGGGTTCTTTTATGTAGGAACAGTTTAGGTTCTCATTTTATGAGTTCCACTGATAAGCATGGACTAAGATTTATCAGAGAAAAACATTTTCCTAATGGGGTTCAGTTAAATGCTAGTGAATTTTGTTCATTTCTTTTTACTCTTTGTTTTTATTGTTGGTTATTATTTTTATGATCTATCTACGCCAGGATTTTGTTCTGGAGATGTATTCTTATATCCAGGATATGCTTGTTCATAAGATTGTTCTCATTTTTGTTTCCTACTAATTTTATACTTTTATGGGACTTCCACAAATGGTTGATGTGTGTTTACTTTGTATGGTTTAGAATACTTTAGGAAGTTTTGTTTACTAAGAAGCAGTAGATTTTATTGAAGTGTAAAGAGTTTCTAGTTTTGTTTAAACTTAGATTGCTGCATGAAATGAAGCAAAATCCAATTTTGTGAATGGCTGTCTTGACTCTTGTTGTTTATAACCATCCAGATTAAACTGACTATCTTAGCTCGTCTTTTACGCTCTTGTCACGTTACTATTTTTTAGCTTACATAAATATCCATCTTCTCAGTGTGAGATGAATATACTTGTAGAATAATTTGGTATTCTGTATTCATTTACATTTGATTCTTAAAGGAGCTTAATTTTGTAAAGTATTTAACGTTCAAATATGTTCCATTTTTGTTTTAATTGTAAATAGCATGTTGTTGAGGAGTTTGAGCCATCCAAGGTCGAGGAGGAAGCTGCACAATTAGAGAAGGAGCTGAGCCTGAAAGAGAGGGAAACACTTGAGGTCTTAAAAGAATTGGAGAGTACCAAAAGGGTTGTTGATGAATTGAAGTTGACGCTGGAGAAAGAAGAATTGGAAAATATTGAAATTCCAGACACAACAATAGATTATACAAGTCAAGTTGTTGGAGAAATAGAAGTTGGATATACTGGAAACCCTTTTATTACCGACGAGGACCTCATAGGAGGTTATAGCCTCTGCCCAAATTCTTCTCCAGGTCTGATTTTAATGAAATTGAAGCAAGCGAAGGTAAACCTTACCCGAACAACAAGTGATCTTGCTGGAATTCGAGGTGCTATTGAATCACTTCATAAGAAACTTGAGAAGGAGAGAATTTCATTCAAGAAAACCCAAGAGAGGCTGTGCTCAAACTCTGATAAGATTTCTTCCCTGGAAGAGGAGCTGAACCTGACAAGGATGAAGCTACAACAGGCAAAAGATGTGGAAAATAAGCATAGATGTGAGAATCCCCTAGATCTTTCAAAGGAGATCCAAAAGTTAAGTGCTGAGGCAGATCAATTTAAGCAGATGGCAGAAGCGGCAAAATCTGAGGTAGTGAAAGCAATGTCGGAAATTGAACAGACAAAAACAAGTATGAGGACTACGGAAATCAGATGGATTGCAGCCATGAAAATGGTGGAGGCAGCTAGGGCAGCAGAAGCTGCTGCTCTTGCAGAAATCAAGGCTTTGGCGAGTAGCCCTAGTCCAACAAAACATTTGTCCGAACATCCTGACACAGTAACTCTTTCTTATGAAGAATATTCTTCTTTAACTCGCAAAGCTCAAGATGCTGAAGAGGCTTCAAAGAAAAAAGTTCAAGATGCAATGCTTCATATTGATGAAGCAAATGTGTATCAAATGGAAATCTTAAAGAAGGTGGAAGAAGCAGACGAAGAAGTTCAAACTAGTAAAAAGGTTTTAGAAGAGGCTCTGACCAGAGTGGAAGCCGCAAATCAAGGAAAACTGGATGTTGAAGAAGCTCTTAGAAAATGGCGATCAGATCATGGTCAGAAGAGGCGTAACTCAACGAAGTTCAAGAATTCTTACCCATCTCAACATAGAAAAGATTCTCGTACATTTGATCTTAACAAGTTGAATAATGAGGGATCTATACCGGTTTTTGGGCCAACATTGTCTATAGGTCAAATACTGAACAAGAAGCTTTGTCTACCTGAAGATTTTGAAATGGGGACGCAAAAGGAGAATAAACAAAAGGTTTCGTTGGCACAGATGCTAGGTAAACAAACTGGGCCATTGTCTCCTCCTTTATCGCCTCCCCGTCCAACTGAGCAGGAAGGAACTGCTAACAAGCAGATTTCTGGAAAGCGAAAGAAGTTTGGGTTGGCCCGTTTTTCGCTTCTATTGACCAAGGAAAGTAAGAAGAAGAAGAAACAAGCTCCAAGGTAACTAAGTGCACACCGTAAATAAATCGAATTCAGTAGCACAGTGATTTAATTTTGAACATTTTCACCTTCGGGTTAGGATTAAGTTTGCTACATTTATGTTTCTCAATTGCTAGCCATATACATCCCTTTTCTCGACATCTTGTTGCTCTGTTTCTACAATTAGTAAAAACACTGGTCTTTTATGTTTGTTTGTTCCCCTCAAACAACCTTAAGTAGAGTACTATTGATTTGCAAGTGCAGAGCTTTTTGACTCTCTTTTTCATAGTTTGACAACTTACTGATGCAGGTGGAGAGCTTGCAGAGGGGAAATATAGGGAGGATTTCTTGGTTCTTTCGAAACAACAGTTCATTGATATTAATTATTTATCATTAATCATTTGCATCTCTGTATGTATCACCATGGATTCAGAGGTCCCATGACATGATTGTGTCAATTCCTGTGTAGTAGTATTCTTTCTGTATCTATTTTCCAAGTATTCACTTCTGCTGTTGTTTACAACTTGCACCATCTATTGGCCTATGTCATCACTGCCGTTGAGTTTTGACATACCACGAGTAGCACACTAGCACATAAGAGCGTCCACAATGGCGTGATTAAAACACGGACTAAAGACCAAATACAGTCTTTGGTCCGGAAAATTGAACCGCAGCAGCGCGATCAAATACAGTCTTTACTCCAGAAATTCAACTGTAGCAGACTAGATTTGGGACTTTTTCCAGACTAAACTTGGTATTGTCGGGCGGGCTCGTAGTGTTCCGCCTGGCATCAAGCGGCGGTGTACCGCATGGAATGAAGCGTTATCCTGGGACAACGCTCAGAAACACGGGCGGTATCCTAGGAATTCGTCTGATCAAGCGCTATCCTAGAATTACGCCTGATGAAACGAAGCTCTAGGATCACGCCCACTGACAGGCACAACGCTACAATACCGCTCAGTTGGAGCGTAATCCTAGGAGCCCGCTTGGTGAGTGTGGGGATGGTTATAAACCGAGAAGATACAGGTCGCTGGTGGCTTGAGCAGAAATGGGGTTTTCGCGAATTGAAGAGAAGAATTTCTGGGTTGTGGTTCGAATCAGTGAGAAGAGGTAGATGAGATTTCAGGGAGCGGACGAGAATAGAAGGTGGCTCTGCGAACAAGATAGAAGAAGAGATGGTTCGCAGTTTAAGTTACACATGGAGAATGAATCAAAGATGGTGGGTTCGAGGGTCTGTGGCTGTAGGAGAATTGAATAGATGGATGATAGAGAAGATGAATCAAAGCAATAGAGATGGGTCTGAGTTTAAATGGTTGTGCTGGACCTTTTGCAAGAAAGAAATATATTGAAGTAAGTTGGTAATGGAAGAAATCTTGTTGCCAGCAAGAAACTCAGTTGAAGAGGAGAGTTGATGCTGCCGTGAGGTCGTGAACAATGGGTTTGAACTGAAATGTGTGAATGAATGATTTTTGTGCTTGTCTGAATTGTGATTGAACTGCAGGGAAGGAGATGTATTTGAATGGTTGGGAAAACACCAACAAGCCATGGCCAGATTCACAAACAAAGTTGCATCTTAACTGTTTGACAGAATGCCTGAGTGAAGCTGTCGTGAAACAACTAAAAATTGCCTTGTCAGTTTCCTAAAATTGGCAGGCCTATTTGATTGTAATGAATTTTTTTTGGGGTTTTTCCTGAAAATGACATCAGGCGTGTTGCTAGAACACCGCCCCATCAGGTGTGATTCTAGGACACCGCTCGTCTCTTGGGCGTGGTCCTATAATACCGTCCACTACCAAGCGTTACGTTAGGATACCGTCCCACATCGAACGTTACGCTAGGATTCCGTTTCGTGCAAGCGTTATCCTAAGAGTCCGCCCGTCTTTCCAAACGATATGCTGAGACACCGTCCAAAAACTAAAAAATTTAATCTTTGGTCGTTTGGGTTAATCGAACCATCATGGTTGCTCTAAGCTAACTCGACGAGTAAACCGATTCGTTAAATTATTGTAGGATAAACCGATTCGTTGAATTATTGTAGGATAAACCGATTCGTTGAATTATTGTAGGATAAGCGTTACTGTCTATATTCTACAATATTTTTAGTCTAGTACTCCACCCACTTGTGTATGTTTATCTCTTTCTACACTCAAAGATTCCCGGAACGGACTTGTCTACCACGTAAGCACAATATGTAGTACTGTATCTTTTTTTTGGGTTAGGTAGAGGATTGTAATGTGTCTCACGGAGCATGCAAAACTCCATAGCACCACTATTAAACATAGACCATCATTAGATTTGGAACTAGACGATCCTAGATCCAATGGCTGATACCGCATCGGCGGTTAACATGTAAATGATAAAGGGTAGTAAGGGAAGTACAAAGTAGACTCAATGTTAGTGGGCCCAAAGGCTCTTTAACTTAACCAATAAATAAAGTTGCGGTATCCCTGTCTCACTAAAACTCAGAGAAGGAAAGAGCCATTTGATCTTCTTCCTTGTTTCTGATTCCGAACATCAAATTATTTTCAATTCACCGAATTTGCAGGTATAAATAAATAAAAGCTTTATCTTCTTTCTTTCGTAGTTCATAAACTTAATTTAGTCTTCGCACAATTTCAATCTTTATTTCAGAAGCAACAGCTTGTTTTCGATAATTAGGTATAATCTGTTCTGTTTTACTAACTGAAAATTGGGTTTTCAAAAAGATTACGAATAGCTGTTCTCAATAACTGTGTTGTTTATATTTGTGTTGAATTTGGGGATTCTTTAAATTTGGAAATCAAGGGTTTCTTTTTGAAACTGAATTTTGTTGTTTTTGTATCTAATTTTTGTTATTTGATTTTCGTATTTGTGTGGTTTATTCTGTTTATAATTCTATAGGGTAGGTGTATTAGTTCCTCTAATTCAGAAAACAGGTGGATAGGTTTTTACCAATTTTATATATTTGCCTATTCTTAATGAAACTTTGGCTATTATTTGAAGGTTGTTTTTCATGTTTCCATAGCCTGCCTTTGACTGAATTATTTTGTTAGTTCTGACTTATTGTGACCTCAGGCGCCATGGGTGTGAGAGGAGGACTCTTGTTTCTGCTTGTGTTGGGAGTTAGCTGGATCTTTGTCGATGCAAGGAACTTTGCTGTTGTTTCAGATGTTTCAAGTGAGCGTTTACTTTTTATTCTATGATGACCTTTTGTTCTTTTTGTTTTTTGATTTATTTCTTATCTTTTTGTTTTCAAATATCATATTTGGTGGTGCTTCTTGGCACATCCAGCTTCCTGCAACCAACCCTCAAATTTTCCTTACTCAATTTTTGATGTTTGTAGTGCGACATATACCTGAATACATACCTGTTCGATTGCTTTGCTGGTTTTCTTCCTTATTCTGTAGTCAGAAAATAATTATCGAGAAAATAAAACAAAATAAAGAAACTGATGACGTGGTCCGCCATTGAATTGATATATTCCCCGCAAAACACAGTACATCACCCATAGGAAGGATGAAAAAGTCTGCACTGGCAAAAAGTCAAATTGAAGATATTTTGTAACTTCAATTGTGCTGATAAACTGTGGAGCCTAATACTCAACCCATGCTTCTTTTTTTGCAGATACTAGGAAAGATAAAGATAAAGTATGTAATATGTGCGAGCAATTCGCTACTCAAGCACTAACTTACCTTGGTCAGAACGCTACCCAAACCGAGATCCTTGGCAAGCTTCATCATGCTTGTTCCAAGATGCGTTCTTTGAAGAAAGAGGTAATCACTAGACCTGTTTTAAAAAAATTTGAGTGGCTTTATTATGGCTATCGGAAGTATTTGGCGTCATTACCAAAGATGTTTTACTATTTGTGTTTTGATATTAGTCTCATCTGAGTTAAATTTTGATTAGTTTGTTTCTGCTTCAACCAATAATGTAGAAAGGACATGTTTAGAAACAACAAACTAATAAGATGACTAAGTCGGAAATAGTTCTTTTTACTTGGTAAAAGTTCGGGCCCACGCTGCTGATCTCCAGTCCCCAAAAAGTATGCTTAGATGATGTCAGGCTGGTTAATCCCTTTTCTTGACTTCCTAGGAGCATTCTAACATAGACATGTAGGGTTTGACCCTTGTTTGTATTGTAACACTGGAAAAGGTTTCTGTGTGCCTACTCCCTTAAGCTCAAGCTCAATACGCTAAAGGGCCATACAATTTTCTGAAGGTGGAAACCTTGCTCTTGATTGCCTTAAGAGGGTCAGCACCAAATATTGCATAGAACCTTTTGATAAAGGGATTTTTAGCCACACTTACCATCAGACGTGCTTTCGATGGGATACAAAATTATATACCTTGTGATATCTGCGACACTTTCCTATCTTCTTTCTGACCTTTCCTTAAAAATTCTGCAGTGCATGACAATGGTAGACTATTACGCTCCTCTATTCTTCTTAGAGGTAAACACATTAAAACCTGAGAACTTCTGTCACAAGATGGATCTTTGTGATGCACAACATCCAGACAGTTGCAAGATGTGTCATCAATCCGTAGATGAAGTCTTGGATAAATTGGAAAATCCTGATACACAGGTATCTTTCTTGCTTAATCAATTGTTTTGCATATAATTCTTACTCACGTCTATTTCCAGATATGTTAGCTATACCAGCTAATGATTTATTTTCTTATCAACTCAGTTAGAGGTAATGGAGATTCTTCTGAAGGCATGCAATGCGGAAAAGAAATACGCCCAACGGGTAAGAGCACTTCAAGTTCCTCTTTGTCTGAAAATTTCAAACATCACATTATAATGTTGCCGTAATGATCTGGTTCTTTTTTGAGGTCCAGTAGTGTATTTTGAAAATGATTTCATAGATTGTTGGCATTTTCTTAAACCTGGATGCACATTAACGACCAGTATATCCAACTTTTCCATTTGCTGTTTAACTGCAGTGTAAAAAGCTAGTTTTCGAGTATGGACCCCTGATCATGGCAAACGCACAAAAGTATCTGGCATCGAAAGACATCTGCACTATTGTTGGTGTCTGTAAGTCCTCTGATGTTGTGAATGAATCGGAAGATGCATCATCTTCATTCTCAACCTCAGCCAAAACATCATTGCTAGCCGATTCCTAAATCTGTCAGAGAAATAGCTGGGATAACAGATTATTATAGACGACATGAGTGAACTTCAATTTCAAATGGAAAAGAGCAGAAACTCATTGCAAGAAGTTAGTACATATGTGCTCATTAGGTGTGCAACTACATAATTAAACCTAAGACATGATGTTTTATGTACATACGTGTGTAATTATCTATTGAATGGAAATATTTCTGTCTGGTTTTATTATTGTATACTTATTCCACAAATAGGAGAACTGATTGGAGATTGTTTATTCAGTTTAACACTTCAAATATAACTTCTCTTTCTTTCATCTTTTCATTGGTGTGGCATGGTATAGTATAATTTTTAGTTACTGACAGACGAAATCATAAACTCTCGGACCATCAATGATTTAACAAACCAAAATTAGTTTTGCTTCGGTGAATTATGGCCATTTACAGAGCAGCTTCTATCGTCATGCTCATTTGGGGAGTAGCCGATTGCAGGACACATATAAACCAAAAAGAAAAGTAGAAAACCGTAGCATTTGCTAAATGTGAATAACTCCATCGTATTTAAACTTTAAAGGGAGTTGAGATGAAACATATCACATCAAAATTCCTACGGCCTGGTTGAATTTTTTTCTCGGATAACTTTTAACTATAAGATTGAAGCATGGGATCGTTAATGGTGAAAATATTGATTGTCGAATAAAAGAAGGGAATGAGATCAAATTATCAGCATTGTCTTTTTAGTTTGGAGTAATTATAACAATATGTTGTTACCTTGTGATTTTTTTGTTGAGGTATAATTTGGAAGAACTTGTTACTTTTGCGGCCCCGCAATAATGCGAATCTTGTCCACTTCATTGACGTACTAGATATCCAATCCAAACTTCCCAAAGGATAACGAGATAAGAGATTGTTACCTTTATGACCACACTACCCTTACCCTAGTAAACACTAACTGTATTAACTGTCCACAAAACCCATAGATTAACATTATTACCCTTAACTGCTTTTCACTTGGTCTATTCCTAACATTTTTCCCGAGGCTTAAATGGACATTTCAAGTAGCTAAGTTTAACTAATGTGAGGGTATTATTGTGAGATCGACACTGCAAAAATTATCTACTCATCCTTATTCTTCTACTCATCTTTCAACGTTTCAAATCAGAGAGAAGAAGAGAAAAAAAACCGAACTCTAGCTCTGAGATTCAAAGAAATTTCAGAATAGTAGGCTGAATGTTTTTGTAGGGTTTAAGGTTTCTCAAAATAGTAAGCGTAATGTCTTGTGTTTCTGGATCTCTTGCTTTTGGTGCTCTTTCAATTTCCCCCAAATCTACATTCAGAAGATCGAAGCTCGGTATCAGTTGTTCTTCTGGAGGTAATTTGTTGCAATTTTTGTTCTTAATGCGCCTTATTTTTTGTTAAATTTCGTCAGCAATTTGTTTAGATAAAGGTTTCCTTAGTTTTTCATCATATGGAGAAAAAAGTATGCAATTTGGGTTCTTGAGGTGATAAGAACGAGGAATGAAAACGAACCTTATCTCACAATTGAATAATTATTTCTTTTGAAAACTTACATGAAATTTTAAATATCTCACAATTGAATAATTATTTCTTTTGAAAACGAACCTTTGAATTGAAGAATTGAAGTGAACGGAAGCGGAAAATGTAGGTATTTGCCATTTTAGGAAGGGTTCTCTGAAAACATGAGACTTGTTAGAAACCCTTCATTGTAAGAACAAATGTCAAGAAAAAGGTAACTGTGTTTGCATGAGCCTTCGTGGTTTGTTCATCACCTTGGAATCACAATTGACCACTTATTTTTCCTGAGAATGCCTGCTCAAGTAAAAAGATGATTCTTCCAATTAATACTACACCCTTAGATTTCTTTATCATGTAGCTTTATATTTATATATCTAGAACACTGCCGTACCATTTTCAGGTTGAGTCTTTGTCGTCCCAATATCATATTAGCTGACTTAACTTGGGCAAGAATAGATTTAGGAGGATGAAAGAGTAGCACGGAGGGTTTTTGTTACCTTTAATGTTGAAGGTTTTGCACCTATGTTTCTCATTCATTCAGTCTTGGCACCTAGTGTTATTTCCAGATTACAGAATCAGTAACCCAGACTAATATTCTGGCGAAAAGTAATAACAATAAAATCATATTACGGAGTGAATCTCCAAGATTCATAAGGAATACATATACTGGAAAATATGCACACATGTGCAGAAAGCTTCCTTTCTGCCTTGCAAGATGGGCCCAAATTAGGATATAATTTTTTTCCACTTAGGTTCTTCAGAACTCTTTTGCTAGATCCTGTTTTGATATTATGGAAGCAAGTTCCCATTCTGCTTCTTCCTAAGAAAATAATTTAATCTGAGCTTCTAAACATTAGCAACCATATTTTTTAAATGATTGCTCACCAAGATGCCACAGGTGCGAAGTGCTTAAGTTTTTGACTCTAAGTTCTTTCCCTGCATTTCTTCAAAGGAACTGTTGCAGAACCACAAGCTGTTGGTGCTGCTGAACCTCTTTTACTAACTGCTGTTCGAGGGGAAAATGTTGAACGACCCCCAGTTTGGCTTATGAGGCAAGCAGGGAGGTACATGAAGGCATGTTTGACTGAATCTGAGAAAAATTTGATATTCGGTTTATTTGATATTTATACTTCATATTGTGGAAATGTTTTGCGACTTTGTGAAAAATTGTTGATGATATCACCTCTGTTTATATTATGGGAACCCTTTTGCTAGAGCTGCAACTAATGTGCCAACAATTGTCTTTGACAGAGTTACCAAACGCTCTGCGAGAAGCATCCTTCCTTCCGTGAAAGATCAGAGAATGTTGATCTTGTAGTTGAAATCTCTCTGCAACCATGGAAAGTGTTTAAGCCTGATGGGGTAAGATAACCTTGTTGTTGAAATCTGCTTTCGAGAAACTTCAGTCAGAAGCTAAATGTTTTAGGTGGCAAGCTTCTTTTCTTGTATCTCTTTGGTTTTACTAGAATAATCTATTACAGTTGGCCTTCTCCTTCATTTAGCTAGCATTAAGTGAATCATGCCTTTGAAGGTGGAGGAGTTGTATAAACATCTTGTGATTTGAGCATTTTATGGAAGGATATGCAACCTATCGATTTTCTAATGCTTTTACAACGTCTTGTGACAGGTTATTCTGTTTTCAGACATTCTTACCCCTCTGTCTGGTATGAATATACCCTTTGACATTGTAAAGGGAAAGGGTCCTGTAATATTTAGTCCTCTGAGAGAAGCTGCAGATGTTGCTCAAGTGAGGGAGTTTGTTCCTGAAATGTCAGTTCCGTATGTTGGGGAAGCATTGAATATCTTGCGGAAAGAGGTATAAATATCGCATAGCTGTACGAATGCCAACCTTTTACATTCCATTCATCCAGTAATCTTGAGTTGAGTTTGGCTCTTTTGGTTTTGGTTTGTGTAAAGCCTCTTGTTCAATTTCAAAAAATGTGCTTGAATCCGTTTCAGATCACTTCACCTTTATGTTTGAAATGCATTTAAATCTTTCTATTGAAAAATATTAGGTTTACTAAACAACAAGTCAGGGATTAGGATCCATGACTAAACATTATGGCCTTTTAACTTCAGTGCAGGAAGACTCTTAAAATGAGAAGTTTTTGAATGTTGCCCTGCTCTTTATAAAACTAGTTAGGGATTTCCAGTAATAATTTATTTATCCGTATAGATCAGGAGGTAAAAGTAATTCTTGATCTAAAGTTAGGTTAGCTGCGCTAAATTTGGTCACCCTTCACTCCAAGAAAGCTGTGTATCACTGATGCTGGTACGAGTAGTGATACAGGTTCTTCGACATTGCCGGAGAAAAACTAGGAAACGTGGACACGACAACCACTATAGTAATTACATATCATCTTACCTATGCATGAGTTATCAATTGTACTTGTTTTCATTTGCATTCATATCTTTTACCTTTTCAGGTAAACAATGAAGCAGCAGTTCTTGGCTTTGTTGGGGCTCCTTTCACCCTGGCATCGTACTGTGTTGAAGGTGGTTCGTCAAAGCACTTCTCAAAAATTAAGAGACTAGCTTTCTCTGAACCAAAGGTACGTCATGTGCTTATTTGGCAGTAACACACGTAAAGAAATGAAACTTAGGATTGTCACAGTTAGATGTGGCACAAGGTGTCATATTGGAACAGAAACTCTTAGGTTTGTGTACATAATCAGGATTCTAGATTCAACATGTAGTAAATTAGAGCTAAAGATAACTTTGATACGTGGCACTCTGAGACTCAAAAACCAATTTAATTCTGAATATCTCTATTTAAGTGAAGAAAACGTTCAATTTCGTTATTCATGAATATATATGCATATAAATAAAGGTCATTGCTACTACGATGGTGCGCAGCACCTCCAAATGATTTTTTGGACTATGATTTCTGGAAATCGGTTGGACACCTCTCTCGTAGATGAGAATGGAACAATATTGAAGCACGCAGATTGAGCGCAATACAGGATTTTAGGTTCCCAAGAGTCTACATTTAAATTGAATGACAATCACCATGATGGCTTGGAGACCCTGCCCAAAATCTCAAAAAATGCTTTTATATAATAGGGAGGCTTAATGCTGTGTTTAGATTAAGCCTGCAATATCATCTATAAGTAGGAAAATTATGTCACCATCCTACCACCTACTACCTATAGTTCAATTTAAATCATGTGGCCTACCTAGTCATGTATAGTAAGCACAAGTAGGTTCAAGTTAATAAGCCAGTTTGAATTTGTTTAATAGATATTCAATTCCGACCCCCACAAAAAAAATCTGGTTTCTCCCCTGCATATAATATTTATAAAATTTGACATGGATTGTTTAGCTACTCATAACTTTGACTTAATTGGAGCACCATGCGAATGCCTTCGTTCATTGTACCTAATATGCATTATGTAATGTGGACTTGTACCCTATTTTTTGTTTTTAGTCGTTTTCATTTCTTTTCATAAGTTTGTTTTACACTCAAAGATGATAAGGCTCCTTGCATATCTGATTTAGTTGCAATTGAAAATTTCATGTCAGCCTCATTATGTGTATGATAAGTTCCATTTCCCATCTCTAATTGTATGGCTCGTGATATTTGAAGAAAATATAGACCTCTCCAGTTTCTTAAGGCCCCACCCCACCACATATATTGCTTATGGCGTTTCCACGAACGGTGCCATCTCTCCTTTAAGTAAACATATGGTTAACGACAAAAGCTGGATTTTTGTTTGACCAATTTTAAATTATGTTTTCTGTGGTACAATTTTTTTGAGCAAATTGGACCACAGAGAGATGTTTGCTCTATATGAAATATTTTGCATTTAGGTGGTAGCATCTGGAACCGATAATTATATTTCTTTCATTGGCAGATCCTACATGCACTCCTCCAGAAATTTACAGATTCTATGGCGAAATACATTAAGTACCAAGCTGATAATGGAGCACAGGCCGTACAGATATTTGATTCATGGGCCACGGAATTAAGTCCTGTAGATTTTGAAGAATTCAGTCTTCCTTATCTAAAACAGATAGTTGATTCAGTGAAAGAGACCCATCCACATCTACCTCTAATTCTTTACGCAAGCGGGTCAGGTGGATTGCTTGAAAGATTACCTTTAACAGGTGTCGATGTTGTTAGCTTGGACTGGACTGTCGATATGGCTGAGGGAAGGAGAAGGTTAGGACCTAACGTAGCTGTTCAAGGAAACATAGACCCCGGAGTTTTGTTTGGATCAAAAGAGTTTATCACAAGCCGAATTCACGATACAGTGAGAAAAGCAGGTAGGGGTAAACATATATTGAATCTTGGCCATGGAATTGTTGTTGGTACACCAGAAGAGAATGTGGCTCATTTTTTTGAGGTGGCTAAAAGTCTCAGATACTAGAAGAGGCACAGTTGAGTACATGTACGTTGTATTAGTTCAGGGGAGAAAATGTTTGTCCCCCTCTCTTCTTGTAGATTTTTTGCATTGTAATTTTGACTTGATCAGGTTTATCGATGTATGATTTATTGGAATAGGTTTCCATTTAGTCCCTCATAATATCTATTTTTCATTCCAATTCTTCTGTGATGTAAATGGGTTGCCTTTCACTTTCAGAAAAAAGCAAATGGGTTACCTTATCCCACGCATCGAGACATATTGGACCATAGACAATTATTTAACAACAAAAATATACAGTAAGTAAGTAGATGGTTGGATCCCACACCCACTTCACACGTACCTGCACTAGTTGCCCAATTAGGAAGATGTCCTTAATTAAATATTTTAAAAGGAACCAAAAGATATATATTATTGGAACTTTGCTGTGAATCCTTGGCCCGTCTATGTTCAGTTGTGCTGGTGGTCGTTGCGTGAGAAAATACAAGAAGGAAGAAATATCAAGAGTTCTGTATTTTGACCTTTGGTCTGCCAAGGAGCTAACTATCCTGGTCATTTTTGAGGGTGATCAAAAATTATTTTGGGGTGACTAATACAATAAAATAAGGTCATTGTGAAATAACATCAATACATCCCTTATCCATATATTTTTTATAATGACTAATTTATCCTTATTTAATTAGTGTTAATGTTGATTAATTAGGTAATTAATTTGGAATTAGTTAGTGTTAGATGATGATTTTGAGATAGTTTTGGAATAGAAATTAAGAGTTTTAAATTGATTTAGATGAGTTATAGTTTTGAATAATCGGTAGGCTTGTGATTTTGATTCCTACCGATTGTACAATCGGTAGTTTAATGGAGTACCATAACTACCAGTTATAGGTGTCTTTCTAACTCTTCATCTTTCACAATCGGTAGGAATTGAAAATTTATATCTACCGATTGTAGCTTGAATTGAATTAAACTTTGTAATCGGTAGTTTAAAGATCAATTTAATCTACCGATTATAATGGTTTTCTTGTCCAAGAGTTTTCTTGCCGTAATCGGTAGTTAGTGAACATAAATAATTACAGATTGTGGATAATCGGTAGCACGGGAAATAAATAACTACTGATTGTACGTAATCGGTAGTTTATAAACATAGTTATCTACCGAATATGCCGATTTTACTTGACATTTAACTTCATAAAACTATTTCAACATCCGAAGAAAAACTTGTTCAAATAAACTTACTACATATTGTTCATTAAACTTGTTCAAAAAAACTAAAAACATCTGAAAAAAAGGAAACAAAACACATCATAGAAATTCTCATGAAATTCTTCCACTCCTTGTTACTCTCGACTTGGTCCTAGTTTCAACCCGCTTCTTCTTCTTCTTCTTCTCGTTCCTCTTAGGATCAGCAACAACTTCATCATCCTGAACTTGACCTATGTACTCTCCAGCGTCATTGTAGTATGCGTTTATGTCTGAGAAGTCTTTCTCCCTAAAAAATAGTTGAGGATCAAAATCCGGATCAGCCGCTATCCTTCGATTCATTTCTGCCTCAGATCCTTCATCTGAAGATGAAATATCAACCCAATTGAAGGGATTGTCAGGACCGTTCCACCAATAATTAGGATCCTTTATCATTTTTGAGAAATTCGGATCGTACAACATCATTTGATATATTTCTACATCAGAAACTCCTTTCGGCAAATTAAAAAGAGGACGAGAAAGCAATTCATCCTTTCGAGCAGGAGAAAGACCTTCATCGGAATCATCTTCATCCATAACCCTAATGAACATTACCCAAACATTGATTATTAACTAACTACACATAGCTACTATAAAAATAAACAAAAGCACACAATCGGTAGGTCATGTTTTTAATAAATGTCTGATTGTATAATCGGTAGATAAAACTATGCAATACCTACTGATTGTACATGATGTACTTCAGAAATGATGAACTAGAGGCACAATCGGTAGATAAAGTTAGTCAGATTTCTACCGATTATCCGTAGGGCTGCACAGGAACCGACCCGAAAAACCGCACCCGCCCGAACCCGCTAAAACCGCGGGTTTTACAACCGAACCCGCCCGCTACGGTTTGGTATACGGTTTTGAAAACTCAAAATCCGGTCACCACGGGTCGGTTTACGGGTTTAGTGTAGAACCCGCTCGACCCCGCCCGTTTAAACCGTTTACTTGAGTCGTTGATTGAGTTTTAATCCTAACCATCCATCTAAAGAAGATACCCTAACTAAGCTAAACCTAATCTTCATCTTCTATTCTTCACGCCGCTCTCACTCTCAGCCTGACAGCCTCTCACTGCCTCTATCAGGCGATTCAAAGTTAAGATTCAAAGTGGAGATTTGATTTCGCCATCATGTCACAAAAACATTGAATCTTGATCTAGGGGGGTAATGGGTAAAGTTCTTTTCACATGTTTATACTTGGACAGGAGGCAGATACAAATTCTTCATTCCATTTTACAATATAAAACTTAAATTTACAGGCTGCTTATTTCACTTCCGAATTATTCGCAAGCTGCTTATTTCACTTCCTTTTTTTTGACATTTATGTCTTGTTTTTCAGGGATCCCTGTGGCTTTGGTTTTGTCCAATATATAGATCCTGTTGATGCTGCTGAAGCCAAACATCAAATGGACGGTTAAATTCTTCATGGGCGAGAGCTGACAGTTGTATTTGCCGATGAGAACAGAAAGAAGCCGTCTGACATGAGGGCAAGAGAACGAGTGAGGTAATATTGCCTTTATCTTTCTTTAGGATGTAGCATTATTCATGCGATTCTCTTTAGTCACAGTACATTAAATCAGTAGAACATTTTTATAGAGTTGGTTACTGTGTAGTATTCAGGACATAAAATTGGTGTTGTTTATAAGGAGTGTCAAAAACCATCCGCTTTACACTAATTTGAATTATTGAGGCAAGTAAGGAAGACTAAAAATCTTGGATTTTTTGAAAGTCTTGAAAGGACAAAAGATTGGAGAACTACTGCAGATGTTAGAAATTGAAAGTTTAAAATTTTGGAAGTACTGTTTTTAGACTCTGATTTTGGGATTTGCTCCCAACATTCAGAGCAGCCATTTCCTGGTATTGGTTCTGGCTTGTGGTGGAATCCTGGCTGGGTTTCTGTGTAGACACTATTTCAGCAGATTCTTACATATAACGTGTGACCCCAGGCTAGAGAAACATCAAGTCTCTGCTTCCGCTATCCTTCAGTTCTTATTTGGATATTATCTGTCATGGTTATATCTTTGTGTATTGATTGTGGATCTGTCTTGGGGATCGAGATGTGTTCTAGGTTTAGTATTATTTATGTAACTCTATAGATGCATGCATTAAAAAATGTAGCTTCTAAATTCTTATAATTTGTCGATGATTTTGTTTTTTCTTTCAGGGGTCGGTCATATGATAGGTGACAATCTCCCGCTCGCCCCTCACACTCCCCACATTATTCTTGGTCGCCATGCCAGAAATGATATAGGTCTAGGAGCCCAGGTTATTATCCCCCTCCCCAAGGCCAGGGCGTTACTCAAGGTAACAACTATGCTTTTGTTGTGTTTACCTGACAACAACTGCAATGTGACACATCTAACTCTAACCTCTTACCTGAACAGGTCATATTCACTTGAGGAGAAAACAAGATTTATTGAAGAATCAAACAACAAATTCAAATTCTTGTTCATCTTCTACCGTATTTCCTACTGATAAGTTTGATATTGATAAGAAACTCTTAATTGATCCTAAATTACTCTTTATTGGAGCTAAGATTCGTTTGTATCATTCTCTTTTGTCTTTACTGCATTCTTTAGCATAAAAATTCTTAAACATTTAAACCGGTGGAATGTAGGTTCTTTAACATAAAAATTCTGTGACAGTCAACGGTTCAACCCGTAAAAAAAACGGAACCATCCCGACCCGACTCGGGTCGGTTTGAAACCGACCCGCCTGTGGACGGGTTGGTATACGGTTTTGAAAATTAAAACCCGCCTATAGACGGGTTGGTAGTTGGTTTTACCCCAAAACCGACCCGCCCGCCCGTTGTGCAGCTCTAATTATCCGTTAGACAAAAGTCTATAAATAAGAATTATCATGATTTCTTCAAAGTAATGACTAAAAACATAAAAGTTGAATGTAACTTACTTTTCCTTTCCCTTCTTTGATTGGGTAGGAACATTTTTTGGTCGGGGGGAAGTTCATCGGAATCGGTTGACGAAATGATTTCAATGATTTTGAACTCCTCTATCACCATCTTTTCCTTTCCTTTCTTTGATTGTTTAGGTAAAGATTTTGGAGTCATTTTCAATGGAGAATGAGAGTAAAGGGAGTAGCAGAATTCGTAGAGGAAAAGAAATGGAAAAGGAGGCTGTTTTAGTTGAGAATATGTAGAGGTAAAGGTAGAGGTAGAAAAGAAAAAAAGAAGAAAAAGAGGCGTGAACAGGTTGAGAAGAAAAAGAATTAGGTTTTGGTTTCTGTTTATAAACCTGGCGTTTTACACTATTATTATATTAATTATTATTTTACACTGTCTTGGAAAATTCCTTTCTGCTTTAGCGGCGTGGACGAACCTTAAACTGGTTGAATCTGTCAATCACCTTAATGATATTGAAATGAGCTTCGTAACGGTAATTTGATCGTTTCCACCGTCGCCATTCCTCAAGAGATCTCGCTATAAATTCACCATTGGTTTTACCCCTCAAACGATATCGATTGACAAGATAAGTTAAATTTAAAAATGGATCAAATTCTCTGCCTATAAAATGAAATCGACAAAAAAAATCAACTTTATTACGGTTATTGGGGTTCCTGGTGTCAACACAAAAATATTCGTGAACACTATCCAAATAACTCATAATCATTACACCATTTTGCGTACGTTCTTCTCCTCGCTTCGGATAGAATTACACGTAGCGCCTACATAACGATAGATCTTCCTCTACCGTGAACAGTTGAGCCAATAATCTATATGATTATTTCTTCGATATTGGAGAGTTAAAATGTATTGGAAGTGCTTAAATGAGAAGAGGTCACCCTCCTTTTGTAGATTAGAGTCTTAACGGCTCTTTTTTTTTCAAAAAAAGAGTCGTTGAGGCCTGGTGTAACAAGAGTGTACAAAAAATATGTAACTAAGTTTGTACGAATATTAACAATCGGAAGTTTTGGGATCACAATTATCTACCGATTTTCACAATCGATATCTAATAAATATATTTACTACTGATTATAATGTGTAGCCCCAAATTGGAAATTGAAAAAATTATCAAAATCCCACCATTTTGAACATTTATAGTCGGTAGGTTAAGAATTTTTTAAACTACCGATTATAATTGTGTAGCCCCAAATTGGAAATCAAATTTTTTTTCAATCATCCAACATTTTAAACATTCATAATCGGTAGTTTAAGAATCTTTTAAACTACCGATTATGCATGTAGCCCCAAATTGGAAATCGAAAAAATTATCATAATTCCAACATTTTGAAAATGCATAACCGGTAGTTTAAGAATTTTTTAAACTACCGATTATGCATGTAGCCCCAAATTGGAGATTGAAAAAATTATGCATAATCGGTAGTTTAAGAATTTCTTAAACTACTGATTATGAAAGTTGCCCCAAATTGGAAATCGCAAAAAATTTCAAAATTCCAATATTTTGAAAATGCACAATCGGTAGTTTAAGATTTTGATAAATTTTTCAATTTCCAATTGGGGAAACTTGCATAATCGGTAGTTTAAGATTCTCTTAAACTACCGATTATGCAAGTTTCCCCAATTGGAAATTGAAAAATTATCAAAATTTCAACATTTTGAAAATGCACAATTGGTAGTTTAAGAATTTCTTAAACTACCGATTATAGTGTAAAATGTGTCCAGAAACAGGCAGTTCTTAGGGTAAGGGTAATCCATAGATTTTTAAACTACCAAATGTAGAACACTAACACAATCTGTAGATTGTTATCTACCGATTTTTGATGAATATACTCAATCGGTAGTTGTTGCAAACCACTTATCTACCGATTATAATGTAAAATTTGAAGAAAATAACTTGTTAAAAATAAGTCTCTTTCAAATCAATTGATAACTCACAAAAAGAACATAAAATCATTTCAAATGTAAGACAGTTAAACACCAGAGACATATCCATAAGAAAACAACCAAAATCTAATTTCTAGGAGCTTTGGTTTTGGTACGAGGACGACGAGCACCAGGGGATAACAATCTTTCAGCATCAACGGCATTGGCTTCACCCTCAGGGACATTTGCTTCAGCATCAGCACTCGGTGAACCGCGAGATCTTTTGGTCGGCTTTGCTGCTAGCCTCTTAGGCTTATTCGCAGATTTCTCCCTAAACTTGCTAGCATAGGCTTCATTATCAATGTTGTCAATGAGGTCGTTATGCTCTCTCATCGTCTCAACTGATGGAGGCACTCCCGCATTTATGCACCCAACTATCTTCTTTGAGAAAAATGCAAACCTTTTTTTTTTTTTTTTTTTTTTTTTTTCTGTTTTTAGGCAATAACAATCAAACGATTATTATCTAAAATATTGAGCCGTAATAATAGAATCAAAAGGAAATAACATTATGTACCAGCCTTTCATAACCAGAGGGTTTGTCTTTGATGATGCAAGTATATTCGGACACCTTGGTGCTCTTTCCTTTATCTTCACGGATCACATGAAGATGAGAATGCTGCCGGTACCATACCATACCATATAGCGTGGATCTGCTTCATCACCTCGGTTTACAGGTGTCCCCTCGTTGATCATGTATTGCATCATGTTGTTCCAATCTTCAACGGGGTTACCAGAGTAAACTACTGTGATCGAGTACTTACCACAAACACAATTCTCCACGTCCAATATGAACTTGCCCCTGAAAATGACTCATAAGTTCTTCTTGGACATAACCGAGTTGGCGCATCACCCTAGAGGCATTGTACATGACATATCCAGTTGGATGCCACAAGGGTCCATAATAGAACGACAACTCAGACCTTCACGCTATATGACCACTAGCTCGGTCTTCCCTGTATGGATCAAAGCATACATCTTTGGACGCCATCGAGTCTAGTTTCCTCTTCAAAGAAATCAAATCCTGCTCCTTAGTCCTTGAATGGTTTCCCTCAAATATGTACTTTGTTCCTCGGGGTGTTCCTTTCTCCCATACAGGATTGTCTTTTGCCAACTCGAGGGACGAAAAGTGGTCATAGATCCATGCCTAGTGTACATATCAAACCAAGTATGAGAAAATTGATTCTTAAAAGAGGAAAAAATAAATAACAATCAAACAATCAATAGAGTTACCAAAATACCTGTAGTAGGCTCACGTTCCAGGCAATTTGGCTAGTTTGTTCCCTGAATGCCTTTCTCATCTCTTCCATCAAGAACGCATGACATGAGGTGCCCCACGAATAGTCACGAACTTTGTGGAGGGGATACAAAAGATGTCGGAGGTTAGCGTCTACCCGGTTGCCACTAGCATTGGGGAAAATTACACATCCCAAAATACAAAGAAGATATGCAGTGGCTGCAGCATTGACCTGGTCATCGCTAAACTCTGGGTTCATCTTTTCTTTATCCTTGGTGCCTCTGAACATTTTTCATCAGTTGAACCATGCTGAATTTCCTGGTTTTGTAAGGAGCGCACCGTTTGAACTCTTCCTCGGATGTCGCTCGATCCCAACCAAGGCACCTCTCAGTGTAAAAATAAAGTTTTTTCCAGCTTAACTGCTTTACATAATCAAACTTCACTGTGGTACCATGGTCAGTGAGACTTAGAATCTGCACTACATCATCGGGGGTGATCATCATCTCTCCCCATGACATGTGGAAGGTATCGGTCTCAGGATACATCCTCTCCATGAAGGACGATCGACACTCGGTCGTGAGGTAACATTGAATTCTCAGCAGCCGTAGATAACCCAGAGTGCAGTATAATTTGCTGGAACCGTTCACATTCACCTTCTAACGGACAATCGTTCATCTTTGTTGGTGCAACCGTAGGTTTGAGTAGACGAATCACATTAGAATGGTCCTAATATACACGACGAATTAAAAAACAATTAGAATAACAGTTAACACTTCTAAGAATAAAAAGACAATATGTTAAGAATGGTGTTTTATAATTATTACCTCAATAGAGTAAATTTCTTTCGCCCAAGAATCTTTGTACCCAAATAATAAATCTCTTCATCTCTTGGGAGGCCATGGATTTGGCCTTCTTGAATACCCTTCATCTTCAAAGAGTCGGGGACCTTGTGTCCTCCTTTCTTCTTAGCTGGCTTCTTTGTACCACTTTCTTCTTCTTGTCTACCACTTGGTCCTCCTTTATCAAAGTATTTATCTTGTGGAGCAATTGGTTCTCCTTCTTGTTCGTTTCTACTTCTTGGAACACTTAGTTGAGTTCCTTCAATGATAACAATTCCGCTAGCGCTCTTTTGTCTTCTTGCACTAGCAGTTACCTTTCTTACCTCCTTCACGACGAGGACCCGATATAATTGTATCGTTGGAATGCTTAGATCGTTTTTTCCTTCTTTGATACAAAATAAATAACAATTATTTCCAACAATACACCGTTTAATCACTACATAATCGATAGACAAAGTACATTGAACTCAACCGATTGTTCATAATCGGTAGTAAAAAAAACAACGTAACTACCGATTGTGCATAATCGGTAGATCGAGCTCTACATTATCTACCGATTGTGCATAAAAAATGGAACAGAAAAGTCTATGGATACACGTACATCGGTAGTTATATAAAAAAATTAATTACCAATTATGTGTAAATTTGGGTCCAGGAATATAATCGGTAGTTTATTTGTAAAAATAACTACCGATTGTGCTCAATGTTTTGAGGATCACTAACTTGCATAATCGGAAGTTTAACCCTATACGAAACTGCCGATTATCACTACATTTTGGTCCAGGAATATAATCGGTAGTTTATGACTAAACACAGATACCGATTGTGTTCGATGTTTTTGAGGATCACTAACTTGCATAACCGGAAGTTTAACCCTATATGAAACTACCGATTATCATTAAAAAAAATCCAGAAATATAATCGGTAGTTTATGACTAAACATAACTACCGATTGTGCATGATGTTTATGAGCAATGAATAACACTAACATAATCGGTAGTTTAATACAACCACGAAACTACCGATTATGACATTTAACCTAAAACCCTTGATATTCTAGTGACGAATTCATTCAACTGAATCAAACTAAACACAAATAATGGTAAACCCGTACCTTATTGGAGCCATTATAAAGTTATGGAGAGGATGATTGTCGGAATCGGTCTCCGTTTCTAGGTAATTATCTTCGTGTTCTTCGCGTTCTTCGTTACGTTGTTCAACAATCTCTCGATTTCTTACTCTCTCGGCAAAATCCGGCCAGTTAGTATTAGGAGGTTGACGGGTTGTTTGTTTCTTTCTTGCCATTTTTAGATTGTAATAACGACGATGAATTGGTTTACGATTATAAGATGAATTGGTTTACTATTAATCGGTTGAAGATGAATTGGATTGTACCACAATCGGTAGCTTTAAAAAAAGAGAAAACAGAAATTGATAATCGGTAGAGAAAGAGTATGAAATAGGTTTAGATTTAGGTTTTATTAATGAAAGATTTTATAGTAATTATTTAATTAGTGAAAGGGTATTTAAGTATTTTTACATATCACTAGGTTATCTCTTAACCACATCTATAAGATTGGGTTAAAAAAATCGTCCCAAATTAATTTTTGGTCGCCCTCAAAACAGCTAGGCTAACTATAGGTCCTAAATCCTAATATTGTTCACCCAGTGGTTTCATTTTGTTGATAGTTCAAGACTCAAGTAGTAGTTTGTTCAAGTTAAGTTTACTATAGAGACTAAGTTCAGAGAATGATCTATAATCAAACACTATATAGAACATGTGCTCTATATAACACATGTGCAGAAGATTTTGCACTTGGTTCAAGTGTATTCGAATGTGTATTGTATATGAACACATCTTTGCGATTGACAAGGCGTCAGAATAATGAGCACATAATATAGTCATTTAGATACAATACTATTAGAATAACTCATCTTGGTGATTTATATTTGATAAGATGATCGTCATCTTATTAAATAAGAAAAACCAATTGCTAGGGAAGTTGCATGGAAAAGACTTTAAAGGTGTGAAAGCCACAAAGAGATAACCACGAAACTACTTATCTTTATATAATCTTACTAAGCAGATCTAATGTAATATGCACTCTCATCATGTTTGAAACATGTGATTTTTACAAAGCCAAATTACATATATATAATCTTACTAAGCAGATCTAATGTAATATGCACTCTCATCATGTTTGAAACATGTGATTTTTACAAAGCCAAATTACATACGACGGATCCAGAAACAAAATGTCAACTCAATCCTAATGGTCATCCTAATCTTATTTAGAGTGGATCTGATCCGGTTGAGATTTTGATCTCACTAGTTAATTATGCTAGTCGATTGACAAGACAGCCACACTACCAATCTGATGTGCATGGTGCATGTTGATTCCACATATTTAGCTAAGATAACACATGCTCTTTAATATCAACTTCCAAACACTCAATATTTTTATTTTTAGCGGTTCTCTTTTTCTCCTGAGGAAGTATTTTCTACACTGAGGTATCATCATGGTGTTGGATATTATTCTTGTTTTGTTCTTTTCTGTACAAGTGGTTCATCCTTCACATATAGATGCAGAAAGACCATTGTGGTATCTTAAAAGACTATTTAGTTGCTAATGGTTTTTTTTTTCTTTTTCTGGATGCATATTTGTAAGATAGTTCCTGAAATTTATAAAGATATAAAAGATTTGTTATATTTTAAGGGAGTTCACAGCAAAATAGTTAGATTTTTATATTCTATGAAACATAAATTAATATCAATAAATTAGAAGGGATAGTTAGATTTTTATATTCATATATTAAAATTAATAAAGTCGTACTCATTATATTTAATACAATCTGATTTAAAAAGACCGGAAGTCGGAACAATACGACCCCAAACTAGTTGAGAAGTCTGCAACATGGTTCACCAAACTGCTTGTCATTTGATTACCTTGTCCATAATGTTCTATTACGGAGAGTGGAAATTTGTTGCATCCGATGTTTACTGTATTTGATCATACATGAGATACACTAAGGATGAGCATTATCGTTTTTGATGAAGCAAACTAAGTTTTCCGGATCTGTTTTAAAGTGAACTTTGGTCCACTATTTTCCTCCTACTGTTTTTGTCGCTATTAACATTGCCCATGTTTTTGTTAGCAGGGCAGTTGTAATTCCTAGAGGTTGAGCTAAAACTGTCAGGATGTAAATGAAGTCTGCCCTCACATGATCAGGGTGTCCTCTAGATGCCTCGTCCGTGTTAATATTCACCCAATCCGGCATTGCAGGGATCCATCCCACCGATGTTATCGATGTAGTTCTGGTTTTGAGGATTGGGTTAATCAAACGTGACACATCTGGTAGATACGAAGTTAAGACCTTGTTTGCCCAGGTATATTTTTGTCCTAAGAGCGTTATTTGGAGAATATTTTTAAAAAAGAGATAATATCTACTTCACCACCAAATTTTTCGTTTGTAAACTTGTTTGGACAATCGTTGTTCAATCAATACGTATAGATCTTTAATAATAAGATCTTTGTTCCTGATTGTAAATCAAGGTAAACCTAGTATGTACCCGAACCGTACAAGATCCTAATTCCAGCAATACGAAGTCTTTTAATATATTTTTTCAAGATACGAATTCAACAAGAACAAGTCTTGTGGGATCTTTACTTATCGAGCTAAAAACTTTCTAGGTTGATTAATGTACTGCTTGTGATATTACAGTTATATAAATAAACAACACATAACGTGAAGAAAAAAAAACACAAGACACCAGAAATTTTGTTTACGAGGAAACCTGCAATCAAGCAGTTGATCTCGTCTGGTTTGAAAACCACACTATATTAAGCCGCTACAAACACTAACCTACTATCATACCCCGGAATTGAATGTAGTTGAGACCAAATCAACCCGCCGAGCAATTCATCTTAAGTCGTGCTCTTTATGTCTCTTGGATCTCGTAAGACCTTACGCACTTGATTCCCCTAGTTGACATCCTTTATAAGCATAGGAGTTGCTTCAGCCGAAGTGAGGACTTTAACTAACCTGCCTCTAACATGAACCTTGTTAATTTCCTTCATATATGTTTCATCAAGGTAATGAAAATCTCGTTGCTTTTGAGGGATTTTTCAAGAGAAAACAAAATAATAAGCAAACCTCAACAATTAGGATAACTTACTATCTTCAAAAGTTTATAGAGATTCCTATCGGTTTTACCTCACGAGATTAATCTAAAAAAAGTTTCGATATCAATCTTATGGAATTATAAAGTCTGAGATGAAGACTGCTTTGTAATCTCTATCAATTTTATTCCCTGATAAATAGTTCTTGAATGGACGTGTAAGACAATAGATAGACCTTTAGAATACACAAGAACTATGATGATCAAAATAAGATTTCTGATATCAAAGATCTATCGGGTAAAAGTTAGTTTTTCCAGGATTTATGAATTTCTTACTAAAGAATTTAAAAGTCGTAACCTAATTATATTTCACAAAGAAACCTAAGTCTTTAGAGGAAGACTCTAGCCGCAATTAGCACATAATTTGCCATGGTTCGGATTCTAGGTTCAGAGACTCCTCTATTTATAATAATGAAATTGGCTAGATTGATTACAGTTCAAGAAATTATCTATTAGGGAAAAAGCAAGTTCATGAGCTAGTTTTCATGTTTACGGATTACTGTAGTCATAAGAAAACTTAACTTATCAATATAGATTGATTCCAAATAATAGAAACTATATAAGCATATAAGAAGTTTGTCTCAGAATATAAAGAAAAATACACACAAACGTATTCGTCGTTTAAGAATCGTCTGCAACATAGTTCACCAAACTGCTTGTCGCTTGATTGCCTTGTCCATAATTTTCTATTACAGAGAGTGAAAATTTGTTGCATCCGATGTTTACTATATTTGATCATACATGAAATACACTAAGGATGAGCATAATCGATTTTGATGAAGCAAACTAAGTTTTCCGGATCTGTTTCAAAGTGAACTTTGGTCCACTATTTTCCTCCTACTGTTCTTGTCGCTATCAACATTGCCCATGTTTTCCGTTAGTATGGCAGTTGTGATTCCTAGAGGTTGAGCTAAAACTGTCAGGATCATTGTCATAGAATTTCTGCAAATGAAGTCTGCCCTCACATGATCAGGGTGTCCTCTAGATGCCCCGTCCGTGTTAATATTCACCCAATCCGGCATTGCAGGGATCCATCCCACCGATGTTATCGATGTAGTTCTGCTTTTGAGGATTGGGTTAATCAAACGTGACACATCTGGTAGATACAAAGTGAAGACCTTGTTTACGAAGGTATATTTTTGTCTTAAGAGCGTTATTTGGAGAATATTTTTGAAAAAGAGATAATATCTACTACACCACCAAATTTTTCGTTCGTAAACTTGTTTGGACAATCCTTGTTCAATCAATACATATAGATCTCTAATAATAAGATCTTTGTTCCTGATTGTAAATCAAGGTAAACCTAGTATGTACCCGAACCGTACAAGATCCTAATTCCAGCAATACGAAGTCTTTTAATATATCTTTTCAAGATACGAATTCAACAAGAACAAGTCTTGTGGGGTCTTTACTTATCGAGCTAAAAACTTTCTAGGTTGATTAACGTACTGCTTGTGATATTTCAGTTATACAAATAAACAACACATAACGTGAAGAAAAAAAACACAAGACACCAGAAATTTTGTTTACGAGGAAACCTGCAATCAAGCAGTTGATCTCGTCTGGTTTGAAAACCACACTATATTAAGCCGCTACAAACACTAACCTACTATCATACCCCTGAATTGAATGTAGTTGAGACCAAATCAACCCGCCGAGCAATTCATCTTAATTCGTGCTCTTTATGTCTCTTGGATCTCGTAAGACCTTACGCACTTGATTCCCCTAGTTGACATCCTTTATAAGCATAGGAGTTGCTTCAGCCGAAGTGAGGACTTTAACTAACCTGCCTCTAACATGCACCTTGTTATTTTCCTTCATATATGTTTCATCAAGGTAATGAAAATCTCGTTGCTTTTGAGGGATTTTCAAGAGAAAACAAAATAATAAGCAAACCTCAACAATTAGGATAGCTTACTATCTTCAAAAGCTTATAGAGATTCCTATCGGTTTTACCTCACGAGATTAATCTAAAAAAAGTTTCGATATCAATCTTATGGAATTATAAAGTCTGAGACGAAGACTGCTTTGTAATCTCTATCAATTTTATTCCCTGATAAATAGTTCTTGAATGGACGTGTAACACAATAGACATACCTTTAGAATACACAAGAACTATGATGATCAAAATAACATTTCTGATATCAGATCTATCGGGTAAAAGTTAGTTTTTCCAGGCTTTATGAATTTCTTACTGAAGAATTTAAAAGTCGTAACCTAATTATATTTCACAAAGAAACCTAGGTATTTAGAGGAAGACTCTAGCCGCAATTAACACATACTTTGCCATGGTTCGGATTCTAGGTTCAGAGACTCCTCTATTTATAATAATGAAATTGGCTAGATTGATTACAGTTCAAGAAATTATCTATTAGGGAAAAAGCAAGGTCATGAGCTAGTTTTCATGTTTACGGATTACTGTAGTCATAAGAAAACTTAACTTATCAATATAGATTGATTCCAAATAATGGAAACTATATAAGCATATAAGAAGTTTGTCTCAGAATATAAAGAAAAATACACACAAACGTATTCGTCGTTTAAGAACCGTGCACAAATGTGAGCCCACAAATTATCCCATAAGTCTCCTGAACCATCAAGGAAGGTTGGAGTTCAGGAACCCCCCAAAAAAATACAAGTTCGCGTAACAATATAATCAGTTCGTGTACATGTGATGCTTTTTAGTATCCAGGAATAATTCATAAGTGTCTAGTTCACGAACTCATAAATCAGTTCTTGAATAAGTGCTATTTTGAAATTTTTCTATGAACATATCCAAAAGTACATAGTTCGCGAACTAATAAATCAATTCGTGAATGCAAGGGAAAATTTAAAAAGTGTCTAGTAACACATTGAAATTGCATAGTTCGCGAACCAACAAAATTAGTTCGTGAACTCTTGTGCATTTTGGAACATCAAGTTTTTGTATAGTTCGCCAACTAAAAATCAGTTCGTGAAAAATATTACCACTTGATTATTTAGGCTTATATTTTAGGAGACTTAGGTTTTTGAACAGTAAATTATTATCATTCTCAAAATCGATAAACCTATGAACATCCGATGCTTGAATTCATGTTTTAAGATTAAATCAAGTACAAGCTTGAACTCGAAACTTCTTATTTGTATTCGTCATATACTAAAGTCATACGACATTGTCTCAAAGAAATAATGGTATAAAGAATGAGTAAATATTCTTCACATACTTTTGCTGATAAAGTTTTGGTAAATTTCTTCGTAGTTCTTCAGTCTTCATTCTTCATTCTTCGAGGGTATTCGGTGATTTATGATACTCAGATACCATGATTTATTCCTAGTTCGGGACTAACTTTAGTAGACTATAAATCAAGATATAGTTTTGGTCATCTAACATTGGCAACAAGCTGACATACCAATACTTGTGAGTTCAACCGAATGATGCTCTAACAATTTTCCGGTTGATGTTGTTTGGGCTTATATAGATGAATTCATCTATGTATATCTGTAATGACCACAAGAGGAAACAAAAGAAAATGGTGATGGGAATTGAGGCCTTAAATTACAACATTTGTGGAAGGGTTGTCTAAAGGTTAATTAAAGTGGAAATAATATTTATGGGATTTATGTGATTAGATAACTGGGAGAAGTATATTTTCCATGATGTCTTGGATATTCGGTATTGCAGAAGAATATGGATAGTCGTTTCTGAAGCAGTGATGTGATATTTTAATCGTAGACCGCAAGAGTACGGATGTCGATGAGACATTATGCAAGCACGGTTTGTTCCATAGGGTTTTCATAAATTACAATTCCTAGTTTGTAATTAATTTTAATGCTAATGACAAATTGATTTGCTAATTATATTCTAAAAATACTAAAAAAAAATTACTAATGAAAGAAAAAAACCTAGGACTCGAGATTTCATCACAATTATGCTTACTAGATGTTTACAACCATTTCGTGTAATTTTCTCATATTAATACACAAGGCGACTTGGGACAATTATTTGCATCTTGGAAAATATATCTTTTTCAATTAATTTTTTTCTCAAAATACTAATAACTTTCTCCACTATAATATGCTAGTCTCTGAAAAGAGAATGGAACACATTTAATTAAGCATCATAGGACACATGAAGAAGTTATTATCATGATTAGTCAAGAAATAGGACCAAGAGAAAAATTATAGAAAACAACCACAATATTCTAGCAAACATAATAGGACTTCATCTCTAATCCTAGGGAGGAAATCTAGTTATTCATGGCACAAGAAGCACAAGAAAGTGGAGAAGACATCATTAATTTTATTAATTTATAAAAGTTTACAAAGAAGAACTGATCATATCTATTGATGAAACGTTAAGAACTATTAAATTACTTAATGATTCAACGACACCTTTTGCATGTTTTATAGCTCACAAAGGACGATGATATTGTAGCATAAATCGTTTCCAAAAGGTATTGAATTTGAACAAAAAGGAAACACTATTAGTGACTGTTTTAACGACTGCTTCTGTATGTAATTGTTCTTCCTCTTCTTCTTCTTCCTTGTGAACTGAAAGTGCAGCAGTGGTGGTTTCTCTTTCTGGATTTTTTCTCTAGCTTCCTGGATCGAAGCCAGCCTTCCCGAATATTCTTTCATCTCCTATTTATATTACAAACCAACCCAACTACAATCCCTTCCAAATCTTCAATATTAATCTCGCAAATCTTCCCTGATTTAATGAAAAAGCTTCGATAATATTTTCTTTTCTGAAATAACTCTCTCGACGATGTTATCTTCTTCGAACTGATTCTGTTGCTTGTTTAAACCCAAGAATAATACGTTGTTGCCTTGCTTGTCCTAACGAAGGAAGCAAACTCAAGTGAAATAGGAAGGAATATCCATGTTTAACGTGAGAAATATTTTGTACCCTGTTTTACTCGAGATTTGATTTATCTTCAAGTTCCCAACCAAATAAAAGCTCTTATTTATCAAGGCAAGAAGATATCTTGTCTTAATATCCAAAAATCTTCTTTCCAATTTCGTTAATAAATTCACACAACTTAGATGAGAAATTTTCCCGCCAAGGTTGTTTTGAATTTGAAGAAGAGGAGGTTCCCTTTAACAATTGAAGGTGCCTTTATCAACTTTTGGGGTGCCTTTTTCACTTTTTACGCCAATTTTCCATAAAAATTTATTCTTCCAAAAATACCTAAAAACATACAAGATATCAATATTAGTACATAAATAGAGAAAAAGCAATATAAATATGAGAACAATCAAGACACAAAACGTGTCTATTAATTACCCTCAAACTTATATTTTGATAGTCCTCCAGCAAATCTAAAAATGAAACAAAAATCCCAACTCACTTTTGCAGGAATCGCGATTACTCTTAGCATGTGTAACAATCCTTTAAACCCCTAGGTGGCTCTAGTGGACGAGTTTTGTCTCGTGAGGGTTTACAAGAGATATACCCACAAAACCTTTTACTCCAAACCCTAGCTACTTGTGAACGATTGAGGGTAGACACTAAACATGTGATGTAATTCGTAAAGTGGTAAGAAAAGTTCGTTAAGACTTGTAAAGATTTGGATTTAAATTTAATTTTTAAGACTAAAAATAATAAAAACTCAAGTAAAGATGATAATCAATTTGAGAGAACACTGAGGCTAGGTTTCCACTATTTTTCCAATTTTTATAACGATTAAATTCAATAATTAAAATCATGCAATTTTAAATTTTAATTCGATTCTAAAATGTTGCAATAAATAAATTCTTAAGGTAGCAATTGTATAACAAAAGCATGGAATATCTAAACCCTAGGCAAATCATAAACCATCTAACGAAATCACAATTACTCTATAAAAATTATTAAA